>VXBZ01002432.1:0-38337 GCA_013399135.1 Heliornis fulica | reverse complement strand
CCGAAACCCAAAGGATTCTTTTCTGGGCAACCAGAAGAGATGGTGACAAGGGACCTGCTACAGATTTCACATCCTCATCTCCTGAAGTTTGAAATCACATGCGCTTTATTCACTGCTGAAAGACAGCCATTGCATTTTGTCAGTACAGCTCATCATGAAAGCCAGGCTGCTGGCAATTAATTTCTCTACTTGTATTTTCCTCCTTTTTATGTGATTAGAAATGGTCACGTGGATTTCCATCAGGATCACTATGATAAACTGAAAAAGGAGGTAACACACTAGCCCTCTCCTTTACGGATAAGCTTAATATGAAATATTGTGGGAGGGGGAAATCCCAATAATTCTGCAGTTGTTCTGCACACACATCCTAGGCTCAAATATATTTTATTGTTTCTAGATAAAAAAAAAACCCAAAACACACAAAGGAAAAGCCTGAAGAAGCGAGGAGTAAGTGACAGGGTGGAATGTCATGCGAAGACATGGAGGTAGCTTTTTACAGGCTAATAGGTAAGAGCGACACATCCCAGTTTTCCTCTATCTATTTTATAGGGAAAAGTATCTGCAAGAGGCTTTGTTGGTGTCACTATATTAACCTGCCAGTGTATAAAATGATCTTTTAATTTAGTCCTGACCCAGAATGTGAATTTTTTTCCCCAAAAGCTTGAAACTTTTCCCACTAGTTGCAGCCCTCATGACAGCAAGGATGATAACAGCAATGAATTTTCCCATAATTAGAGCCCAACCTCAATTAAGACTTGAGCTAGGGGGTAACATATCTGTCTGTTTATTTAGTAGTATATCCACAGAATTGTGGGGTTTTTTTCTTACCTGGAAGTATTTTTGGTTGAGGATGATAGTTAAATATTCACTTTGATCTGCAGAGCCTCAAACAAAACTGGACGTGTTTATGCCTTTTTCCTTGTAATTCAGCAATAGCGGTCGGCACCAGGAGACCTGATCTTACAGCTTCACAATGCAAAGGAGAAGAAGGTTGTTTCATGACGGATCTCAGGAGGATTCTTAACAAAATGAGTATATTTTAATCTAACGGTAACATCCTATTTTCCCAAGTGCTCTCAACTTTCAAGAAAGCTACTGGCTAACTGCTAGACACTCATTACACAGAAATAACATTAATTAAACAGAAGAGATATGTCAGTCAGCTGCACCATTTTTCCCTATCCGTGTCACAACTCCAAGCTACGCACAGTATAATATCATGTAGCTCACAGCCTAACAAAGAGGCACATGAAAATGTAATTGCCTTACAGTACAGTGTGATGATATGAGTAAAGTCATCACATGACAACTTGTCCCAGGATGATAGTATCTGTCCCACTTCATATTATTTTGGGAGTAATAAACATTACATGTAGGAAAACACTAAGCCAAAATAAGCTTGGTCATCCCACAGAGCTTGTGACAGATGGCAACTGTAGCTCTATAATCAAAGCAATAATTAACCTAGCAGTTTTTTTTTAAAAAAAGGAAAATCAAACCTCGTTTGCAACCCAGTTCTTCACATCAGGGATATGCTACAATATTCACCAGTGTTTTCAGATACACTGATCAACAAAATTAAATGTGATTATAGAATCCTAGAATTGTAGCATCAAGGTTGGAAAAGACCTCCAAGATCATCTAGTCTGACTGTCCCCTTACCACCTATATCACTCACTAAACCATGTCCCTGAGTACCTCACCCAGCCTTCTACTGATGAGAAAACTCTGGTCCTGCAGAAGACATCATGGATCACCAATATCTAGTACTTATTTTGAGTGTTTATGTCTTTGGCAAAACAGACTCTGGCAGTGGACATGAGGATCTGTTGAAAAGATGCAAAACCATGATTGTGTCTGTCCAGTTTACTCCGTGAATATAGCCCTTTTTATTCGATTCATTTGATATCTGTGAGGAGGCTAATTTCAGTATTTTACCTGTTTCTGATCTGTATTCACTCTAAACATCACTGGTGGAAATAAATTCTAAATCTATTATTTGTTGGTGAAGTGGTTGGTGAATCAGGACATAGTGTCACTTTTGTCTGACAACCAAAATAGCTGAACTTTAAGATCAGGACTTTGTGTTTAGGCTAGCAAGTTTAATTCCCAAGAATATTTTCACAATCTTTTTTATTAACTTCTTGTTTATTGCCCCATCTCACACATCAGTTACCAAGGACCTTGAATGAATTTATGTCCAAGACATATCTCTCCACATTTTAGGGGTCTTTCTACCTCATCTTTCATCAGATTCACTTTTATGAAAAGGCGATTCTGCTCCTCTGCTCTCTTCTGATGAGATCCCCACCTGGAGTACTGAATACAGCTCTGGACCCCTCACCACAAGGACATGGATCTCTTGGAGAAAGTCCAGAGGAGGACCACAAAAATGATCCGAGGGCTGGAGCACCTCTCCTAAAAAGACAAGCTGAGAGAGTTGGGTTTGTTCAGCCTGGAGAAGAGAAGGCTGCAGGGGGACCTCACTGCAGCCTTCCAGTACTTAAAGGGAGCATATAGACAGGAGGGGAACCAGATTCTCACAAGGGTAGAGAGTGGTAGGACAAGGCGGAGGAGGGGTGAGTGGATTTAAGCTAGTGGAGGGAAAGGTTTAGGTTAGATATCAGGAGGAAGTTCTTCACAAAGAAAGGGATGATGTGCTGGCACAGGCTGCCCAGAGAGGTGGTGAATGCCCCGACCCTGGAGGTGTTCAAGGCCAGGTTGGATGGGGCCCTGGGCATCCTTGTCTAGATCCAGGACTGGAGGCCATATCCACAGGCCCTGCCTGTGGCAGGGGGGTTGGAACTCAATGATCCTTGGGGTCCTTTCCAACCTAGAGCATTCTGTGCCTCTGTGATTCTATTAAATACACCTTTCTGTATATATATATGTGTGTGTGTAAACATATATAAATATAAAGCAGGGATATATTAATCAGTCATAATTGGTAAACACCATCTTACATTGTGACTAGTGAAGAGAAAGAGCTGTGTTAAGCTCATGGTCATTGTTAAAATGATGGGAGATCTGTGGTTAGCATGAATTTTTACAAGCCATGTCATGTAAAGTTGAAGTGTTTGATGATGATGATGTTGATGACCTGGTATTTAGAATCTGACTGGCTACCACTGTATGATCCCAGGAAACCTTGCTTTCTACCATCATCAGAATACTCAATGTCTGCACATCACGACTCTCTGGTGCACCAGCCTTTGCAAGGAGTGACATTACACAGTCTGCTGCCAATAGCGGGACACACAAAACAGGTGTACCATACGGGCAAGGAAATTGAATATTGATGAAAAATAATGGTTCTCCCAAAGAATCTATAAATTTATAAAGACAAGGCATGGGATGAGGTGCACTGGCTTCATACAGTACCAGCTCTTTCAGAATCAGGAAAATTTGTGGATAAGTCAGTTTATAAATAGTAGCATTTTGTATTGATAGGGCTGCAGATCTGAAAGACCTCCTCCTGTGTTATCAAATTCATTTCTCTGCCACTACAAGCTCACATACATCCTTTCATGAACTTTGCAAGCAGTATCACATAAATCAACAGATTTCTTACCCCATCTATTCTGTTTGGGCAGCTGTTTCTGAACCCAGCTGCTCTAATCATCATAAAATATCTAATTTCTAAAACCTAAATGTAAAGATGGCCAATTTACACCCACCTGGATTTGTGCTAAAATTGTTCTTTACCCTGAACAGCTTTTTACACTCTTCCTGATATTTGCCCCTTTCCTATTTCTAGAAAAAAATATTATTTTTTCGCTCAGCTTGTTTGCTAGATAATAAATCACAGGCTTGTCTTGTTTAATATTTCTATGTTCCCTCATCATCCTAGTAACACTTTTCTGCATCTGCCTGGGATGAATCACCAGAGTTGAACACAATATTGCAGAGAGGTCTGAACTCATGTTTTCTGTGTTATCATTACAGTTCCAATTCCCCAGTTGTACAGAAAATAACCTGGCCAAACAAACCCACATCTAACCCCCTGGAGCCCACTGGTGCCCCACAGTGTCACCAAGCAGTGTCTCCAGATCCTAGCCCTTCTCATACTTTGAGAGTCTGAAAATCTCCAACCACCAGAGAAGGTTCTGACACTGGTTTTGCTAAATATTTCCATCAATTTTCTCAACAGGCAAAATGTCACGCATCAAAGTGAAGTACATTATTTAAAACAACTGTGGACAAGAGTATTCCTTGATTTCACCATGATCAAAGGCAATGGTATAAGCCCTTCTCAATCACAGAAGTAATTCTTGATGTGGAACGGCTTCATTCATTGTAGAAAATAAAGTGTGCTGAATCATTCATTATTCATTACGCGGTCCGCAGGCCAGGCGGTGCAGCTGGGCTCACATCCAAGAACCCAGACTCTCCTACTTCCAGCAGTCTGGTCACACTGAAACTGCCTCTTGGGAACTGTCCTTCACCCTGTCACCCTCAAACCTCTCATAGGCATTGCGTTGGAGATCGTTTGGGGTGAGACAAGGCTAAAACCATGCCAGAGACCATGCTAATAACCAAATAGTGTGCACAGTCGCAGGGCAGCACTGGGATCCAGCCCATAGTTATGTTTGTCACGTCATCATTCAGTGTAGCTTTCACATGCACCTCTAATAGAGAACAAAAAAGCACAAAGATAGAGCCCAAGTGAGTTGTTTACTTGTAGTTCACTCCATGACCCTGTTCTGGACAAACCTACAGAGGTGTCTGCAAGTGAACTGGAGGTTGGATTCAGTTGCCTAAGTACAGACACATCGCTTTCATCTCCAGATGCTGATCTAGAAGAACACAAGGCGGCTCCTGCAGGTACTTTGGCCTATCTAAGATAGGCCCATACAAATGTCTCTGATGTCCTGAACCAGCTCAAATTTCAGCAGGTGCTAAGGTAGGTAGCCAGACTTTTATTCTATCATCTACTATAGAATTCTCAAGCCATTACACCCTTGTGTTCAAGATTTAGGAACTAGTGTAGGTCATCTAAGATGGCTCAGCCAGCCTGGAGCATAGGCACTTACTGCCTGTTTGTTCAGAAAAAGAGGGTTTGGGGGTTTCACGTTGAGGCAAGAAGAACCCAGTTCAATGAGGGAAGATTGCAGGACAACCAGAACAGCCATGCAGAAGAAAAGCCTGCATGAGGGTTAGGGCTGTAACATTAACAAAGGTTTCACCAAAGAGGTAAAACTGGACTTTCTCCACTCTGCACACGATGTTTCAAAATCATGATGGAATCATCGCATCACAGAAGTTTTTGGTTGGAAAAGTCCTTTAAGGTCATCAAGTCCAACCACTGACCTAAGAAATGAAACCTGCTATGGGGCCTGGACATATATTGTGCTTTTACGCTCAAATGTGCAACTATTTTGTCCTTTCTATCATTGGAAAATTCACAAAGTACAAGTTGAAATGGAAAAATATACAGCGATTGCATTTTCATATTGAACCTGGAGCATTAATAAGCATTGCAGAGCTTTCTGACAGGAAGATCTCACGGCCCCTCCGTGCTCTACCTCATTACCTCTCCATTTTGTTTTGTGTGCTTCTTTCTGTCAGTATAAACATGATGCATTGTCAGCCATACAGCAGGTCAGGTGATGACATTTTTTAATGTTCACATAACAACCTGACCTCCTGCTCACATTCACTAAAACCAAAATAAGGGAAACCCCGTTTTTAAGTTTTAAATGCTAACCAGGTTCTATATTTGATTTGTTTTTCCTTCCCAGCAACACTAATTTCAAATTGAACCGCTGACTCAATTAGCAAAATGTTGAAGTTGTTGAGACCTTGTATAATATTATGTCCCATTAACAAAACGGAAGCGAGTGGTGGTTTTATGCCAGTAACTAAATCCAGCCCCAGCATTTTAATGGGCTATTTTAATTAAACAAATTAAATTAATGATGGCCTCTGCAGAATGATGAATTATGGTATTTAATATATCATTGCTACGTGTTAATCCCATTTTTAATATTATCTTCAAACGCTGATCAATACATAGACACATAAGTCATAAACGGGCAGATCTAAGAAAAAAAGCCCAAATAATTGGTTAAAAAAAAATTTAAAAATGTAAATACAACTCTTCTCCACCTACAACCAAGATGTTGTGGGCTCTAACAATGATATGAATCTTTTAGCATGCATTATACTAGTAGGAATAGTTCAAAATACATAAATATACAGAGGAAGTAGCCAAAAAAGCAAGTTGACAACATGAGCATGGTGCCAGGAGTGTAAAACAAGTCACGCTGAGCTTGAGGAACTTCTTATAATGTGAATAAACCATGTGTCTGCTCAGCAGCGAGCCGCTTGTGACCTTTGGATAGCTGTCTTTTGCTTTATGCCCCCACTGACAGCAATTGTTTTCCTTACAGCATGATTTTAGGAAAAAAATCTTAACCTTCTCCAAGTAACTGCTTGGCTGTCCCTCCTCTCCTGATGTGGTGTCTCCTACAACCAGATTTCATGTCCCACCTCTCAAAAGTGGATCACGGGATTTAGGACCACCATCCAGGGCCAAGTAATGGAAAATGTGGGATGATCTTAGCTCCCTAAGAAAACACTTACAGTTGAAGTTACAGCATCATTACAGGACAACATAAACCTGGTGGGAGACTACAGTGTCCCCTGTGAGGGGGAGAACCAAAATACCTTTACCATCTTTTAGGCCAGTGTAGAATTATGTTACTCAATGTGACCTCTAGTCAACTCAAGACTGAGTGGGATTCTGTGGGTTTTTGTATTTTGGTATGAAAAAGAGGAAGATA
The DNA here is from genome assembly GCA_013399135.1 of Heliornis fulica. Taxonomy (NCBI): domain Eukaryota; kingdom Metazoa; phylum Chordata; class Aves; order Gruiformes; family Heliornithidae; genus Heliornis; species Heliornis fulica. The sequence goes on along the minus strand of VXBZ01002432.1, from coordinate 31,552 downwards.
GATGCACATTACCTGTATTTACATTAGTTACCAAGTCAGTTTTAGGAGGGACACTCGTGTGGGTTGGACTTTAGTCTATAATGTAGATCTCACTCTTTAGGCATCAGTACTGCAATCAGTTTTGGGCCCCTCGCTACAGAAAAGACATTGAGGTACTGAAGCATGTCTAGGGAAGGCTGAGGGGACTGAAGAATAAATGTGATGAGGAGCAGCTGAGGGAACTGGGGGTGTTAAGTTTGGAGAAGAGGAGGTTGAGGGGAGACCTAGTTGCTCTCTATAACTACCTGAAACAAGGTTGTGGAGAGGCAGGGGCTGACCTTTTCTCCTTAGTGACAGGTGATAGAACAAGAGGAAATGTTACGCCAGGGGAGGTTTAGATTGGATATCAGGAAAAACTTCTTCCCAGAGAGGGTTGTCAGGCATTGGAACATGCTGGCCAGGGAGGTGGGGGACTCTCCATCCCTGGAGGGGTTGAAAAGACAGTTAGATGTGGTGCTGAGGGATGTGGTTTAGTGGTGGATGGCAGGTCAGGGTGATGGTTGGACTTCAAATGATGAGCCAAAAGGTCCCTTCCAACCAAGACGAGTTTATGATTCTATGATGGGTATAGGAGCGAGACAAAGGTTAGAACAAGCAACGAAGCAGCACTTTAAAACTGGGAGATAAGCACTGGGAGTTAAGAAGCAGGAGAGAAGGACTTCCTCTTATTTTGGTGTAGTTTTCTGTGATTCTTTTTTTTTCTAATAAAGCCTAATTTATGCTATTTTAGAAAAGCTCCAGAGCACTACACACAACACACTACACTCGAGTTTTAGAGAATATCTCATTCCATTTACAGCTATGTAAAACAGACTGCTGGGGATCTAAGATCTCACACACTGATAAAGACTCAAGGAAAGATTATGTAGGATTAGCTGGGAATAGATTAAATGGGAATAAGTGACAAAATGGAAAAGATACAAGGTACAAACACAGTGAGATAATACCATCATACAAAGTATAGCAGGCATGCAAAATGCTGTTCTAGTAGGAACCACTTGGTCTTAACTTCCTGAAATTCTGAGCATTAAAGAAAATGGAACAAAAAAATTAAAATTTCAAAATAAAAAAAAAAAGGAGATGAAAAGAACTTGTTCATTTGCTATAAAAAGACTGTTCTGAGTTCTCTAAAGTATATCCAATGCTAAATTCACCTCACCAAGCCAGTAGCTGTCTCTCTAATGACATGTTAAAGCATAGAGTCATCCATGACCTCACACACCACACACTGGCATGTGATGAATGCCCTTTGTTACACCAGGTGCGGGAAGCAGGAGTGATATTAATCTCTGACAACCCTTCTTCTCCCATTTACTAAGTTTGTATTTATTTTACTAGAGAATTGTAGCTCCTGCAGGCTTAGTCTCTCCTGTATGAACTGTTCTAAAATAAATACATCTTTGCAATGGTATATCATGATGATATTACAGAATCAGAGAATCACACATATTAGGTTGGAAGGGACCCTTAAATGGCATCTAGTCCAACCCCCTGCAGTGAGCAGGGACATTTTCACTAGACCAGGTTGCTCAGAGCCACAGCCACAGATGGTGGAGATGGCTTCAACTATCTCCCTGAGAACCTTGTTATAGTGATCTACCACCTTTAGAATGAAGAACCTTTCTGGGCAACCTGTCCCAGTGATCTACCAGCATTCTTCATATTGAAGAACTTTTTCCTTATATCCAACCTAAATCTCCCCTTTGCCAGTTTCAAACCATCACTCCTCATCCTACCACTCCATGCATTTGGGAACAGTTCTTCCCCAGCTTTCTTACAGGTACCTTTCAGGGACTGGAAGGGCACTATAAGACGCCCCTAGAGCCTTCTCTTCTCCAAACTGAACAAACCCAACTTTCTCAGCCTGGCTTCATAGGAGAGGTGCTCCAGCCCTTGGATCATTTTTGAGGCCTCCTCTGGATGTGTTCCAACAGGTCCATGTCCTTCTTGTGCTGAGGGCTCCAGAGCTGGACAGAGTATTCCAGGGGTGGTCTCACCAGAGCAGAGCAGAGGGGACAATCCCCTCTCTCCATCTGCTGGCCGCACTCCTGGTGATGCAGCCCAGATGCAATTGGCCTCCTGGGGTGCAAACGCATACTGGTGGCTCACGTCCAGCTGTTCATCCATGATTCTGACCTGAGGACATCTCATAGCAGCAGTGTCCCACAATAAACAGTGGCACACAAGCCATGAAACTGCAACCTGAATGACAACCCTCACAGGTTTTCCAACTGTGAAACAAATCATATTCTGACTCCGTTGCATAAAGAATTAAAGAAAAGTGAAGAGGTGGGCTTTGTGTTTTATTCAATTCATGGTAGCTGAGGTGAGCCAGCCCAGAATCCTGGTGTTTATACCTGGAGGGGGGTGTGTGTGGAGGAGCACAGAAGCCACAGGCAGTATGGCAGGATGCTAATTCAGGCCTCTTAATGAATTCAGAGCCAGAACAAATCAAAGAATAACTTCATTTAAAATAAAAAATATCCCCCCTCCCGCCCCAGCTACAGGTGTAGATTGTGAACTGGCATTATCCTCTCTTGTTTAAAAAATGACATGGTAATTCTAATGACAAACTATGTTATATTTAGACACTTAATTATAATATCTTAGGTCTGGCATCTGCATTTTCACCATCTGAAATGCAGAAGCTGAGGACTATTTGCTGCAGAATTGTAGACCTAAACAAGAGAAAAGGAAACACAAAGTTTAACCAAACACACCATCTGCTGTTCTTCACACCCTCCACTTGACTATTGTCCTTCACCCACTTCATCTTGGAGGAGGAAGTAAATGCCCCTGTTCCAAGATGCCCCAGTGGCTGCTGGCCACAACAGTGACCTACTCTTGGGGATCCTCTCTGAATGCATCCATACCAGCTCACTGTCTGAGGATGAACGGCTGTTGTGCACCTCGATCCAGCCACTTTGTGCTTCTTCTGCCTCCTCTTCCCACAGGGTCTGCAGGTCCGCTGGCTACAGCAGCTACCATAGAAACCAAAGTGCTGCTCTGCAGCACAGGGAGCAGATGTCACGCGAAGCAAGATGAATGCGATGTGGCGAGGGGGGTGGATGCAAGAGGAGGAGGAGGAGGAGGAGAAGCAGCATCACACATTCAGAATTAAATGTTCCCACCAGAGGGAGTGAGTCATTTTTGAAGTAAGTGCAAAGCTGCAATATTATTTTTTCCCTGCGCTCTCAGTGCGCACCCGCAGACACGGACGTACACGTAGATGTGCTTTCATCTCCTCTGCGCAGGTGCACAAGCCGCTCGTGCTCCGCTCTCTCGTGACAGCTGTGACTCTCTCGTGACGCTGCAGTAATGCCTGGCCTAAAACAAGTGTCCAAGAACCGTGACGGTGTTTAAAAAATGCCCTGCAAAGCTTTTTCCCTTCCTCTTCTTCCAGGATACTGCACAAATATGACATTTTATAAACTCAGTATTTATTTTTACAAATATTTTTCTGGAAAAAGTCACACTGCTTTTAAGATTAACAAGCCATAATTCAGACCTGTATTGTGTTTAAACTCAAAGTAAAAGATATAACAACAAAAACAGAGCTGTCTGTGATTTCCTCTGATCTTACAGTTTAAAATAAGTACCTTTGCCTCAAGTTTGGTTTGGGTTTATTCTTTGCTTAACAAAAGGCCATTCATAGTACGATGATCTCTTCCCCACACAAGCAATGTTCTCTCTTCTCTTTTCCAAACTGTGTCCTGCACATATCTAACTCACAATGCCTAATGTATCTTACTGATACACTTGTTGAAACATTAACTTGCAATAAAATTAGATGGGGAAAAAGCCACACTCTTTCCATTTTCCAAAGGAGAATTAGATGCCATTGAAATCTATGGTCTCTGTCCAGTGTCAAGCATCAAGCATGACAACTGTGATGAGCTCATTCTGAAAGGTGCCGAGTGCTCACAGTTTCCGTGGTTATCAGTGCAGCTCAAGATGCTCAGCACATTCAAGATGCAAATCCATGAACACTCAAGGGCCTTCACCATCTCTGCACCTGCAAGTGGACCTGCACAGACCTAACACTTAGCCTCTATGGATGACAATGAAGAGTTCCACTCCAAGATGGAAAGATAATTTTCTATTAAGTTCATTCACCTGGACTCTGTGCTGAATTCACAATTATGCACAGCAACGGGACCAGAAAATCATAGACTCATACAATTGTCTTGGTTGGAAGGAACCCTTTTGATCATCAAGTCCAACCATCACCCTGACCTGCCAAACAGGTTGCCATCTCTTCCTGTTCTATCACTTGTCACCAGGGAGAAAAGGTCAGCCCCCACCTCTCAAAAGCCTCCTTTCATAGAATCACAGAATGTATTGTGTTGGAAGGGACCTTTAAAGGCCATCTAGTTCAGCCCCCTGCAGTGAGCAGGGACATCTTCACTAGATCAGGTTGCTCAGAGCCCCATCAAGCCTGACCTTGAATATCTCCAGGGATGGGGCCTCCACCATCTCTCTGGGCATCCTGTGCCAGTGATCTACCATCCTCCAATTGAAAAACATTTAGGTAGTTGTAGAAAGCAATTAGGTCTCCCCTCAATGTCCTCTTCTCCAGATTAAACAACCTCAGTTCCCTCAACAGCTCCTCATCAGATTTATTCTCCATTCCCCTCACCAGCCTCATCACCATTCTCTGGACACGCTCCAGCACATCAATGTCTTTTCTGTAGTGAGCATCCCAAAACTGATTGCAGTACTGATGCCTAAAGAGGAATGTCTACTTTTGTAGACTACTCCACTCTTGGGAGACCCCACCTGGAGTACTATGTCCAGTTATGGGGACCCCAACATAAGAAGGACATGGAGCTGTTAGAACAGGTCCAGAGGATCCAGCTTGGTCACAGAAGCACAGAATGTTAGCAGTTGGAAGGGACCTCAAAAGATCATCTAGCCCACCCCCCAACAGAGAAGGATCACCTAGATTTGGTCACAACATGTCCCTGTTGGTCTTGGATGTCTCCAGAGAAGCAGACTCCACAACCTCTCTGTGCAGCCCGGCCCACGGCTCCATCAACATCACAATCACAATGAAAAAGCTTTTCCTCATATTAAGATGGAACTTTCTCTGCTCCAGCTTGGACCCATTTCCCCTTGTCCTATCACTGGCCATCACTGAGAAGAGCCTGGATCCATCCTCCTGACATCCTCTTTACATATTTATAGACATTAATGAGGTCACCCCTCAGTCTCCTCTCTCCAGGCTGAACAGACCCAGCTCCCTCAGCCTGTCCTCATACGGAAGATGTTCCACTCCATCATCTTGGTGACCCTGCGCTGGACTCTTTCAAGGGGTTCTATGTTCTTCTCAAACTGAGGAGCCCAGAACTGGTCTAGTGAGAGGTGTCCCTGCCCATGGCAGGACGATTGGAACTTGACGATCTTTAAGGTCCCTTCGAGTCCTAAAGATCCTATGATTCTATATATTTAAATGATGGGCCATCACACACAAGTGTCCCAAAACTCACAGGTAATGCTCATCTATCCTCCTCTTTTCCAGAGCAAAACACAAAAAACACAGAATCCCCTGTTGTCATGATTTAAAAATACCAGCAGGATAATTCTACTTTATCTGATACACAAAACAGTGCTCTTTATTTCACATAAATATGGACAAAGAACTTTAAGGTGTTGAAATTCCAAGAAACCTGATGGTTTGTGTTGCACACAAAGGGAAAACAAGCTCTTGCGTCTCACGGCATTGCAGATGTGATGCGAAGCCACTAGAGGGCAATGAAACAAATCGAGTCTTCCTCCAACCCCGTTAAATCCCCTGGTTCTGCAGTGAAGGTTTGTCCTACAATAATATATCATGGGATAATGGAGAAATTTATTTCCTATGATTGTTGGTGCATAAAATAACAACCATGTATATATAATGGATAAAAGTGTTAGATGAAAAATTATCATCCGAGATATAATTAGCTGGGTGAGATAAAAATATAAAATATTGCAGAAAATAAAATGAGAGAGTTGTTATTAAAAGCATAGCTCACACTCATGTATATATATAGAGAGAGAGGGAAGAGGGATGCTATGATCCCTTGTGATTTTCAAATTCCTATTTTTTCACAATTTTTCTTTGGGTGTTTTAAGATCCATGAAACTTTACCTTTGGGGCTGAAAGTTGTCATCAAATTTTATTTGCCAGAGGCAATTAATCTTCAAAATTTTCTAGGGTAACTCTTCAGCCTCTTCTGAGAAATACAACTGGGGAAAATATTATATTTTCCTTATTAAAAAAATAATTCTTCAAGGAATGCAAAAACCGAGCCTTGAAATTTGCAGCTGGGAAGTCCTTCAGCAATAACGATGGGTTAATGAACCCCAAACTGTCTGGTTTAAAACTTTTTAGAAAAGAAGTGGGTTTTACACAATCAGTGGACAGTTAGTATAGAATATTCTGAAAGCGGGAATGAGCACTGGTTTCCTGCAGCACCTCAAAAGGGACAAGTAAGAGAAAACACTCAAGCAACACTGGGCCAATTTGTACTCGATTAAAAACAAAACCAACAAAATAAGAAGTGAGATTCAAATGGTAAGGAATATAATTAGTGCCAATCAACATGTTTTTGTAGAAAACAGGTCAAATATAAACCAAACAACTTGCTTTGATGAGATTACAGTTTTAGCTGACAAACAAAATTTTGTAGATACAATACAGTTAACGCTTCATGTCTTGTTCAGTACCATACAACTTCTTAAATACAAAAAGCAGTGCTGCACAGTATCAATAAGGTAAATAGTAACTGGATTAAGATGTACTTTCACTAGAACTGTTATGAAGCGCATTGATCAAGTCTTAGAAAGAATTATAAAATTAGTGCTTTTAGAATTGGAAAACCACATGAAGGTCAGAGTTAGAGCAAATGTGATAATGATGGGGTGATTACACTGCCCAGTTAAAAACACTGTACCACAATTAAATCCCAAATTCTAGGAAAATCAAACATAAAATTTTACATCTAGGAAGAAAGAGTGAAGGCCACATCTAAAAAAACCAAGCGTGTTTTAAACAGGAATGTGCCCAGGGAGGTTACTTAGCCTTTATTTAAGTCACTGATTAAGTTCATTCTGGGTTATTGTATCCAGTTCTGGTATCCTTGTTTTAAAACAAAAAGAAGTCTGATTTTAAAAGATAAGAATTTCAAGAAAGTTCAAACCTAAAGTAAAAAAAAATTCTTGGTGAAAGTCACTGATATGAGAACACCGAGGTATAAAGCTGCAACTCTGACTACACACATTTCCTGGTGCAGAATAATTACAATCGTTACAATAGAGTAATACTGAGCATTCTCCTGGAGAGACAGTGAATCCACAGCTTTCACTGTCGGTCACCTGCAGTCACAAATATATACCTTCACCTCGTTTAAGCTTCTGCCTATGGGTCTTCATTATGCCTTTCCCTTCTAGCTTACAAAGTGCCTTTATGTGCAAAAGAGCTTTTCTTCTATGGAGGCCTCAAATACAGTTCCTTTAAAACGTGATTTAACTGAGACACCTAAAAATAACCAAAGCAAAGGAGAAAGGAGCAACCGGAATGGAAATACATTAACCTCGATAAATCAGAGGAAGCTGGTTTCTTGGAGAAAGGTCAGGACCAAAATCCACAGAGCAAAATGTCCTGGAGCACTGCGTCATGGAAGATGATTTCTCAGTCTTTGAGGACACTTTCTGTAGTGGCCCAGGAGAGCACACACCTACATGGCCATGCAGTAGGAGGTATCTTAGGATGCTTTAAGCAGCAGGAAGATGGCATATATTATTTCCACCTTGATATGCTGGCTAGTTAGATCTACTTTTAGACTTTGTGACTCAATGGTGTATAGAAAAGGTCAGATAGAAAAAGCACAAGTTTATCTTCGTCTGAAAGGGTAAAAGAAGATAAGAATTTATATTTTTTAACATGGGCTTGAGGAAGAAATTGGAAAATTTGAAGACCGGGGAAAACATGGAGCTAGGAAGAAAGAAAGGGATGTGGGCCAAGGTGAAATCATAGAACATGACAGAATCACTAGTTTGGAAAAGATTAAGATCATAGAGTTGAAGAAAGTTGGACTTCTCAGGTTGCCCAAAGATCCTGCAAAGCAAGAGCCAGCAAACAATGTGTGAAGGAAACAATAAATAAAGGCTTAAATAAATTTGTGGTGGGAAAATGAAGAAAGGTGGAAGAACTGATTTTTCTCTATTAGCTCCATGGAGAGTTGTAACATGGATTTGCTCGATCTTGCTTGACACCATGCACATCAACACTGCATGGTATGAACACAGAGATCCATCCAGCTGGTACCTACCAGTTAGGCTTGTAACCCCTGCAGTATAAGATGATAGAATTACTAGCTACAGAGTCACTGAATTGTATCAGTCTAAGCCATAGAAACAGAGATGCCCAAACTAAACTGTTTGCAAAACAGGACTGAACTCAAACAAAACCCATCACTGCATGTCCTCAGACACCCCCAAATACCCACATCAGTCCAGTATGTTTCTCTTTTGTGTTTCACAGTAGCTCTTAAATATCTGTATATATTCCTACGTGCTTGCATCTAAATGTTTTATTAAGTCTATTGATATGCCATTAAGAAAATACTTATGTTACTATCAGTTGTAACTCCATGCTTTCTTGGGAATGATGGATATGAATCACAGAATATGTATTATCACAGAATCACAGAACACCACACTGGTTTGGGTGAGAAGGGCCCTCAGAGCACCCCCGCCCAGTGTCATCCACTGCCATGGACAGGAACACCCTCCACTAGCCCAGGTTGCCCAAAGCTCCATCCACTTCAGCAATGCCTAGTAACAGAAGAAGGGGCGATGAGCACAAACTTATGAGTATGGAAAGTTCCATCTAATCATGAGGAGAAACTTCTCTACTGGGAGGGTAGCAGAGCCCTGGGACAGGCTGCCCAGAGAGACTGGAGAATCTCAATCTCTGGACACATTCAAACCCTGTCATCCTGGATGCCGTCTTGTGCTGTCTGCTTGTGAACATCCTGCTCTAGGGGTTGGACTGAATGATCTCCAGAGGTTACTGCCCACACAGATCATATGATTCCATGACCCAACCTAGCCTTGAACACTGCCAGAGGTCTGGGGGCAGTCTGTGCCAGGGCCTCCCCATTTTCCCCAGGAAGGATGTCTTCCTAATGTCTAATCTAAATCTTTTTTTTTTTTTTTTCATTTTAAACCCATTATCTCTTGTCCTATCACTACACACACTCCCTAATAACGAGTCCCTCTACAGCTTTTGTGTAGCCCCTTTAGGTACTGAAAGGCTGCAATAAGGTCTCCCTGACCTTAATACCAAGTTCTAGCTTTTCCTACCTGAGTTGGTTTTAATGCTTGCAATTGTGCAAAGCTTCAGTAGCAGATTGATAATATAGTTGATGGTATCATGCATCAACCAAAATGCCCATTCTGACCTCACTCTGTAATCTAGGTCTTACAGAAATCAGCAGACATCCTGGATCTAAAGGAAAAAAAAGAAACAAAACAAACAAAAGAATAGTCTACCAACAGTCTGTGGAAGTAAATAAAGGAGAAAAATATCTTGATGCAAAAAGATCACAAGATCAAAAGAGACATGATAACGTTGCCTGCTAAAGCATGCTCTGATTTTTCTTTCCAGGAAGTATATTGACTTGTTTTCTCAAAAGCTGAGACCTATATTTCTGTGAGTGGCATACTTCAAACAGAAAATAACATACAGAATTCTCTGACAATTCATTGGGGAACAGAAGTACTGAAATTAAAGAAACTCCTGGGCCAGACTTTTATCTCAGTTGCATTACTGGAAATCCAAAGTAATTCCATTAAATATTGTGGTGTCACTCTGGATTTGCAGCTGTACAACTAATCTGCATTGGGTCCTGCAAGAAAATCCTAAGATATATTTAAGCAAACATCAACATCAGTTAGAAAGCAACTTCATCAGGGTACGATGCACAGAACAGGCTGCCCAGAGGGGCTGTGGAAACTCCATCCAGGGAAGTGCTTAAGGCCAGGTTGGATGAGGCTTTGGGCAACCTGGGCTAGTGAAGGTGTTCCTGCCCATGGCAGCAGGGGTGGAACTAGATGGTCTTTGAGGTCCATTTCAACCCAAAGCATTCTGCGAGTCTATAACTGTTGATACATAGAATCATTTATCTTGGAAAGGACCTTTAAGATGCTGCAGTAGATCTGGTTATCAAATTGTTTGAACCACAGTGCTTAAGCAGACACTTCTACATCCACACTTAGACACACAAGCAGCATATTTTATAAATGTGCAGTATCTGTCATTTCCACGTGCGAGTATTGTGGACCTCAGAACTCTCTGAAATGCCATTATGTTCTTGTATCTCACCTGAAAATCCCTGTCTCAGATAAATCTTTGGTTTATATTTTGGAGTTGGTTGAACAGTGGAAAAATATTCCAAGAGAACTTACTCGAATTCTTAATCAAATCAAATCTTTGTCACTGAGAAAACTTGACGTTTGAATAGTGTTCTTTGGATCCCACAGCTCTACACTAAGGATAAGCAACTGTTTGGATAGCAGAAGTAATGCTCCCAGACTTCACCACACTCATTAAAAATGCACTTCATTTAAGAAAACAAAACAGGCTTTTTGGCATTTTTTAATTTATATGAGAATTCCAAACCGTGCCAATGCCTCTCCCCTTATCCAGATCAATACAGAGTCCCACATCATTTTCAATACAACTCAAGACTCAGCAAATCATCTTGAGATGATTTCTCAGCTTTTGTTTCCTGGAAATTTTTACTTCAGTAAAAATTTTACTTTTAACCCAAAGACAAGAAGATTTGATAGAGAAGAACAACAGATAATTATAATTGTATTCTTTTTGCCTCAACTTTCTTCTATACTATTTTATCCCATCCTCCCTCATCTCTTTGTTAAATAAAACTTGAGAGCTTACTTAAGAGGAGGAACTAAAAACACTATCTACAAGTAAACCACTGTTATTAATATAATTATCAAATTTATCCCCCTGACATATAATATGCTTTGGAAACTTTTCGAATGCTATAATAACAGATGCATAATAATAAAGATCACACATTTCAAAGAATCCCTTCAACATGATCCCAGATGCCACCAAGCCAGGTGGGAACAGATACACAGGCTGAAGGCAAGGTGTTTACCTTCAGGGTGTTGCCATTGCTATAGACTCACTATATTGCCTTAGCACTAGTATGACCTAGGACCCACAGGAGACCTATGCCCACCTGGAGTGGCAGCTGAAGGCCAGGTCAAACAGGCCAGGACATTTCCAATGGCACTTCCCTGCTATAGGCATGTCAGCTTAGCCCTTTACATCTTCTGGATCATCATGGAAATCTGCCTTGAAGACTGAGAATTCTTCTGTCTAAGTATACAAAAACTTGATGCCTAGGCAACTTCATGATGTTTTACATTACAGACAAGCTGAACAGAGCAAGCAATACAAAGCAGGAAATGTTTTATTTACAACACTTTCTTGGCATCAAATCTACTTGATATCTACAGGAGTTTATTGTGGAGCAGTTTCTAATATTAGTTTAAATGTGTAATGTAAGTATTAGCTTGAAGCACTGCCTTCGCATTCACAGCACAATAAAGCAAATGTGTTCACTGCTGAACTCCATGACTTCCCAGATTAAAAAATGATTGTAAAATTGAAAGTATGTTTTCATAATCTTGTTCATAGTTCCAACATGCAAATACAGTCAAAGGGTGAAGCAAAACACCCAGACTTTGATCATATGAACAACATATATGCAGAATTGAAAGGTAGAAAAACCACTTGGCTTCTTCAGCACTGATAAAGCAAGCAACATGTGCTGTTGCTGCATCCAAGGGAGCAGAAAGAGGATGTGACTGTCAGCATGCTGCACTCACTGGAGGAGAGTGGCACTTCTCTTATGAATTCTGAGTGGAGCCCTTAGAACTCCTCTACTGTACAGGGATGCTTACGTGTGTTTTCGGATGGACATATAAATACTGTACATTCGTTTCAAAGGGTGGTGACATTAAAATGTTTTTCCTTCCATAACATGAGATGGGATTCTACATCTTTATGCTTTGTGATCGATAACTATAACATTGTGAGAACTCTGAAGTTTTATGTGATGGCTGCAAAGAAAACCATGTCTATCACAACTGAATTCCCGGTCAAGATGGTGGAGGAAAACAAGGCACAGCAGAGAAGCACAAAACTTTATATTATATAGGTGCATTTCAGCATAAATTCATCGAGGAAAGCATGAGTGGGATGTTAATCTGTGTTAACAACAGAACAGGTCATCTCACAGACATTTATTCTAGAAACTCAAACAAGCTAACCCTAGTATCCTAAATTCATGCCGTTAAAACTTTTATCTTGTTGCTGCTGTCAGCAAGAAAAGCAGCAGAGTGTATTATTTCTGAGCTTTCTGCTGCAAAGTGACCAAATTTTCTTGGAGTGAAAAAGAAGTAAAAATTTTTGCAGTTTAAGGTAATATAAAAAGAATTAACAACTCTTCACACAAAACCTCCTCATCGACAGCTGAATGCAGCTTTCTCAGAGAGGGATGAACATAAAAAGGGTATCTCCGCAGTAGAGATGAGTGATTACAAAATAAATGATGGCTTAGCTTATCAGATCAGGTTTGCTTATTTTCATAAGAACTTCCACCATCAATCAGGAATCAAGTAGCTACTATTCACATCAGAGTGAAGCAAAGATAATTCGATACACAAAGCTCTGAAATAAACATAATCTGAAGAAGAGCAAGCAGGTGTTATTTTTTATTGACTCTATTGTAAAGCCTTAATAACAACAACCTACTTTTAAAAAGACTAATTTAACTTTTCCAGGCCAAAAAAAACCCCGTACATGAAAAATTGTTGTTACAAAAAACCACAGCTTAATGTTGTAAATTCACTCCACAAGGCAATCCTTCATGTAATTACAGAATCATAGAATTATTAGGGTTGGAAAAGACCTCCAAGATCATCCAGTCCAACTGACCGCCTATTGCCTTTATTACTCACTAAACCATGTCCCTAAGTACCTCATCCAACCTGTCCTTAAACACCCCTGAGGGATGGTGACAACCTTTTCCAGTACCCACTCACTCTTTGTAAGAAGAAATTTCTGCTCATTTCTAACCTGAACCTGCCCTGGCACAACTTGCAACCATTCCCTCTTGTCCTGTCACTTGTTATCTGCGAGAAGAGGCTGACCCCCGGCTCCCCACAACCTCCTTTCAGGTAGTTGTAGAGAGCAATGAGGTCTCCCCTCAGCCTCCTCTTCTCCAGATCAAACAGTCCCAGTTCCCTCAGCCGCTCCTTAACAGACTTGTGTTCCAGACCCTTCAATTAGCTTCATCATCCTTCTCTGGACAAGACAAAAAATTAAATTAAAACCGTTAGTCCTGTAAACAGCCTTTCCTCCAGCCTTGACAAATACAATCCTGATCACTTTGCTTTCTTGCAAATTGCTGCTCCAATACTCACTGCACTGGCAAAGAAATTCCAGATTTTAAATTTCTCTTCCACTATACCAAATATAAAAGTTGCTTTTGCAACTGAGGGGTTTTCTGGCTGTTCTGATGCCATCCCACCTTATGAAAGTTTCACAGTATCTGTTAGGCTGCTGAGCTTCAGAGACTGATGTGTCTTCTACTGGCCAGTACTAATTCACTAATTCCATCCATCACAACATGTTTTATACCTGTTTTGTGGCGTGGATTATACCCATGTGAATTGGCATCCAAACTTCTATTACAGTCACAAAAGATCAAAATGTGCATAAAATCAGCTACCTAAATGTAGGCAATTCACCATTATTCCCAGGGCATTTCAGATATCTACACAGAACTGGAAGGTATGAAATAGACCTCCTCCTGAAAGGAGGAGGTGGAGAGGTGGGGACTGACCTTATCTCCCTAGTGGCGGGTACCAGAACAAGAGGAAACGGTGTCAAGGTACACCAGGGGCGGTATAGATCAACATAATCCTTCAATTGCTTAATTCATAAAGAAATTTTAGAAGTTTGGTCCAATTTAAGTTTTTCAGGCTGAATCTTTTGTTTAATTAACAGAAAACACTGTTTTCTGTTAATTAAACATTCTGTCTAGTGAAACCACTAGACAAAATGCAAAATAAAATTACTGTTTGACCAAGTCAAAGATAGTTGACTTGGTCAAACAGTGATTTGTAAACTTCAATGGAAGTTTACCCATCTGCATGTTTATAGGTCCTGATGTCGCCACAAAAGAGAGTGTCCTCCAGGTTAACAGATTGGGAAATGGCTTATCTTAGTTGCCTGCATTTTTAATCTTTATACGAAATTTTCATTTTTAAATTTCATCTCTTCACCTCTATGTACAATACTTTTTTAACTTCTTCAACATATTTGCATTACCCAAAGCAAAAAAAAAAAAATTAGCATTGCTTCTTTCTTTTTTATCCTTTGTAACTCTGTCTTTGGAGCAGTTTTTTTATTTGTTTTCTCAATCTGTTGACCAGCTGGTTCAGATTTCAAAGAGGATTTCTATTTTCTATCATAACATACTCCTGCAGAGAAACCTTCTGAGATTATAGCCTTACAGTCCAAATCATAAATAAAAGTATTACATTACTTCTAGCAAAGTTCTCTCCATTTGTAAGCAAAAAAGAAGTTACTTCAGTACTTCATCTACATTTCCTGTATGTCCAGTAAAAATCCACTTCATTCGAGTTCTCTGGATTTTACTAAAGGTAACATTTTTAATGTCTTCATAAAATCTCAACAATACTATACTCAGGTCTCTTTAAGACCTTATTACCATTTCCAGATTATGGAGATTAAATGAAAGCTACTCTTCCCACGAACTTCTCTTGGCTATAACACATCAGGAGCTTATTACCTGCTCACATCACCCAGAATCTCTGTCAGGAGCTCAAGACTCATTTCATTGCTAATTTTTCACAGAGGGGCCTTTTAGTTGCTTTCACTGAATCACAGAATGATGGGTGTTGGAGGAGACCTCTGGAGATCATCCAGTCCAGCACCCCACCAGAGCAGGATCACCTTGAGGAGGCTGCATAGGACCGCATCCAGGCAGGTTTTCAATGTCTCCAGAGAAGGAGACTCCACAACCTCTCTGGGCAGCCTGTCCCAGGGCTCTGTTACCCTCACCATGAAAAAGTTTTTCCTTAGATTCACATGGAACCTCCTTTGCTCCAGCTTGGACCCATTGCCCCTTGTCCTATCACCAGCCATCACTGAGAAGAGCCTGGCTCCATCCTCCTGCCACTCACCCCTTACATATTTATAAACATTAATGAGGTCACCCCTCAGTCTCCTCTTCTCCAAGCTAAAGAGGCCCAGCTCTCTCAGCCTGTCCTCAGAAGGAAGGTGTTCCACTTTGCTTTGTGTAAGAATCTTCACGTACCATACATATGCTTTTGCAATAGACCTGTGTTTTCCTCTCTGCGCACAACAGTCTTTGTCAGGGCTGTCAGAGACACAGCAATTTCTGGATCCTACTTTAATGGTGGAGTGAGGACACAGTATATTTTTGAAGCCTGCAAAGCCAGTGCTAGCACTTCAGAAAGCAAATGCAGGCCTCTGATTCAGGAAAAAAAAAAAAATAGAAATTTCTTCCGAGCCCGATTTCACTATTTGGATTATTGCCTACATAATTCATTTGAAAACCAAGCCCAGCCTAGCAACTGTCTTGAAAATTGAGTAACCTTAGGTTCAACTGTATTAAAAAACTTCAGCTTCAGGCAAAACTGATGGAACAGCTCATTTGCAGTAGTTTCACCAAGGCCTGGCCCTCATTTTATGTTTTTCTGATTACGCTTACATTGTGTTACCATTTACTAGCAGTACTATTGTATTATAATATATATTACCACCAGCTGATTCCAACTGTATGTGTTCAGCTTCATCAACAGCTAAAGACGCATGGCTCACTGCATATTCATTGCTGTATTGCCATTTCTCAGCTGTTAAAACAGCTGCGTGGATCCGCAACAAGTTTCATGACTTAAAATAGATGTAACCCTGCAGGAGATCTGGGATTTAAGCACATTATGATTCTCACTCGTAGGCTGGTCAAAGGTAGGGATGTGGTGTTCATAACTCTACAGTATTTCTCCACTCAAGCATGATGCTAAGGTAAAGGTGTAAGCTACATTAATATTTCAGTTTGGAGCAGAAGTATGGGGGGGGTTTGTAGTAAATCTCCCGATTATTGTCAGAGAATCACAGAATACTTTGGGTTGGAAGGGACCTCAAAGATCGTGTAGTTCTAGCCCCCTGCCATTGGGGGGGATATTTTCACTAGACTGGGGTGCCCAGAGTCCCATCCAACCTGGCCTTAAACACTTCCCCAGAGCTGGAAGGAGCACAGTTAAGGTCTCATGAGAGCAGAGTAGAGAGGCAGAATCACCTCCCTTGCAAAACTGTCATTTATTGTTCTTTGGTTCACAGCCCAGATTGATCTGGGGATGGATGAACTCAATTCACTTTGATGGAGCTATACCAGAAACACACCACTGGCTTCCATCTGCTGGTGACACGTGGCTTAGGGGACTCAACTGCAGCTCTGGAAAAGCAAACCCTCTTGAAACGCTTATGATGTGTGCTGGGTCCTGTAAGCGTTGGTGTTGGTTGTTGGAGACAAGAATTCCTTATATAATCCTCAGGATCAGCTGGTTTCTATCCTCAGCGAACAAAAATGTTTCCTTTAACATTCATATCTGGCTTTATGAAGAAAAGTTCAACCATCCAGTGTCATGATTTTCTCTTAACTCACTTCCAGGTCCTCGGCCCAGGAAGACTTCTAAGGGCACATGCTCAATTCTTATTAAGTGCTTTTATTAATTTGCTGTGACCAAAACCTGCAGTCACTCCTACATGTTGCAGTTATCATACTTTTAATGTACATTAGTGTTTGCCCAGCTTTGTGTATGCACCGCTGCTTATCATGGAATAATCAGTGTTGTGCCATCACATGTTTTTATCAGTCATTATCAAGTGCGTAGATATGCACATATCACTGCCAGAAAAGCTTGGTATTTATTTTAAATTCCTGAATAATGAAAGTGATTGAATTACATTTACATTAATGTAATGCAAAACATAGAGAGGTTGTGGAGTCTCTTTCTCTGGAGACATTCAAAACCCACTGAGATGCTTTCCTGTGTGATTTAATCTGGGTGATGCTGCTCAGGCAGGGGGATTGGACTAGATGATCTTTCCAGGTCCCTTCCAACTCTCATGTTTCTGTGTGGTTGTGTGATTTGGTGTGAAAAGGGATTCCTCTGTACATACTGGAATATACCGTGTGCTCAGGATGTATCCAACACAACCATTCTACTGCTACTGCAGTGCCACAGTAGACAATATTGTAGATATTGTAATCTATGTAGAAACCACAGATCTTGTAGGAATTTCAGTACATATTTACCCCATTTCCTTAGCTGGCAATACAGTCCCTTCCTTCCTCTTACTTCAGTGCAAAAACAAACTCTACATGTGATCACTTACCGAGTTCTGCCTAATTATATAAATGTACTAATTATACACACTGTTCAAATA
The DNA here is from genome assembly GCA_013399135.1 of Heliornis fulica. Lineage (NCBI taxonomy): Eukaryota > Metazoa > Chordata > Aves > Gruiformes > Heliornithidae > Heliornis > Heliornis fulica. The sequence goes on along the minus strand of VXBZ01002432.1, from coordinate 13,926 downwards.
GTGATAGACTTTAAAGTAGGTAAATTTTAAATTGTACCATTAAGAAAATCTATTTGATGATGGAAATTTCTGTAATATCACATTGCAATCTACTACATCATAATTTTGCTTTCAAGTCAGCATTAATTTAATGACAACAGCAGAGAATAAGAGAGTTTGGAAAGCAAACTAAGATTTAAAGTACGACATCGGTCAGCAGATGTTTACAAAAAGGATCAAAAACAATTTGGAAAAGCAATGGATCTATGGTAAACAATTCAGTAGAAAGAAGTTCTGCATGATAAATGAAAATACCGAACCTTCAGAAACCACTGTGTTAACAAAGATAAACACCTGCAAGACTGACTTATTCCCATGTGTTCAGCTACTCCTGAGAAAATATATATGTCATTGAACACTTAATTGATATGCACAGTTATCACACTGCTAAGAACGACTTGCAAATTAGTTGCTTGCAGTTCTGAGCATCTCTTTAAATGCAAAGGAATGGCAACTGCATACACAAACCAGCCCCAAGCACACACAGAATTCAGCTCACCAATGTTATAGGCATGTTTGAGAAAACCAAACTGCCACACAAGACTTGAGCACGCACACCTCTTCTCTGTACTGCCGTACACTGACACACCCTCACTTCCAAAATACCATTCTTGACCTGCTCACCAAAACCCCTGGTTCTTCAACGTAACTCTTTCGAGAAGTTATGGTACAAGTGAACACAGGAAAGCTGATACTTGCTGCCCTACTTACTAGTTACTCAGTCTATTGCCCTGATGTCCCAGGTAAGTAGTTTATCTTATACAAGTTGTAAGTATTTATATATCTCTGCTCTAGAATCTGGATCTTGCATTATCAAGACCATTAGGCAGATCAGAGAGCAATTACAAAACTGCAACACTGTAGGGCACTAATCCCTCTGCCTTCAGTTAAAGAACAGCTTACATGGCAGGGAAGAGACAGAACCCACTGAAAACCAGGGCTGTGTACTAAGAGGGTTGATCTTCTCTCACACAAATCCTAGTGTCAAGACAAATACCCTTCCCAAGTCATGGGCTGTCACATTTAATCAAAGACATTTACGGAATGGCTTGATAGAAGCATCTTATAAGCAGCAGGTGGGTGATCCTGACTTACCAAGCTCAAATATTGATCAGGACTTTCCTCCTATGTTCAATATCTCTAGGGACTGAGATTTTGGCTATGACCTTCAGAGCATGGGGTCCAGATACGCCTGAAGAACTTTAAGATCACAAAGTTCTGCTCTGGCGCACCCACATTAAAACACACACTATAAAAAAAAACCTTCAAGAAGATATTAAAACAATTTCTGAAGAAGTGGTTATTTTCTTCCTGAATAATTAGAAAATTACACATTCACAAAAAAAGTTAATAAAAATTGAAATTTAAAAGCAAATAAGCAGCACGTTCCGTACTGGAATAAGGATTTCCAACAACAACACTGAGACAATGTGCAGCCCAAAAAAGAAGTGATTTTGTGCTACTAGGTGATGTCTTTGACCTCCACTCATATGTGCAGTGATTCCACACCCTGTCCAATGTTACCTTTTGATATTCTTCCTTAGATCTCAAGGCAGCTTCCATCTGTTCCTGAGAAAACGTGTAGATGGCTGAGCGATACTGTGTGCCAACATCATTACCTTGTCGCATTCCTGGGGAGAGAGAAAGCACAGTGCACTGTGAGGACCATCCTTCCTACCTGACTGGGCTGCAGGCCCAAGTTCTGTGGCTCTAAACAGTGTACATCCCATATACCTGGATAAGCACAGTCTCTTACGTGCATACTCAGTAGGTATTCTTAGGAAGTTCAAGTCTTTCTTTGGTTAAATAGTGCTGAAGAGAGAAATTCAACTTTCATATCTCCTTTAAAATGACATGCAAATGAAATGTATCTTATATTCTGGTACATCACACAGTAGTCAAATACAGATATAAAACCTTAAATAATCAAGCTGCAGTTACTGTAATCAAGGTACTCTCAAAATATTTATTTTGAGCCATGCAAATGGCTACAAAAATATTTTACCAAGTGCTTAAAAATTTTCTTGTGTAGAGCAGCACATCTTAATGGAAAAAAGTTCAAATACCTGTAGAGATAACTAAGATTATTATCCTCTATTCACAAAGCAAGATCTTACTAAAAGCCTAGTAGGCATGTGTTGTTGAATTAACTCTGAAATTAACAGTTCCTACCAAAAGAGGAATAATTACTCTTATGAAACTCTTCAATTTGAGCTCCAAAGAGGACTCAAATAGAGAAGTATGCTAAGGAGAAAGTGGAGAAAGTCTGGCTGCACTAGTAATGAGTTAGAGTGAGTAATGCTGAGTCTGAGTGTGCTGGGTTGACCCTGACTGGAGGCCAGATGCCCACAAAAGCTGCTCTGTTGCTGCCGTTCTCAGCTGGACAGGGGAGAGAAGATGTAATGAAGGTAGAGATAAGGACAGGGAGAGATCATTCAGCAATTACCATCATGGTAACACAGACTCAACATAGACTAAAAGGCATCTAATTTTTACCCAATCAAAACAGTATGACAATAAAAAATAAAAACCTAAATCTTAAAACACCTTCCCCTTCATCTTCCTTCTTCAGAAGCTCAACCAGACTCCTTATTTCTCTCCCTCCTCCCCCAGCAGCACAGGGGGACAGGGAATGGGGGTTGTCCCCATTCCATCACACATTGTCCATCTCATGTTGTCTCTGCCACTCCTTCCTCCTCAGGGGAGGACACCTCACACTCTGCCCCTGCTCCAGCATGGGGTCCCTCCCACGACAGACAGTTCTTCCTATGGGCTTTAGTTCTTCACCAACTGCCCCAGCGTTGGTCCCTTTGGGGTCAAAAGTCCAACTAGCAAACCTGCTCCAGCATAGACCCCTCTCTCCATGGGCTGCAGGTCCTGCCAGGAGTCTGCTGCAGCATGGGCTTCCCACAGGGTCACAGCCTCCTACAGGTGTCTCCACCCACTCTAGCATGGGATCCTCCATAGGCTGCAGGTGGAATCTCTGCTCCCCACCATCCTCCATGGGCTGCTGGGGGACAACCTGCTCCACCATGGTTTTCTCCAAAGGGAATCTGCATCAGCACCTGGAGCACCTCCCGCCCTCCCTCTGCACTGACTTGTCGGTCTGCAGAGTTTCTTACATCTTCTCACTCCTTTCTCTGTCTGCAAAAAGCTGCTGCTTGATTGCTGGGTTGTTTTTCTTCTTCTTAACTCTGTTACCACCATCACTGATGGGTTAAGCCTTGGCCAGCAGTGGGTTCATCTTGGAGCCAGCTGGCATTGGCTTTGTCAGACATGGGGGAAGCTTCTGCAGCTTCTCACAGAAACCACCACTGCAGCCCTCCCACCACTACCAAAACCTTGACACACAATCCAAAACACTTAGAAACAGCAACCATTTCACATTTTTCTTTGAGTATGGGAGAAGTAGACAACAAAGGTATACAAGTGCTCTGTACTAAAATCTATTTGCAATCCACATATGGGTAATCCAAATGGCAAAAGTCTGCTTTTATTCTGCTTGTAACTAACACTAGAAAAACAAAACCTAGTTATACATACTTGACAACTCCTTGAAAATATATCATAAATGAATATTTTTGGTATGAGGATTACCCCTTCACTGCTGATGTCTGTAATCGCTTCAAAAGACTAGTTGTATGACACGCTTATGTATGAATTTCTAAAATATGAGCTTGATTCTACATACGAAACTGTAAAGCAATGGGCCAAAGCAGAGTGAAGTTTATGATCCCCTTAGGTGACTAGCAGAGATAGGCTTTGGCATTATGCATCCTATACATCCATGCTGGCCAAAGGCATAGCTGCTTCTCATCCTCATCCGTTCTGCTTCCCTCAGGCAGAGATACTGTTAAGCCAGCTTTGCTGTGGATCTTTCCATAAAGTCAAACAACAGCCTTAGAGAAGAGTTTTAGCACTGAGAATGCTAAATAGTTGACGAAAAGCCCAACATGAGCCAGCAAAGTGCACTGGCAGCCCAGAAAGCCCCCCATGTCCTGGGCTGCATCTCCAGCAGCAGGACCAGTAGGGCTGGGAAAGAGGGATTCTGCCCCTCTGCTCTGGGGAGACACCCCTGCAGTGCTGCATCCAGCTTGGGGGTCCACGGGACCAGGAAGCCATGGAGCTGTTGGAGAGATTCCAGAGGAGGCCACCGGGATGATGCGAGGGCTGGAGCAGCTCTGCTCTGGAGCCAGGCTGGGAGAGCTGGGCTGGCTCAGCCTGCAGAAGAGAAGGCTGCTTCTGGGGAGAGCTCCGAGTCCCTTCCAGCCCCTCCAGGGGCTCCAGGAAAGCTGCAGAGGGGCTGGAGCCAAGGGCAGGGAGGGCCAGGCCCAGGGGAACGGCCTTCAGCTGCAGGAGGGCAGAGGGAGAGGAGCTGGGAGGCAGAAATCCTTCATGGGGAGGGGGGGGAGGCCCTGGCACAGGGTGCCCAGAGAAGCTGTGGCTGCCCCTGGATCCCTGACAGGGTTGAAGGCCAGATTGGGTGGGGCTTGGGGCACTCTGAGCTGGTGGGGTGGCCTTGCCCATGGCAGAGAGTGGCACTGGATGGGCTCTGAGGTCCCTTCCCTCCCAAACTAGTCTGGGGTTCTATAAGAATGGTCTGGAGGTGCAGTTTTGCAATTGCAGGTTTGTAGTTCCTGTCATTTTTAACCTTGTTCCAAATTCTGTGATCTAGAACAGAACCTTTTTGCTTTGATGTAACAAAACATTAATTTTGAGTTTGGTGTTTTACATGAACTTGACTGAGTGAAAAAGCTGTAGTGACTGCAACTCACAAGAAAGTGGAAATCATCAGGAACGTCCGTTTGACTGGCACTGGGCTACAGAAGCCACTTTGAAGATTACCAGCAATGTTCAGACTATGGAGATGAAACAAATTAAAACTCTAGGTCTTGATACCCCATAGCAAAGGGCAGAGGGCAGAGAAAGAGCCCGTGATACTGAGGGAAAAGATGCCATCAGCATAATACTACTCATTAAAACAGGGTAACTTGTATACCTCTTGCATTTTCCAAGGAATCAGAAACTATGGTTTAAAGGGTAGTACAATAAACAAATGAAACCTGGCTGAAATATTTATGAAATAAAAGACACAGAAATGTTTTCAAATATGCATTTCGACAAAAAGTCCATTCAGTGACCAACTGTATGCACCAGTATGTGCTATTCCGAAAAATGTTAAGTTTTCTGATAATTTCATTTCATTTTAGTGGCTAAAATGTTACTTTACTACACATAAGAACAATATCTACCTTCATCAATACTTAATAGTGTGGTCTGCAAGTCAGAGTATTTTTCTCATTTATTTCACAGAATCACAGAATGTGTTGGGTTGAAAGGGACCTTTAACGGCCACCTAGTCCCACCCCTGCAGTGAGCAGGGACATCTTCACTAGATCAGGTTGCTCTGAGCCCCATCCACCCTGACCTTGAAAGTCTCCAGGAATGGGGCCTCCACCACCTCTCTGGCCAACCCATGCCAGTGATCTACCACCCTCATATTGAAGATAATTTTCATAATACCCAACCTAAATCTCCCCTTTTCTAGTTTCAAATCTTCACCCCTCATTCTATCACTCCTTGCCCTCATGAACAGTTCTTACCGAGCTTTCTTAAAGGCACCTTTCAGGGACCAGGAGGCCACTATAAGGTCCTCCCAAAGCCTTCTCTTCTCCAGGCTGAATAAGCCCAACTCTCTCAGCCTGTCTCAACAGGAGAGGTGCTCCAACCCTTGGATCATTTTTGTGGCCCTTTTCTGGATGTGCTCCAACAGCTCCATGTCCTTCATGTTGTCCACCTTTCATGGTGGTGTGAGTTCAAAGAATTACAGAATGTCAGGTGTTGGAAGGGACCTTGGAAGATCACCTAGTCCTATCCCCCTGCTAGAGCTTGATCAACCAAAGGAGGACTTCTTGTAAAGTCAGTGCTACTGAATAGTTAGCACTAAAATACAATAAAATGACTACAGGCCAGCAAAGCATTATTTTTCCCAAGGTATGTCAACACTGACTATTGCTTAAACTTAAACATTAGCATTTTACAAATCTATTTATTGCTTAACAAACTACTTAAATAAGCTTTGGAGTACTTTACAAAATTCCCTATACATGGAGGTTGACTATATATTGGCCCAGTTTGCAGCATTGCAGTTTGCTGTGCACAGTGTTCTGAGTGAGAAGATAAACAATATTCTTGACAATGCACATGCCACTGGTGACAGTAAAGGGGAAGTGGTCAGCTTAATTTGTTGAAGAGAAGGTTAAGAGGAAAACTGACTCTGATTTACTAACATGTACAAGGAGAAGTATGTTGAGAAATAAGGCTCCTTAGACTTGCCAAAGTTGTCTAACTGGGTCAAGCAATTGAAAACTGATGTATAAAAATCCAGATGGGAAATAAGGCGACATTCACATAATAAAGCACATTTCTTACTGGAACAAGGCACCTAAAGCCACATTCCTTTCCTGTGATCTTCACATCCAGAATATACATTTTTCTCAAAGATGTACCAAAGCTCAAAGAGCTGTCCAAGGTCAGTGATGAAATTATAAAGGCAAGGAGGTCAGGCTGTGTGATAATAACAGCCCATCCTAGTGCTCAAGGGTTGGCTTGCACTGTTAAACCATCCACTGAACAGGTAATTTAAGTATTATCCAAAAAATGTACTTTTAACATGATCAATCATCTAATCTAGAACATGATTTATTTTTACTTGTTACTTAAATCACTTCAATCCTATAACTCCCGCTTAAGTAGCTCCTAAGTCGTCTAAACTACAAAGACTAGCAGACACGAAAATAAAATAAATTCCATGTGTATCGACATAATCAATTGCTACTGCTGCTGTTGTGATTTTAATGTACTTCAAATGTGCAAAATTACTTCTCAAGGGTCCATCACTGATTTGTTAAAACCCACTGGCAAGTCTTACTTCTTGAGATTCACTAACTCAATGAATAGCAAACAAGGCAAGAAATTTTATTTAATAAAGAATTGTGGTAGTATGATTGAGCTTAACAACCTTGCCTTTGTCTGAAAGAAAGTGTACTAAATAAAAAATTATCTTTGCTTGGCTATCTAAAAATTCCACAATGCAACCTGTAATTAGCTTTTCTTTCCCTTCTGTCACTCTTATTTTGTCTTTCACGACATTCTGCCTCTCTGTTAACACCACAGACATACACGTTAGGCTTCAGATAAGAATGAGAAAGTACAAATAATAAATTTAATAAAGATGCTATATATTGGAAGATATTATGTGCTGATAAACCACACGGGATTGTCAACATTGCTGCCATTGTTTCTACCTATACCAGATGCACATTAGACTCAAAAAACATCTGCTGAGAACAACAAACTGACCTCTGCTCATCAGCAGAACAGAATGGTTCCACCAAAGTCAAGAAACTTGTCCTCAGTGTACAACTAAAGCCTTGCTTACAAGGTTCCAGGTAGTTAAATAGGACTTAACCTGAACAAAGTTGATATACATCCCACCAAATCAGTAACTGCTTCAAATTGTAATTGTACATTGTATAAACACTGAGATTTGGAAATACATTGAATGACCATTATCTTTGTTTCACTTTCATATAAAAATGAAAAAAACACCTTGACATTACAGATTGGATGGACCAGAACAATATTTATTATCACTAATGGATGCATTTTAAGATAATTTTACCTTTAAAAATCTCTACAAAGAACTATCAGAGTAGGACATTTTTTTCACCTCTGTCAAGCTCAATTTTTAAGAGATTCCCTAGGATTGTGCTTTAATTCCAAATCAAGCAGTGAATCAGGTTTATCGAAGTCTTCACTACTCGAAGAAGGAATAATTACTACAGTTGCCCATCTTCAAAGCAGCTGGATCTTCTGTGCAGGGGAATGCTTATTACCTACAACTGTTCTTTTGCAAGAAGTGTTAAAGTCACTCTACACAAAACTTGTCCATTTAGGGACAGAATTTAGGGCAGACCCAGGACAGATCTGTCCTTTTCATTCTAGTCTGAGATGCTAATCAGGTTGCTTTTTAAAGATGTTAACAAAATGTATTAACAATGAGGAATGAAGTCTCTGACAAGAATAGACATCTTATACAGGACTTAAGTACCTGAAGGTTCCTACAAGAAAGCTGGGGAGGCACTTTTTAGAAGAGCATCTAGTGAAACAACAAGTGGGAATAGTTTTAAACTGAAAAGGGGCAGATTTAGATTAGATATCAGGAAGAAACTCTTCCCTCTGAGGGTGGTGAGGCCCGGCACAGGTTGCCGAGGGAAGTGGTGGCTGCCCCCTCCCTGGAGGTGTTCAAGGCCAGGTTCGATGGGGCCTTGAGCAGCCTGGTCTGGTGAGAGGTGTCTCTGCCCATGGCAGGAGGGTTGAGGCTTGATGATCTTTAAGGTCCCTTCCAGCCTGAACCATTCTGAGATTCTGTGACTTTCCAACAACTCTTTCAGAAGCTTTGCAATGAAAAACTGAAATAACACAGAAAAAGCTTTCTCCAGTAATATCCTGTAGATACACTTTGAGTGATCTCAAGCCCATTTCTCTCAAACAAGTAGTTTGAGGAAAAGCTTCCAGAGGTCTGAAAGCAGAACCTCACCATATATGTAGCCTCAGACATGGTCTACGCAGTCACCAAGCACACCCTGAGGACTCATTACCAGTGTTGAATAAAATCTCTGTAACTAGAAACATCATGCAGATATTTAAGGGCTACCCAGTGTGGGAGGAAGGAGGAGGAAGGCAAAAGCCTAGGTGATTAATCTGATTTGTATCTCATGTAAGAAGGTTCAGAGCAGAGGCAAATACTAGACTTCCAATGTCAGGTCCTGCAGGCTTCAGACATCAGAACCTCCTTGGCCAGCTCAAGGTTTGCAAGATCACGTCACCCGGCCACATCTGTCTATGCTTATCTACTGACAGTGCTGCAAGACAGTACGTGGAAAAAAGGGAAATCACAGAATCACAGAATATTAGGAGTTTGAAGGGACCTTGAATGACCATCTAGTCCAACCCCCCTGCCCAAGCAGGATCACATAGATTAAACTGCAGAGGAACATGTCCAGATTGGTCCTGAATGTCTCCAGAGAAGGAGACTCCACAACCCCCCTGGGCAGCCTGTTCCAGGGGGGTTGTGGAGTCTATAACCCTCACAATGGAAAAGTTTTTCCTTACATTCACATTCCTCTGCTCCAGCTTGGACACACTGCCCCTTGTCCACTGGCCATCATTGAGAAGAGCCTGTCAGCATCCTCCTGAAACTATCCCTTTGTATATTTATAAATATTAATGACATCACCCCTCAGTCTCCTCTTCTCCCAACTAGAGAGACCCAGCTCCCTCAGCCTGTCCTCATGAGGAAGGTGTTTGACTCCATCATCTTGGTGGCCCTGAACCAAGGAGTTGTCCTCCAAGAGGTACTCTTTGAAGTAGGTCTATGTCCTTCTTGAAATGAGGGGCCCAGAACTGGACACAATATTCCAGACACGATACCTGTCTCCCTGACCCTGGTCAGGAACACATCCAACACCAGCAGGAAGAAATACACCCTGGAGTCAAAGGCTGACTCTTGCTGTTGATATCTGAGACGAAGAAAAGCAGCTGCCATGCCGAGAACAACCATAATCTCTAATCAAAGAGATATTTAGATAGGGTGATTTCAGAACTTTTAGAAAAGCACAGAATATGCACCTCTCTGGCCAAGATACAAAAATACATGGGTTTAGATATGGCTGCATGGTGCCAGAGCATCTAAGTGCAAAACACAGTTTCCATGAGCACTGCTCAGTCCTGGGAAGCTCTTGTCTCTGGAGAACCAGGGAGGATGAGGTCATTTAGGTCCTGAGTATGGATCATATTTAGGATTTTCACTCTGGCTGACCAAAGCACCTCAGTGGTTCTCAGCCCAGACCACTCTAGAGAACATAAAATTTCCTCACTGTGCAAGAAGCACCAATTCACTAGCAACCAAAACACCAATTTAAAATAAAATAAGAGCCGAGTGCTTGCTCTGACTCACACGAAGCAGACACTTGTGGACACAAGAGAGTAAATGGAAAGGGACCCAGATACTGCAAAACAGTTCCCAGATTGAGCTTGCCATGCAATACCAACACACTGCCACTGGGAAAACAATTGATTATTTCCCCAACTGTAGATAACAGTCAAAGAAATGGCTCTAAAAAGCTCTCTAAGCAACACTTTGATATCATTCACCTGGTTAAGAATGACTTAGTTTTGGTCTCCCCCATATTCTTTCACCACAAAGTACTAAACACTAGCTCTCCTTTGATTTGAATTATCAGAATATATTAAATCATCCCTACCTCTATTGAGCTGGTCAGTGCTTTTTCCTTCACAGCTTCAAACCTTGCCAAAAGTATGGTGTCTTCTTGGCAGGGGCAAAGATTTGCTCCTTTGAAGCACTGACATTGCTGTTAAGCTTCAGTTTGAGTTCAGATGTGTCTTAGGCAAGTCACTTCAGAGTATATTGAGGTCAATAAGAAACAGAAATATCCACAGCATTAATAAAACATGTATCTCCCAGTTTGTGATTTTTTCTTTCTTTAGAAATGGAGAATTAATTGCAAACAATCAGATTAGTAGATTTGTTTCAAAACGGTGATTTTTTAATATATTACCTATAGAAGGCTAAAGCAAAATAGACTTTGTCAGCTAAATCAGGGATCTCTTTTGAAGAACTCAACACTCTAATGACTTGGAAGTAATACTTGTACAACACTCCTTATCTTCTCTCCATTTAAAAATAATAAAAAAAAGGTAATAGTATCATTTGTCAACCTTGCTATTCTCAGAGGATCCCAAGGATAATGGAGATAAATGACGAAGGTCTGTTACACTCTTCTGTGCTACCCAGTGAAATTTTAAAGGGCAGTTCATAGCTCTTATTTTTATCATAATTTTTTTTCTGTGATTTATAGACTTTTCTGCAGCTGTCACTTATTTTCTTATACCCGCAGAAACCTGATATACTGATTGGCCATTTTCTTTTCCCCAATCAATCCTTGCTGAGTTAAGACTAATAAAACTCCTTCTTCCAGCTCATCATATAATTATTTAGTAAAAATCAATTGCACCATGTCACCCTGGCTTGATGTCATCACTCACTATAATGATTACTTCTATACAGCTTAAAAGTTGCCAAGGGAAAGTAAAACTCTTTATAGCATATGATTAAAGGAGAAAAATGTTAATAGAATAGAAGTTAGTTACAGTGCTGTGGATTGAGAGTTCTTGATGGTTTCCAAGGTGCCAGGGCGCAAGAAAGATAAATGAAATATTAAAAAGTTTCTTCAGAAGGTTACAGTAAGTTAATGAGCTTGTACATAATAAAGAAAACTTTTATACTGCCAATAGACCGGAAGATTTACAAACCTTTCAGTGTACACTGTTTTCTATGTCAAGGAGGGAACTATAGTTCTGATTTTCCCCATTTGCTTTGGGATCATGGCAAAAAATATTAGACTTCCCTATAAATTCTGACTTGCACATATGAATCATTAGAATAACCCGGCTACAGTAATGTTTTGGATAATTTATGTCAGCTGCGAAAATGCTTGGTCTATAACCTTCATCCAACCACCAGATTACAGGTTTTCTGGTGTAGCTTTGAGGCTAAAAGAGAATCCCAGATTTACTGAGGTTGGAAGGGACTTGTGAAGGTCTCCAGGTCGACACACTAGCTCAAAATAGTATCAGCTAGAGCAGGTTGTCCATGGCCATGTCCAGTCCAGTTTTGAATATCTACAAGGAGAAAGACTTTACAAAATACTTCTTTAAGACTTCAAGGGCTGATGTAAATGAGCTTGTTGATGACAGTCAATACAACACTCACTATATGAAATAACAATAGTTCTTTAGGTAGAGAGTTTTTCAGACAACAGATTCTTCATTAATGACATAACATACCCAGCACTACTGATGAAGAACATACTCCATCACTCTTCTCAACAACATTTTGTGAGAATTGTATGATCTGCTGACACCAATTTGCTGCACATCTGTTCCCACCAGTGATGGCCAGCAAGCTGCCACAATAAAACCAAAGTAACAGTGAAGAACTACAGCTTTCTACATTTTTGATCATGTGGGACCTGCCATGGCAACCGTGTCTGTTCCTCAGAAACCACATCTAACCATCTTCTAAATACCTCCAGGGATGGAGGCTCCACCACCTCCCTGGGCAGCCTGTTCCAATGCCTGACAACCCTCTCTGGGAAGAAGTTTTTCCACATATCCACTCTAAACCTTCCCTGGTGTAACTTGAACCACTTCCTCTTGTCCTAAATACCAAAGAGAATTTGATGGGATTTGATCCATACAGATGCAGAAGGGATGCAAATGAGTTTGTGAAACAATGGGAGGAACAGCCAAGAAGGAGATCCCATGGTGTTGGGTTAAAAGGCAATAGTCTCAGCACTGCACTGCAATTAAACAAATTTTCCTGTCAGGTCCACTACAGCTTCCTCATCTCTTACACTCTTTCCCATCCCAACTCACTGGGGAGAAGCACAGGCAGTACAGTGAAGATAAAGTGCAGTCACTTTATCATACAATTTATCTTGGTACCAGTCCATCACTGGTCATCTCTGGACCCTAATGACACCTTGTCCAAAAGGTTTAACAGCACTGCCATACCAAAACCCATCGCAATGTGACCATGTGGGACAATTCCCTTAATAATATGCTTTAACTTCCTTTAAATTCTGGTTAAGCCCTCAAGGTCAGGAAGTTGGACCAGATGATCCCTGCAGGTCCCCCAGATTATTTACCCTGTCCTGTCCTGTTCTGTCCTGTCCAATAATTTTTTATAAGAGTTTGTATGCCCCATCCCTGGATGTGTTCAATGACAGTTTGGAAGGGGCTTTGAGCAATGTGATCTAAAGATGTCCCTACCAAGCACAGAAGGGCTGGACTTGATGATCTTTGAAGGTCCTTCCCAACCCAAACCNGCAGTCACTTTATCATACAATTTATCTTGGTACCAGTCCATCACTGGTCATCTCTGGACCCTAATGACACCTTGTCCAAAAGGTTTAACAGCACTGCCATACCAAAACCCATCGCAATGTGACCATGTGGGACAATTCCCTTAATAATATGCTTTAACTTCCTTTAAATTCTGGTTAAGCCCTCAAGGTCAGGAAGTTGGACCAGATGATCCCTGCAGGTCCCCCAGATTATTTACCCTGTCCTGTCCTGTTCTGTCCTGTCCAATAATTTTTTATAAGAGTTTGTATGCCCCATCCCTGGATGTGTTCAATGACAGTTTGGAAGGGGCTTTGAGCAATGTGATCTAAAGATGTCCCTACCAAGCACAGAAGGGCTGGACTTGATGATCTTTGAAGGTCCTTCCCAACCCAAACCATTCTGCGATTCTGCGATTCACATACCATCACCACACCTTACTAAACTAGTATTGGCCACTGTAGCATTTGCTGGGAGAAGTCTTCCAAGAACTAGAAGCTGACAAGAGAAGTGCTTTCAGGAGATTATTTACCTTCTTCTCTCACCTGGAATAAATCTCTCCTGCCCTTCTGTACTCACCAAACCCATTTCCTGGGTATTTGTCTCCACAGTTTTGGCAAACTGAATTATATCCAATCTGACATAAAGGGGCAACTTTCAGAATTAATAACTCTGAAGTTCTAGGTGCAGAAAAAATGCCCACCATTTTTCTGCTTCCAACTATTATCTTGTGCTTGTCCATATTTTAGTGTTTTTCTCCAGTAACAGAGAAGCACAGATATCATCCATATTTCATGTAGGTCAATAACTATTGATTTCCCCACAGTTTATCATGGGGACACTCCCACACAGTATGTCAGGGACACTATGCAGGCCTCAAACATAGAATCATAGAAT
>VXBZ01002431.1:128956-156159 GCA_013399135.1 Heliornis fulica | reverse complement strand
CCCCTGCACACCCCCCCCCAGGGTTTGTTCACATCCACGGGGGCAATGCTCACACCCCCACCCCTTGGTTACTGGTTCCTGGCCTCGGCACATACACTCAGAGAAAGCAAGGAGAGAGGGAACCCATGTTGGGTTGGGTTGGTTTTCCCCTAGGACATGGCTTTTGGGTGTTTGGAGGACGCCAGATGGGTGCAAGGCCACCAGCCAGGTACCAAACCTTACCCCCAGAGGAGCCTTCAGGGGAAGTGCCAGTCTCCAGACCCACAGCTCGGTGGTTTAGGTGCTTGTCTGCTGGGAAATCCCATGGCCACCAAGTCCCTCTCGAGCTGGTGAAGGCCTTTCCTTGCCCGGCAAAGCCCGGGCTGAGGGCAGGGCTGGGGTGCAGCTGGCAGCGTCACGGCCCCAGCTGGCTGAACCCCACTGAGCAGCCAGAGCCAGGGTTATCTGCTGCCACTGCTCCCCATGGGGTGATGTTTACTATGACCACTACAGCTATCTGCTTTTAGGGTTTGTTTGGCTGTAAACAGTGACCCACAGCCCTCCAAAGCACCTCACGCCTATTTCTCAACAGAGTCTGGCTTAATCAACTCATAAAAGTGCATACTGAGACAAACACAGCTGAGGGACACCGAGCAGTGTCCCTGTCTGGGCATCCACCACTCCTCCATCCTTGGCCCGTGGCTCTGGGCTCGCTGTCGGCCAGCACTGGGGTGGAAACGTCCCAGGGGCAGGAGCACAGCTAAAGAACACGCTACTCCTTGCGAAAGGGTGAGGATGTCCCAACCAAACCCAAGCCTCTCCTAAAAAAAACACCTCTCAAGAGACCATGCAAAAGGGATAGGGCAGGGAAGGGGGGTGGAAATTGCCTCTAACTTGTCTGAGAGCACAAAGAAGAGAGCCCGTGTTTGGCACGCTGCTGAGCTGGCTGGGCTTCCCCGCAGGGCAAATATCACGGCTGGATGAACAGTTGTGACTTGACACACACGAGAGCCATCTATCCCCTGAACTGCCAGATGTCTCCCTAAGGTGGAGGCTGCAGAGGACAAAGGAAAAGGTTAGAGGGTCTTCACAGCTTGAGGAGCTCGTGGTGTCCAGCATGGCACTCACCCCTCTGCCATGAGAAAGACCAGGGCAGGATCTACTACCACTGCAGAGCAAGAACATGGGAGAACAAGGCTGCTCCCTGCTTACTGGAGTAACAGCACCAAACCCCCATGCAGAATAAAGAACAGACCAAAAGCATCTCTATGTGTGTATATATGTACAGGCTGTACACACAAACACACACATACACCCCCCCTTTCCCATCTTCCCATCCTGCTGCTCCTCTGACCCCCCCCACACACAACCTGCTCTAGTTCCTGGACACAGAAAGGCAGACAGTGTTCAGAGCCTGGTGGGCTCCAACTCGGTGTCGGTGCAGCGCGCCAAGACCGTGCCGGGCTTGTGATGTCTCGTGGCGAGACGCAGCTGGGGACTCTGAGCTCAGCCCGCTGAGCACTTCACCGGCCCACTCACCGCCTCCCCAGCACGTCGGGACATCGCCTCAACCGCTCTCCTACCGCTGTACCATCTCGTTTTCTTCTCTGCTGTCTACTTTCTGGTACCCTCGGGGATCTCTCCCCGTCACAGCACCCCCTCAGCAGCTCTAAGCCCACCCTCCCAAACCCCAGACAGAGCAAGCTACGACTAACGGGGCAGCACTTAAAGCGAGGGTTGGCGACCGCGCTCAGCCCTGGCTCGGCTCGTGCAGATGTACGTGCGCTCGCCCTGGTGTTCTCCAGGCTCGAAGAGGAGCGCTGAAAAACAGCAGAACTGAAGTGCCCTGACAGAAATGCACAGCATGAGGTGTGTGTGCACCTATACCCACACACACATACGTACAGAGTATATAAATATATACAAATGAGATCCCATATATATATCCAGAGAGATGTGCGTATTCAACAGGGTAATGGTAGACAGTGGTACAATACAATTTATTGCCTCTCAAGAAATGGCACGTAAGCAGGGGCAGGGTGGGGAGGGCAGAGCAGCCTGAAGTGCAAGGGGCCCCTGTCTCTGGGGGGGGTGCAGGGGGCTAATTAATAACAGCATCACCCAGGAGGGAGCAGGGTGCAGCCCATGCCGGGTACAGCCAGCGTGCAGCGTGCCACCTTCTGCAGCGGGAAGGCTGGGTGGGATACGGAGCGATTCCCGCCCGGCCCCGAAGCCAAGCAAGGAATGGCTGCAGGGAATTTCCTGTGGCAAGCTCGGTATCGTACCACATTTGTTGTCTTCAACCCCTTTGAAGCTCACAGGAGTGGAGCAAATGCAGGTGAAAAGAGAGCCAGGCTCCGTTTCAGCGCTGCATCCGAGGAAGAAAGCACGGAACGTTCAGCATGGGAGAGGTGGCTGCTGGCTCCCTGGCTCCATGGAGAACGAGAAAAACAAGGTGGTCCCTTCTCACTGACTTTAGTTAAATAAAAGCAAGAGAAATTTGAATGGGAAGGAGGTGAAAAGGCTGGCTTCTCTGGTTTTATTATCTGTGGGCTCAACTAGGCCAGAACATCAGGTCTTTGTGAAGGGGGAGAGAAAAACAAGCACAGAGTAAGAGATTTCAGGGGTCAAGCTGGTGATTTGAAAACACTGCAGTAACGTTTGCGAAGTAGTCCACACAGAAGAGTTTCCCCAGTGTTAAATACAAACACAAGAGATGTGAAACCACACCTTTGCTGAGGTACTGGAGTAGTTTTCACAATTTACAGTATTTTTAAAAGCAAAGTTAGGGCATGACTGCAACGAGAACAGGGTATGGGGTGATTGGTCTTATGTTTAAAATTAGAGTTTGCAAACTGATTCAGAGTGTTTGCGTCTCTCTAGTGTATTTCATGGTTATGTATCTCAGAAACAGACCTGAGACACCAAGGGCCTCCCTCATAGACCTTCAAGGCTCAGCCTGACCCTGAGTCCCTCTGCTACAGCTGCATCAGCGGGGTGTTTCCTCTGGAAATCAGGTTTGTTTGGGACAGCTCTCCTTCCCCCACGTACACACAGGGACACACACATTTAGACCAGTTGATCTGAATCAGTTTTTGCAAACTATTTTAATTAAAATATTAACTTGTTGGAATAGTCCAGGTCTGCACATGATATACATGTAAAAATGGTTACTACACAATTCTTTTTGAATACAAAAAAAGCCAATATGGGATAGCCATCATTTGGATTCAGCATTCAGTCATGCTTGACATTACACAAAGAGATGGGTTGAGAGAATTCTGTCGAAGTAGCTCAATTTAAAGCCAGAGACTTTGACCAAATTCAAACCATAACAGAAGCAAAAGAATGAACCCACTGAACCTGCAGGTATAGCCTGTCCCCGCTGTCGCTGCTGCTGTTTGGGATAGAGGAGCTGAACTTCAAAACACCGTGTTAGCACCAGGCCCTGGGCACATCCTCCACACTCACGTGGTAAACCCCAACATCACCTTGGCCTTTCATGTCATCTCTGTCTTTCTAACCCCAGGAAAACACAGGTACCTTCCCTAAAATCAGTTTTGCTGCATTTCAACAACACTGTAATGCGACAGAATGGCCCCAAAACCATCCAATTCCACATAAAAACATAGCAGAGGAAAGGACAGGCCAGGCCATGGTCACCACTCACCCCAGGGGGCAAACAGCATCACCTCCATGGGACCACCGCCTCATCCCAGGCTTCTGTCACTGTTAGTACTGCAAAGCTCCTTACTAAGGGGCTGCTCAAACATGTTTTGGTAGAGTTTCCATCTTCAATCAGTGATATGCTACATCAAGATGCTAGAAATCCCAGTTGGATTCACCGGACACTGGCAGAGTCAAGGGCTGGGAGTGGCTGTTAATTTAGCTAACGAAAGAAGGTCGCCCTGTCGAGAGTACTGAACAGCAGCGAGACACTAGAGTATTTACTATATAAATATGTCACATGGACAAACACATTCGGAAAACCTTGCTTTTGAGCCCTATAAACATATTAAAGGCAAATCCTAGAGTTAGCAGCTAGTGTTTTCTTCAAGATGATTAGTGTGCAAGGATAAACATTTACAAAGAACCCTGGCTGGTCAGTCCCCAAGACAGAAATCTTTGCCTCTCAAGCCAAACTTAATCTACCTGCTCTCCCCCCACACCCCCCAGTGCTGGCTGACCCAAGACCAACCCTGGCACTGGCACAAGAGCACGGGGGCATCTCCGGTTCCCAACACTGAGGGACGACACGATGCCGTAAAGTCATTCTATTAATGAGACTCCCTGACCCCTTTACCACCATATGGATTTCACAACCTCCTTTGCTTCCTCTCAGTAGTACAGCAGCTCCAATGAGCCTCTGGAAGTAGTGCCTTCTCGCGGGGTGTGATACGCTGCCAAAATATCACAGCATCTCAAGGGACCGTAAAAGTTGTGAAGTATTGCAGCAACGAAAATAATAAAAAGGAGCCTCACATGCAGCAAGATCTACAGTGGTGATGTGGGTTAGTCATCAGCTGGGAAAGAGTCATTGGCTCAGCTCCTCCTGGTACACTGTGGCAACTAAACATTTAAACAGTTGGCTACACTCTACATGTAAACAGGAAATTGCAACAAGCCAAAAAGGTAATAAATTGGTGGATGTAGTGTAACAATGAAAAACCCGATCAATGGCATTTTGTGACTATGGCATCCTTCAAAATACCTCTGGCATTTGAGACTGACTGGCTGAAAGTCTAATGTTTCTGAAAGGAGCAAAAAGGACTATGCTGGGCTCCGAGAATCATTCTGATGCTTAGCTAAAATGAGATGTCACAGTATTAGCTGTACAAGTGCATTACTTGCGCTCCTCCGCCCAACCTCATCTGAGCTACCAGCAGCACGGTCAGGGAGTGCTGAGGCAGGAACACAATTCCAAACATTTCTAGCCTGTTCCCTCCAGGCAGGTTTGCCTGCTCAGATCTCGGGAAGCCAACCAGTGCCTTCTGAATGTCACTTCTTACAGGACACGGAGCGGGCACTTGGGTAGAAGGGCCCTGCTGGGCCCTGGTGTCTCCCGGCCTTCCTTCACACCCCTCTTCCTCACCTACGAGTCTTTGAACGTGCCTCTTGGCAGAGGCAATACCCTAGAAATGTATCCAATTTAATGACAAATAAAAATGGAACAGAAGATCCAGCTGTTCCTCCCCTGGATGTTGGTTTAAAGGCAGCTCGCCTGGTTTTTGCAGGGTGGCAGTTCGAAATTTATGGACATGGGAGGAGGTCTCCATTCTCCCTCAGACTTCCTACAGATGGCATGACGAGGGCAGTCTGAGGCCCTTCTGTCCTGTCAGTGTGACGACCACCAGCCAACTCTTCTGACTAATTGCATATATTTCTCAGACGCCCTCCCAAGACCCTCCGAAAAGCAAAAAAAAACAAAAACCAAAACAAAACCAAAAAACAAAACCAACAAAAAAACAAACAAAAAACCACCCCCCCAACCCCTGCAGCCAAATACTATGACATCCCAGTTAGTAAACACAAAACGTAATGCTTTACAAAATGAATACAATATTCCATGTGCACCCAGCTTCCACACATCAGCACCGCACTGAGGAGGCTGCTGGGCTGGTGTCTGTAGGCAGTTTCTGTTGGCAGACAGCTCCAGTGGAATTGCCACCCTCAGTTATTGTTTAAGTTATGTATAAGACATGTGTGAACCATTGGATATTTGTGAAGTAACACTTGTGCTCCTGCTCATGCCCTGCTCCGTCCGTCCCCCAGAAGCTGTCCGCCTCAGAGCCTGGGGGCTGTTGCGGACCCCTATCGCACTACTTCGAGGTACCCCCTGCATGGGCCCCGAGGGGTGACCCCATGGCTGGGGTCCACCTTGCATTGGATGGCCCCAAGCTTGCGGTGGGCCACCCATGGGATGACCCCAGTGAGGTCCTGCACCCCCAGTAGGATTGTGGGACCAGCCAGAAGCTCCCGGGTAGCTGTGGCTGAACGCCTCGGGGGAGAGATTAGAAAGAACCATATTACTAAAACCTAGCCTCATGCTTTCTGAGTCAAAGGCTTCGATCTCGCGAGCTTGACGCTCCAGCAGGCTTCGTATCCGCTCGGTACGCTCGTTCTGCAACGCCAGCATCTCCTCCTCAATCTAGGAAGGAAAAAGAGAAGAGACAGTCTGTAGTAGCAGGACTCCTTTACAGGCATGGCCTCAAAATCTTCTACCAGCAGGGTAATGAGGAACCTCCTCTACATGAGCCTGGATCTAGATCAGACATCCGCTGACACACAAGCTGTTCTGAATGCAGAAGGGTAAGTCCCATCGACCTGAACATGCCAAAGTGTGCTGATCACCACTTGGAGGGTCCTGGTTCCTGTTCCCTGGTGATTACAGGAGTTTTAGGGGTGCAAAGCCAAAGTTTGCAGTGATAGTTACAGCCACACATAGGTTAATCTTTTAAGATGCAGTAAAATCCACAGCTTCCAGAAAAGCCCACTGGGAAAGCACCTTCAGGTACGGCCAAGCACAGTGCCCATACAGGCAGATACCTGCCAGCACAGCTTAATGCGACCTTCACTGTTCAGAGCTGAATCCAATGATGATGACTGCTATTTTCTCCAGGATTCAGTGTACAAACCCACATTTGGTTTAAACTCCAATGTTCACTGCCCAGATTTTCTTCTCTCACATTTAGCACTTCCCATCTACCCCTTTCCTAAACTGGTCTCTCCTATTTCATTACCCCAGTTCTTTCCCTAGGATGTGCAGCTGAAGAAAGTAGGCTGCTATGCTTGAATTGTGCAGCAGATGATTAGGTAGATGATATGCAAGCTGGCAACCCCAATTTCTTCCCTGTAACACTGTTCCAAATCAGTTTCCAATGGTACTTTGGTAGAGGCACAGGGATCAGCTCTCTAAATAGAGCAAACATAGGTCTGTGGCCTCCTGACACCCATCAGACAGAGATGAAAGCCTTTCTTATTGAGATCCTTGCAGTCAGGTGGAGAACCAAAGAATTGCTCCATTGTCTCCTTGCCAGCACTGAAAAAGCCACTTTTGGCCTTGATGAAAAAGACCAAATGGGTAAAAAGCAGCAGCCAAGCCTTTTTGCACAGCTCGCTGGCATCTCCCCTGCTGTCAGCGGCGACGTGGCCAGGAGGTGCTATCTTGGTCTGCGCTGAAGGTACTGGGCAGAGCACTGCACTTGTAAGCACTCACTTGCCTTAGTCAGGGAATATGCAAAGTGATTTCATCTGGAATTTAGGAAACAATCTGCTCCAGCGTTGAGTCATCTCCTGAGCCATTTGGGGCTTTCATAAAGGGCCTTACCCACACGCCTGGCTCTCAGCATTAGGTGAGTGACACCAACTCCCTCCGCAGAGCGGCCTCTCGCTCACTCCTGCTCAAAGCCAAGCAGCGGGCAGCTGGCTCAGGAAAGGCAGAAGAAGAAGAGCTCTAACATTAGCTCTTTAAAACACTCCACTTGCTTCTGCCAGTCCAGCTATCTAAGCAGAATCCTCCTCTTTCCTTTTCAAAACTCCAGTGTCTCCAGCACGCCCAGCTACTCGGTGGTCATGCTTTGCGGCAGCGTAGCACACAGGACTTGGCGTGACTGGACTCCGCAGACAGGCAGGTCTAACACACTGCATTAAAATGACATCACTCAGAAACGACTTCAGCATGCAGGACTCTGAAGATGAAGTGTCTGATGCACGTGGGAAGGAAATGAGTAGATTCTCAAGTCTTTCAAAGATGCTCTTGGGACATGCTCGTTACTGGTGCAACACAAACAACACAGCAGCAGTACAGCTTGTATGGTGACTGTCACAGGCACTTAAAGGCTGCGCACTGCCGGGGCTGGCTACTGCCTCCTTAGCCTAAGTCAGGCACAAACACTCTGGTGAGTTACTATGGTGATGGACACCATCAAAAATAGAGCACACCATGATGAGAAGGAAGCAGAGTCCTGTGCACACCCTAACTTCTGGGATCTGGTTTATTACTGAACATCAGGGACTGACTTTGCCACAGGCTATGTATATATTTATGAATATAAATTCAGATATTCCTCCTGTGCATGTACCTGCCCTTTCTCTGACTGCTGGGTTCAGTTAGCAGCACATGGAAGCAAATGCCAGGTGACACCGTTGAGCAATCCACACCCAAACAACACTTGCAGCTCAGCTCTTAGAAAAACAGAACACCCCCCTACCCCCAAAGAATACCCCTGCAAAAGGAAGATGCATCTGCCTCTGCACCCCCACGTTTTCCCTAGGTGCCTGTTACCCCAGAAAGAAACAGGATCTCACCACTCGTCCATGACTGAGCTGCGATGCACTAGCATAGCCTGTCCCGCTAGATAACGGCTCCCACCTACAGAAACTTCCAGACCACCTGACCTTTTACTATTCTAATGCAGCAGCCACATAGGGACACACAGAGAAAAATTAGGCTAGGTCTTAATTTGATGGGTTTTTAAAATGATGCAGCACAGCTAAGCTTCCTATCACTGCTACGGACACCAAATGCTTTGCAGGGGTTTTCACTTCAGTCCTGGCCATGCTGACAGCATGACAGAGCAGGGCTGTGGTGGGAGCCGAGGATGGGGTCTAGAGACAGCTACTGCATATGTCCATAAATTCAGTTAATTCCAGAGATTCATGTCTCCTTGCAGAGACTCAAGCACAACAGGGCTGCGCTGTCTTCTCAGAGTCGTTGCCTCAGCTGGCCGTGAGGTGGAGCAGCTCCACTCCCACAGGGGCCCTCTACCAGCCCAGCATGTGCCTGTCAGCCTCTGGGAGAAGTGGAGTGTGAAAAACCTCTAGGCCACACAGTAATTGCTCTAATTTAATAATCGCCAAGCAGCAAAGTTGGGAACTGTGGTGTGAAATGCGACGGCCAGCACCCACGAGGCAAATCAAAAGGAAAAAAAAACTGCAGGAGGAAGGTCGACTGTGTATCTTCTTTCAGGAGCCGGTGCATGGCTCTTCCCTGTGTTTGTGTAGGCTGCTCACATGTTTCTGTACACACCATTCCTGGCACTGCACTGAAAATCATGCTTCAACAAGGAGCACCTCAATACACCTGATGAATGACAAGTTGAAATCTAGGGAGCAGCAGGTGACCTGTGCTTGTGGGTCTGGCTACTTCAGCTTGCTTAGGGAATTGCTGCAGACAGCCCCATTTCTGAAACAGAACTTCATCTGGAAACAGCACCTCTGTCTCCAGAGACAGACAAACAGAGCGCAGTGGCAGTAAAATACCACTACCACAAAACACAGGGTCTCAAATACATTTTACTCCCTGCTCCCTCCTCAAAGATGCCTCCTGCCAATACCACACAAACTGCCATATAATCCCCTAGCTCGAGGTTGCTATTCTCTGCTGGGAAGCTGGTCTGCAGCTCAGAGACAGAAAGAACAGTCCACTCTCCCTCTGCCTGGAGTGGCACGGCTCCCTCTGCCATGCTTCAGACAGCTCTGACACAGCCAGAAGCTGCTCACGTTGGATGGCTGAGCTGACAGGAAGTTTAGTCTATGTGTCACTGAGCTATTGCCCCAGAGAGGCAAATCCCCAAATCCAGCAAAGTAACAGCAATTCTTCTCTCTATTGGCAAGTGCATTATGATTTAAGATGAGAAGGATGGAGCACGCTAACGATGCTCGCCTGCCCACTTTACCTTCTGCTCAAGGAGGGCCCGGCGGAGGGATACCCTCTGCTCAAGATCACGCAGCTCCCGATCATGCTGGGCTTCTGCCTGCATCTTGATTTTACTCTGATATGCATTCAGCAACTCCAATTCTTGCTGCAGCTGCATCTTCAAAACCTGGCACTCTGCTTCCTGTGCTTCATCCAAACGCAGCTGGGAAAGACAGACAATAGAGGCGTTTCACTATGGGGTAACCACTCATGACACTCCGGGGGAGGACTGCAGGGATGGGGAGAGAATGGGACGGGACTTTGTTTTCTTAGCAATACAATTGGTCTCTATTGTACTTCGTTTCACTGAACAGAGGACCTACAGTGACAAAGACTGGTGACAATGAGCCCAGAGCACCGATGTAAGTGATGCTGAGGAGCAGTGGTGCCTCAGGAACCGCGATCCGTACTGCACAGACCAGACTGCTGGAGGTGCTAACATCCACAGCTCTGCTTTTGCTAGAGACACAGGGACGATCTCTTCAGCTGGATTAACCAAACTTATAAAATCTCTTCAACTGGATTAACCAAATACCTGCTTGTGGGAGACTGAAGTCTCTGTCCCTGTCAATGCAGGTGAGAATGAATATGACATAGACCTGAAGCAGTATGATACTGCCCTCTGAACCTTCCCATACACAAATTAAGCCAGCTAGCCTGCCTCACAGCGTCAAATTTGTACGGAGTGATGTGAGCAGGACACCATATGCAAGAAGCGCAAAGAAAACTGCACACTCAGTTGTAGCAAGGACTCAAAGCATTGCTCATACGGTCATTCCTTCGAGAAGGAATCTCCTAAAGAAGAAGTCACAGAACTTTCACAACGCTTTTAATGTTGTTTCAGATTTACAGTCAAAACTCTGGACTCTTCCATGACTCAATGAGCATCTTCCACCAGTGGGACATGCTTTGGTTGGGATCATTGGCAAATCAGAACCTGAATGACTTAAGACAGCAAGCTGCACGTTATTTAACGACACTGCTAGGGATAGTTATGTCGTCAGACTTTGTGCAAAAGCAGTCCTCTGGCAACACAGATGCATCATTTAGCATCTCTGCAACAGCAGCTTCAGCGTCATCCTGCCAGAAGGGAGCAATGCCTCTTTCCTCTGCATTTAAACGCTGCTTTTTAAGTACAGAGGAACGACTGCGCAAGGCAGGGCGTGTGTAGCAAGGAAGCAGATATCCTGCTGTCAGGATACAGATTGGTTAAATGCAAACATCCCTATTTGGCTGAGGAACCCTGGGTCCCTCGGAGGCGACTCACAGCTTGTGTGGAGAGCATTTCATTAATGCTGTGATCATACTGCTCAGCCAGGATAGCCAGCTTCCGGGTCTGCTCCTCCTTGAGCCGTTTGAGGACAGCTTTATGTTCACTCTTTGGCGTGGTCTCCAGCAGATGGTTTCTCAGTGCTTTGTACTGTCTGGTTTGGATCTTGCATGTATCCTGAAACTGCTTCTTTATCTGTAGTTCTTTTGACTGGAAAGATGGAGGGGACACAAACAAAGAAAAAAACAGCATGTTTCAAATGGCAGAAATATCCATTCAAATGGATATTTAGGATTACATTAAGGATATGAGTTCAAGAATCCACAAATGTATATTAACAGCTACAGTGCAAGGAGGGAAGCAAAATACACAAGAGGCAATGACTATTGCTGCAGCTGCTTTGACACTGCTACTGAGCGAAACAATTACAATACAGACACTTCTGTAACAAAGCTCCAGCCTAAATACAGCTGTCTCTGCACAAAGAGCCTCACATTTGTCACTGGACTGGATCCAGTCCGGGGTGTTGCTTTTCAAGAAAAGTTCTTGAGGGACAGGACTAATATTGATTAGCCATACTTAACACAGGACTCTGCTTGTATGGCACATGTATATGAACAGTGCTTAATGTTATGAAAAGAAGCAAATCGATGCATGGGAAGGGACAGGGAAAAAGAGCAACACTTTTTCCATCGAGGGTTTGATGGAAGATAAGATGTACTCTAATCCTTGATGTCAAGAGCCTAGTTTTCATAAAGATACTCAGAAGTGGCTGGGAAGGATGAGAAACTCAAAGAAATACACCACAAGCAACCTTAGCCTCGTGCTAGTCTTGCAAACAAAACAATTCCTCAGTCCCAGCGGAGGCTTAACTGGAGATTGAGTTTTCTCTTTGCACTTTTCTAGCATCTCTGCATTGTTTAGACATAACTTTGTGACTACATGCAGGGCTGGGAGACATCAATGCTGGAAAAGGTACCTGGCTCTGATTTTGCTGTGGGACCTTAAGGAAATTAGTACTAATTTTTTTTTTGCTTTCATCTACCTTACCTGCCTCCAGAGCAGCTTGTGAGGGTTAACATCCACTGAGTGGTTTAAGACCCTGAAAAAGGAAGGTGTTCTGGAGCTCCCTGTACCTTCCTACAGGAGGCTGGCAGGGACACTTCTAACTAAGCTGACCCCAGAAACGAAGAGCGATGGCAGTGAACTAGCAGGTAAGAAAAATTAAACATCTGCCATGATAGGAGAATCCAAACAAGATCCCAGAGCCCTGAACTCACACATTAGGGCAGCTACAACACATTTAGGGTCATTCCACTGCCAGCCGCCACGGTCGAATCCTGACACCCCAGGGACAGGAACAGAGCATAGGAAGAGATTCTCGTTCCTTGAGTAAGTTGGAAGATCTCTGGGATCTGAACCAGCAAGGCAGGTATGTGTGTGTATCTCCTGTCAGCTCCTCCACTGACTGCTCCTGGCACTAGCTCAAGGCTCAGCAGGGTAGGTGATAAACACCACACTCGTAGCTACCTAGAACGATGCAGTGGGATCAGACAATCTATCAGCCCAATTTAGACATCAGCATGTGCTGCTGCATAAACCAACAATTCCACTTTGCTAACCTGATGCAAAAAAAAACCCCAAACAACCAACAACAGGTCAGAGATGGGTTTCATTCAAACCAAAAGATGCATCATGGAGAAGAATACATCACTTTCACCCTTTCTAAATTCACAGGAAATTATTTCCCTCCAGGAAACCTTTAAGGCTGTTTCTCCCTGCCCCTAAGGGAAGCATCAGCAGGTTACACATTCCTGTCAGGGCATGGCAAAGCACTGGCTATCTATTTTGTCCTTGCTTTCTGTGAGGTTTTTCTTGGACACCAGACTCTGTTTACAGGCTTCCAACCCAAAGGCTTTAACAACAGGAAACAGAAGGGAGGGGTAAGATTTCCAGTCAGACTTCTGACAAGATCATTTTGACCCAGAATTGTGAAATACCAGCAAGAGGGTATTTGCATCACAATTAACACACTCGAAATAATAGCAGAGCAGTTTTCACTGAAGGGTGAATTCTAGTTACTGGTCCTTCTGGTGCTCTAACAGCAGCAACCGACACACTGACCGTTAAAAAACCGCTTTCAGGACAAAGGACCTCCCTGAGTAACAAAGGGAAAGCCTGAAACACGTGCCCTTGAGGAAAAATGTTGCTGGAGAGAGAAACTGAACAAATAGTCAAATTATCTGTTCAATTAAGAATACTGGCCTGTGTGAGTCAGGAGCAAGAGAAGGAATTAATAGGAGAGACCAGCCCAATAAAGAGGGGATTTGCACCACAAACCCAACGGTTGTCCAGCCAGCTGCATTATTAGCACTGTGCGTACGCAAAGGTGCTGGATTGACAGCTCAAGCCTGAAATCCTCCGCTAATCGCACAACAGCCATGCAAAAGCAAAGCACAAGCTTTCCATGCTCCCCACAAAACACTCCAGCCTTGTCCTCGCTGGGAAAGGGAAGGGCTCCAAGAGGTGAGAGCACAGCCAAGCCTCCGCAGCCCAGAGACCGCGGATCCTGCATCCCAACTGCCAGCAAGGGAGCGAGAACGGACGTGCTGCCCACTGGTGTTCACAGCGCATCACCTTGGGGAGGCGGAACCCATTCATGCTAATCTCAGAAGGATCAACCTAATACAGCTGCTTCAGTTTTATTCAGCTCAGAGTGCAGCACAGCTTCCCTGTGAAGTCATCAGCTATTTATACACTATATCCTTGGAGATTCTCAACAGCAATCAGATGGTCCCTTGTTCTCACAAGCTAGGTTTTCACTCTCTAACATTATTCCAATATTGACAAATCAGGTATTTTATTTTTTGGGGGGATGAAGTTCTGTTTGTCAAGTTGGTTATTTTCTCTCTAAGAAGATAATTTGCAGGTGGTGAAGTCTAAGTCATATGGGAAATATCACGAGGAGGAAAGACCTAGAACAACAAAGAAACCCCATGCTCAGTATGCCATACACTCATTTTGTTACTGGCACAGCCGAACACTGGGTGGAGAGAAGAACTCTGCCTCCTCAAAGGAAATGTACCCAGGGGCTTTGTGAAAGGCCTTATACTCCCTTCTCAGGCACTTCAGAATAAACCACTGGTCTTCTCTGGATGAAGTGAAGACTTACAATGAAAACACCAAGAGCCTCAATTATAGAGGCCCTACAGTTCTGGTCAGCCACCGCAGTTACAAGGGCGGCATGAGAAACCCATGAGAGCACAACACGGCAAAGGTCAGTGTTGGAGCTTCCCAAGGACACTGTGGCTGGCTGGCATCTCCCACTCTCTTCCCCCCACACTTGCTAACATACCAACCTTAATATAAAACCAATAACAAGGTGAGTTAGCCAAGACCCATAGTGCAGTTCATTTTGATGTGCACAGAGTTTTTAAATGACACTGCTTCATCACAGAAAAAACGGTTTTACTCTTGTATATGAGGGGAGAAGAGAGTCAGAAAGCAGTGTAGGAGGGAGAGGGGGTAAAAAGGGCACTGCAAAGGTGAAAGGCATTCTAAACTGCCACAAAACGAAAGATGAGTTGCTGAAAACAACAGCTTTTGAAGTAAAATGAGGGAACAGTGCTGCTATGGCCTGTATGCAGCACACTGCTACCCTGATCACCATCACTATGGTTCACACGTACGGTGCTTATCGGGCTGCAGTTGCACCCTGGCAGCTCCACAACGTGACAAATACCACACTGCTTTAATAAAGGTTATTCATTACAGAATGAGACACCTCTTCCAACAGACTTCACACTACTCTGGACCTGCTCACACTGCAAATGAGAAGTGAGCTGTAATGTACCACTTTGCCACCACCTCCTGATGCCCGGAGCTCCTACACCACTCAATACCTTCAGGCTCTTGGGCTGCTGCCGGACCTCCATGACGTGCTTACGCCTCAGCTCCCGCTCGCGGCGCTTGTTGTACTCCAGCTGGTTGGTGAGCTCGGTCTGGTGCTGGAGCCGGATCAGCTCACAGCGCATCTTCTGGATGGTACTGAGATGGCGGAACTCCAGCTCCTGCATGGACTCGTGCTGACGCAGCAGCATGGCGTGCTCCAGGTCCTTCTGTGTCTGCCTTTTGTTTAACTCCTAACAGGAGGACAGAGGGAATTACTAGATTCTTTGTACTTACTTGGATTTCCGTTCCCAACGTGACATTTCGCTTTGATCACAAGGGCATTTCTCTCCTTGCAAGGCATTTGAGGACAGAACACAAAGTTTCTACGTCTTATCAGAAGCAGACAGCACTGCCACTGGTAATTTTTCCTTCCTCGTTTCACTTTTCTTCTTCCTGTTCTAGATGCTCAACAGGATTCACAGTAAGCACTTTCTGGAAAGGACTGGAACTGTTGTGTCTGTTGAGTTTTCAGATCTAACAGGTCACTGATCTGAACATCTGATTCTGCATGATCCCCTAAATGCCACAGGGATTACCAGACAGTGGTGCAGACCATATCGAGCTGTTATTTTACCAAAAAAACTTCAGATGTGGTAATTAACCCTTCAGTGAGACAGGAGCTGGACTGCAAGGGCTGCATAGATACATTTCACCAAGGAGATTCTGGATGTCACCTCCACCTGTTCTCTTACCTCCCGAACCAGGTCCTGCTCCAGATTATGGCGACCGAGGAGCATCCGTCGCTTAAAGCGGCGACACTCCAGCTCCAGGTACTGCCTCTGACGCCTCAGTAAGTTGGCTTCTTCCTCTGCCTGGAAATGCTGGATGTTCTCCTTCTGCTTAGAGAGCCACTCTTGCTTCTCCTTCTTTGGAGTGCTCTGGTTTTCATTCAGCTCCTGATAACAGCAAGGTAATTAATTGTGGAATAGTCAAATTAAGCTCCTTGGCCCTGAACAACTGGACAGACCTGCCTAATATACTACATTTCAAAGCCGTTCCACTTTGTCCTCTCACAGCTGATACCATCCCAGTCTCTACAAATCACATCTATCACCTATCTAAGGGAAAACCAGGACACAATTCACAGTGGTGCAAATAAGTCTAGCTTTTTTTTTTCCACTGGTCATTTTAGCTGACCAAAATGCTGGTTCATGGCCACAGTTTCCAGACATATATATTAACTGAAAAAGCAAAAATGATAGTTTGCCACTGAAATCAAAGACGCTTGGAGGACCTGCTATACTGCCTGACAAACAGTTTTACAGGCTCCCAAGGGACCAGAGAAGGAAAGCACTGTCAGCCTGCTGTGCAAACAAAACTCCAGCCACATGAAGCACACCAGAAAATTTCTGTGTCTTGCTTGACCAGAACACATCTTATAAGGAACTCAAGACAGAGCCACTGAGATATCATAGCTTACAAAAAACTTACATAAGGAAGTTCACAGGTGAAGCTTAAGCCCACAGTTTCTACACATGTACTAAATTCAATATATTGATTGAAGCATCTTTGGCAAAAAACTGCTTGCACAAACTGCAAGCCAGAGACACCCATACAGTAACCAGACTTGTTGTGATACATTTCAACTTCAGTTTGAGACAGAACCCCTCTATTTCATCAGTGTTTCTTGGTGCTCTGTGATCTGCTGCCCACTTAGAAAAAGTCTCTGTGTTATTGTAAAGAGCCCACGCTACTGCAGTTTTTGTCAAATCTTTCTTGGCTCTACTGCTCTTTAGCCTTTTTATTCCTCCTGGGAAATGTCTATGTTTGGGAATATTCCCCTTTGGAGCAATTTCCAAAGTTGCCTCACACAAGATGATGGTTGAGTACTAAACGTTTCTTTCAAAGAGAACTTATTTATAGTACTCATGGTTTCAGGCACTCCATAAAAAGCATCAGGAAGTTTGATTCTACAGTTTCTCCACACTTCACAAAGGTCATGATTTTCACCACAATACAGGGATTATTAGACGATTATACAGCTTTCTCTATTATAACTAGGTAGTGTTTTACAGATATTTTCTGTTAAAAATAATCTGCAGGTCATCTTTACTGCTCTATTTGCCTGCTGCTGCCACAGAAGCAACATTGAAGTGATAACAAACTTCACCAACTGCTGCAGGAGGTGGTCAGTATCTGCAGCAGTGAGCTGTAAGAGAAAGACTCATGACCTTTCTTAGACTATCATTTTTCATTACTCAGGATCCCCAAATTTGCATGTTTCTGGTTAAAAAGTAGTATCAAACCATGGAGAAGTGTGCGCTTTCACAAGATAAACATATAGGTGCCAATATATAAACAAACCCTCTTAATCTAAAGTCAAAGATATGAAACAAGTGACAGCACACACAGGTCTCTGCTCACAAGACGCAGACCTTGCTGCCATCCAACACAAGATCTCTTGTGAACAGTGGCACTTTTCTTTCTGAAGGGTCACTGCTCTCACACTGTACAATACCTACACTGCTCGTTACAGACGAGTTACCTCTTTCAGCTGCTCTTTACGGAGTTTATATTCTCTCTTCTGAGACTCCAGGAAACTGTTCAACTCCTTTTTCTGTTGGGCCTGAATATGCTGTTGAAACTTCTTTTCTTCGTTGGCCATCACTTTAGCCTGCAGCAAACCAAGCAGCAAATCAATCTGAGTCCCGATGGATTACAGCTCACCTTCCATTGCAGCCCCAAGACCTTAACTCATGGAACAGTCATGATACTCACCAGGACTCCAACTAACTCAGGAGCTCACCCTCACTCCCTTTTCATTCCATCCCCTATAAACTCACCAAACAGTAGTCTTTCTCCAGTGCCTTTCTTCAGCCCTACTGTTCAGCTAGTCTTGCCCGAATCAACACCTTATGATAAGCTCTATCTTTAACCCAGTGAGAGATTCAAGATGAACAAAGGATCCATAACGATCGCTGTAGACAGCATTGCTTCATTATCAATCATTTAAAAGCATAAAACCCCCATATGCATAAGGAACTAGACAGTGACCATTTACATAGCTGGCACATTCCTCTGCAGGCTAACCTGCCTCTGTAAGACTTGATGGCAATCAGTTATTGGCAGCAAAAGAAAGGAAAACCCTCACAGGATTTTCTCTGGGGTCAGTGTACTGACATTTAGTACAATGCACTGCGATAAAGGACATACCTTTCCTCTAGTTACATAAACCCCTTAGTGTAAGAAGGTGATGTATTAGCCTTTTTCTAATTAGCAATTTGCTTGGCTCCTAAGACAAGTAAGAGCCTACAATGTCTTTTCTTCTTCAGCAAAGGGAAGTGGACAATTCCATGTAATTAACAAATAGAGACTGGTCTGCTAAGCCATAATATCCTACCTCTTTTTCCATGGCTGCTTGGTGCTTTTTAATTAGCTTTTCCATTTCTGCAGCAAAATTGTTACGCTGTGTTTCAAGATCTTTGTCCAACCTGAGGCGATGCTCGTCCATCTCTGCCTTCAGTTTATTCTCTAATGCCATCAGTTGCTTCTGGTGTTGCCGTCTCATACGTTTATAGCCAGACATCTGCTCTCGGAGTTCAGAGTCTTGTTCATGTTCCTGCATTTGCCTTGTCACCTAGGAAGGTAACCACACCGGGCCAAAGCAAGTTAATGCCTCTTAATCTGCTTTTTGGCAGTCTCCAAGCCACAAAAATAAGCTATTCAATAAGGAAATATGATTTTGTGGTAAAGAAAAGCACACATCCTAATGGCAGCAGAGCAGATTAAAACCTCAATTCTGCTGCAGCAGATAAGCTGACACGGACTCTGGCAGAGCAACTGTACAATTGTTGCAAATCTGGTACTAAATAACGTCTATTTTAGCTCACTGCATAGAGTGTGCATATATACACACATCCACACACAAATATATATAATAGGCACATGAAAATAAAAGCCAGCTTGTTATTATAAACAGCTTCCTGCATTCTGCCAGGCATATTGGTTTTGAAAATATCCAATATGCACAAATTACATTTGCCCAGGTGTCGCGTTTAAGCTTTTATTAACTTACATTAAACTATTTCAGTGATAATATCCCAGTCAATAAGGACAGCTCATATTCTGATTAAATCCTAACAGCTCGAAGTAGTTTCACAGCCCCAAATCTGAAGCCATCCTTCCCTGTACACAATGTCACCAAAAGAGAAGCCCTCACGTACCAGCGATGCTGTGCGTATAGTAGCAAAGTGCTCTCGGTTGCGATAATGAGACTTGTGGCGAGATACTTGGGGAGGAGACTGGGGTTCTGATGCCCTTGTTCGGGGATCTGATTCCTCTCTGTAGTTTTCTTCCTCCTTATCAGCAAATAGAAAAGGGAGAGAATGATGAGAAACCTGTGTTACTCTAGATCTTTTATTTTGGTCTGGTTCAAAAGACATTGAAAAGGAAGAAAAAACTCCACGTTTTACATTCATCAGCCCTGAGAGATCCTCCCAACAATAAGCTGCATGAAGGAATATGCTGCAACAAGAGCTCTGATCTGGGATCCTTGCTTTTGGAAATTTCACTGCAGGTTTTATTACTATGAGAAAAATTACTAAATAAAGCTGAAAATGAGAAAAAAAATAAATGGAAAACCAAACCCGGAGTTAAACAGTCTATGTCAACAAAACATAAAAGCTATGAAGCACATTATGCCAAGTCTGAAAGAAAAAACCCAACATCTTTGTAACCCTGAAAGACAGAGGAAGATTTTCATTACACCCACTACAGAAATACCTCAAAGCAAATTTTAAAATTTGTCATGGTGTATTCCACATTCTTATTTTGAGTTTGTCATTCATCACAGAGCGATTAGTAGTTAGATATGATACACTAATTAACTCCCCGAGGAAATACCTGCGTCGGTTGCATATCTGGGCAAAGAACAAAACATTCTAACCACACCTCTCATTAGTGGGGAAACGCTACTGGTTGGAGAAAAGGCGTGATAACCCCCCCAGGAAGGGCAGCACGGTTCAGAGGGATGCTCCTCAGTTTATCCTTCATCACACAGAGGGAAAGCGGGGGAAGCGGTTTCACAGCTCGCCATGAGCAGAGCGCTGCGTCTTGTTTTCCGAGCATCTTTGTTCATTAACCAAATTCTCAAATCAAGTGCAAGGAGCTGAGTGCTTCAAGGGACAGATTTCAATCTCTACTGAGTGTCTTATATTTAAGAATTCACTAACTGGAGGTAAAAAGGGGGTACACTCGTGTCCCATGAAGCAGTGCTCTGCAAGTTAAGGCCATCCAGTAAATAAACCTATTTGCAAGCTGCCTTTCCAGCTCCTCGGGGTTAAGCAAGCAGTTCTGAAACAACACAGTTAGTAAAGTAATTTTTAGTGAATCAACAGAAATAAAAGATTTTTTTTACTGCAACTTCCTGAAGTTTCCAGTGCACATTAATATAGTTGAACACAATACTGGAACCTGCAGGTAATGATTTAGGAGAGGAAGCGTTCAACCTTTTGTCATCCTGCCAACCAAATCCTCTCCCCTTTTACACCCTCAAAGTTACCCAGTAAAAATCCAACGCTTACCGGCTTTAAATGAATGACAGAGCTATTTGACATCACGGTGTGGTCCCCCTCCATCATATCCAGTTCGCTCTTATCATCTGAGGCATCTGGAAGACTGTTAACACTACTGCTTTGGCTACTGGCACTGATAGACATACTAGGAATGGACTGATTACTTCCGACACTGTTCACTGTTCCTGTCCTGCCGACACCGTGATCTTGTTCCTAGGAGAAAGGAATCGTTAAGAAAATCCAAACCCACCATGGTTTTATCTATGGACACGACCAAATGATTCCTTTCTAAAGGCATCTACCTGCCATGCCATGGCAGTTCCCACCCTCCAGGCATTGCCATGAAATGTTTCTCTTGTGGGATGCTGGGGAGAGAAAGAATCAACCTTGTCAAGATTAACTGGCTGATGTCAGATTCTTTTCAGCAGAGAGGCTGTTAACAAGCTGAACTCTATCATGTATCAGCAACAGCACGTCACCAGAATCTGTTCTGACACCAGCATCATCTATGTGCTCAGCTGGGACCCTGCACCTCGCACGGTTCCTTTCCATCCATGAGAGGACTGCAATCCAGAGAGTCTCAACTTCTCTATGGTGATTGCAGCAAGCAACCCAGAAAGGGACAAAATTATGTCCTCGATGGCTTTAAAAAAAAAATAATCAAGCACCAATTTCTATATTTGAGACACAGATCAATACTCTCCCAACAAAACTAGGAGACTTTCAAGGGCCTCGTACTTATGGTCAAAATAGAGGTTAACTGTAGCTGCTGAAAGCGTCCTCATGAAGCCTTATAAACAGGCAAAGAATGCCAGGATTTACAGAACTGGAAGCTAACTGTTCAAGCACGAACACATGGCACAGCCTCTTGCCAGCACTAGGCATCTACCCTGTTTGTCCTTGTGTGTGCCTTGAGGTAGTGTTATTCCAAGCACGGAGAGGAAGACAGAGCTTACAGCCAGGTGTGTAAACAGCCTCCATGCACTTCAGCAATATCTGAGCTGCGGTTATTTAACTGACAGCATCGTTTTCTGCTTCAGTGATGAAATCCAAAGTTTCTCTCACCTCCTCCTCCTCCTGGGTTTCGACTGCAGGGCCATTGTGCGCCTCCTGGAAGAGGAGCTTCTTCATTTTACGATACTGCAGGTTGTCCAGTTCTCTCACTGCATCCTTTGTTCGCTGAATCAAGTCTATTAACACTGTTTCGGGCCGCTCCCGAAGAACAAACATGTGCTGTGGAACACACAAATAGGTGAGTGACCTCTTATGCCTCCAGTGCACAGGCTCTGAGGATAAAATTATGAACTCTTAATTGGGTTTGTTAGCCTTCTCCCCTGCACAGGAGGAGAATACCCTCACAGCTTACACTGGGACTATTTTTAGACTTCATGATCCAGATAGAGTTCAGGATGATTGCTTTCAGATGGGAGACATCCACCAAAAAGTGAAAATTTAATAAAATAACCCAGAAATTATATTTATGTACCATGAAAATGGGCTTGGTTTAAACCCAGACTTCTCTGGATGCTGGGGTGTTTAGAGACATTAGCTACTTGTGGCCTAGAGGGGGAAGAGCAGCAAATAACATATAAATGCTAAAGGTGTTAGTCTGGTTCTGTATCTCTAACCAAGTGTTGATTAGCTCATCTGTATGCTCTCACTATAAAACCCCTTTCCTTGTTTAAGATCAAATATTCATCACGCAGCTCTGAGTCATAAAACAGGCTGCAAACCTTCAAGCCCTGTCCTAGAACAGTTCACCATCCTCAGCTCCTTTTCCTTTTGAAATATTCCTGCATTTCCCTGCAAAGGTGGCTGCAGTTTGCCAATAGGTGAAACAAGCCCCATCTTTGTGTGTCAGAAGCGGCTTTCACAGCCTCCAGATGAAATGTGCTGTGCAAGCATGAGTCACTATTAACACCACCGCTAGTTTCATTTTGTTCCTTCGGAGAACTGCCTTGCCATTTCTAACATGTCACATTCCCTACCTGTCCCTGTAAAGTGGCATGCAGCTGTTTCAGACTATAGATACGAAGGAATACATTCACAAACGTTTCATTTCCATCAATGTTCTCTCTAATTGCAGCGCGCTGCTCAAAATAAAACCAATCTGCAGAATTCTGAAATGGCAGGACTGCACACCCACACCAAAACCTTCACTGGATAATTGCATTTACTTTCTGAATACAGTTTTTAAAGAGGTAAAAGTCCTCAGAACCATTTAAGTAGAAACATGCAAAAAGGTGATGATAAACCCTTCCTAAACAGCATCCATTTCCCAGTAATGCAAGATTCTGGAAACCTGCTGCTGAGCACAAACACTGATGGGATAAAAATCCCCAAATATAATGTCATGAGCACTGTAAAGAGAGTGACAAGTTAGCAAAATTCTGAATGCCACCTGATGCCATAAAGGAACCCCAAAGTCACACTTGGAGAAAGCAGCTTTAACACCTAACTCCTAGCTGAGTTGCATTCACTGAGGGACACATCAGCTTTTTGCAACTATCTACCACACTGGCATTGTTTCCAGACTAGAGCAAGAAAAATCACGTGTCTGCAGCACACAGGAACACAAATGAAAAAGGAAAAAGAAAAAAAAAACCCAAACAAACCACAAAAACAAGGCTAAGAAAAAAAGCAGGAGAAAACCTACAGATGGCTGAGGCTTATTATGTTAAGGAAAGGTATGGGGAAGGAAAACTGCTTTCCTGTGCCCCCTTCCCCTCAGGGATAGTATTAGAACAGCAAATTTCAGTTCTACATGTAAAGCACATAGGTGATAGGAGAGGATAAAAAGCCTTTAGGTGTATATATAGCATAGAATAAAGAGGGAAGTAATGAAAGGTATTTGTAAACTAATGCATGGCAGCTCTGTCAGGATTAATTATAATCACTGCAAGGACAGACTGAGCTGAGGAAACAAACTCAACAAGTTGCTGGTCACCAGTGTCACTTGCTGGGGCACCCTGGTTTTGATGAGAATAAGGCTGGGTTGGAGTCACCAAGCACTGCCTGAGACACAGCAAAAGGGATGTAACACCAGGACTGCCTGCTCCATACACTCCACAGCACCCAGAGGTGTTGAGAGATAATGGGCAGAGAGAAACATCGTTAACTATAACCTAGTAGGGTAGGCGAGACAGAGAGGCAGCCCAGGGCATGGCTCCTTTTTAATACCATGTAGAAAACAAAAAGGACAAGCAAGCCAACCTTCAGAAGCTCCTCTGATGTAGGCCTGTCTTGAGGAATTTTCTGGAGGCAAGAATCTACGAAGTTTCGAAAATAATCAGACCTGTGGCGAGGAAAGTGGAAAAAACCAAACATATATCTGAGTTAACTACCCAGTTTAATTTTCAAAGCTCATTAAAGAATCAAGACAATCACATTTGGGCACAGCTAGTAGAAACAGTGGGGAGGAACCACACAGACCCAGGACTTCATATTACAGCTTCTGACATCCCTTCTCGAGCCAAAGCCCACTATTAGCAAGTAGATCCCTTTAATCTAAACTTCCAGGCAAAACTTTTCAGCCTAAGGATGCAAAAATACAGCCCAATTCAAGAGGAAGGAAAGCTCTGCATAGAGGCAGACACCCACATATCTCAGCAAGAGCATCAACCCTGTCAAATTTTCTATTTCACAAACTCTGCAAGGTCTAATCAGAGCCCCTGCCCCGTTCCCCCGCTGTGTGCAGGTGTTAATCATATCAATTCCTGAAATGCCGTCGGCCCCTCAGACACAACCACTTCACTGGTGCACAATCTGTCAACAGTAAGATCTAAAGGTCATGATTTGTTTAGTAACTCCTCCCCTTCTGTGAGCTAAAATTCTGTATCTTGCTCTTTCTTTCCCTGAACACAGGTTTTCAGGAAGGCAGGATTATACCCTGAAAACAGCAGTGCATCAGTTGTACGTGTTTTATTTCGATCCTCCCGCACTGCCCCCTCTCTGCTCCAGTGATGTAATGGGGTGGGGGGAGGGTTTGCTACTGCAATTTTTCAGTAAGTTAGATTATTGCATTTTTTCATTAAAAAAAAATGAGTTGAACACTTTGTCAGACAGCAGAGTGTGAAATAGACAAACCAGAAAATCTCAGAGGTTGAAAAAATTTCTAAAAATAAGGTGCTGTGTATTACATGAGAGGCCTAGGACTATGGCTCAAAAAGGTAATCAGGAATCTTTTAACTGTTGAAACTAGTTTACTGTGCTTGCTGCTTCAGAAGACAGTTGTTCAGACTGGGAAGCAGAAAACATTACCACTGTGCTTTATTCTTCTGAAGTTTATGTAACAGACACTTGCCACACACAAGCAGCGTCTTCAACTTGCAAAGCACTACTTCAACAAAACAAGTTTTAGGAATTGACAGTGTGGTTTGTGATTTAAAAAAAAAAACCCCAAACACTAAAACCCACATTTTTGGCTAGCATGGGAGCTTCAGTAGTTTACTGACCCATGAACTGAATATTTTAGAGGATCTGATGTTCTTCCAGCAGCGTGTCCTGTCTCTGCTACATTCTACAGTCTAAAATGCAGTTAGTAATTGGTCAATTTTGGATATAAAATGTATAGTGAACCTACTCAGAAGCTTCCAGCTCACATCCTCCCAATAGGAACCCAGCCATTTCAAGAACTCAGCATGACAAAGCACTCCATTTACAGCAATTCCCTACAACATTCCTCCCTCAGCAATACTCACCATTCATTAGACTGTAGTGTAGGGGATTCATTCTGCGCTATGTGATATAAGGCACTCATTGCGTTCATATTAAACAAAGGAGGCTTCCTTTCCGCTACACACAAAAGAAAATAATTTTTATATAGGGAGATAGACTCATTGTTTTTTGCTCTTTTTTTTTTTTTTTAGTTTACATCCCTTTAAAAAGAAAAACCACATCAGCAGAATCACTGTTGCCTGAACACGGAACCCCAAACCAACCCTACCCTGCAATCAGACAGATATGTTGGCACGTGTCCTATAGCATTGCAGAAGATGAAAGCACTTTGAAGATCAAATGCCTTGTCCTCTCAAGCTTTAAAATTACGTGGTTTATCATAGTTGAGTTCTCTGACTCATTTAAATGTACTAAAATAGGAGTAAGTTAACAGTAAGCTTTACATTCGGTGTTTAGCCACTAAGCGTTCTTGGGTTTGTGCCTTCCCCCTTCCCCCCTCCCCCTTTTTTAAGGGACAGTTGAGAAAAAGCTAAAAAAATATTTAATTCTAGTAGGACAGCGGTGATGAAGAGAAAGAGCCATCAAATCCCACTGAACTGAGTAAGCACATGGGCAGGAAGTCAGTAACAGGCCAACTCTTTATACTATTTTGGGAGTTGCATTCTCTTTGGCTCTTCTCTCTCTTTCAAGCTTGTGTTACTCTTATAGACTGACACAGCATGAAAGCTTAATGAGGAAGGAGATGATCTCACTGTAACAACAAAATTGAAGCTTCATCAGAATGTTTATGGGGTAAACCTATAAAGCTCTGCCGGGCCATAAACATTCCAGAGAAGCTGGTCAGGCCACGAGGCCATTTGTACACTAGTGAAAATGCAACAGAAAAGTTTCCTTCCTACAGGGAAAAAAAAAATAGGCAAAACCCCCAACCCTCTTTTTTAAATTCTGCTTTTCAATTTTGAGCCAAATAGTAGCAATAAATTATGTATCAGGGATTCCAGTTAACTCACTGCTAGCAGAGGGTGGACTACATCCTCTGAACTCCTCAAATCAGGTACACTGAGGAGTAAAGTCTTTCCTCAAATGTAGCACCTTGTCTCCTCTAACCTTCCAGACAACTAGTTGGTGCTATTGAGGATCAGACTGGTTATACATTAAACTATTGTAACTATTCCCCTTAGCTTTTCTCTCCCCTCTTTACTCACCTGAATACAATACAAATCTCTGGAAGACACTGACACCAAGCCCTTGTGAAGGCCCATTTCTAAGACTAACTATCAATTTGAGAAGACCACCAGACACGTCATTTTTTGCCTTCTTCCCATGCTTCTTCAAACCAAGGCATATGAGATGACCACATTGATCCAGCCTTCAATGCTCTACCAGCCTGACCCAGCCTCACCTCCCACCAAGCTAATTGCTCTAGATGAAGCCCAACGCTACATATTGCAAAAACGCAGCGTGCAGGAAGGCGCCCGGGGGCGTGGTGGCCATGAGCTCACTGCATTCCTGGAGCGCTGCAGCCAGCCAAGTCTCCTTACTCCTCTCGGAGCAGGATTCTGTCATGACAGTCACACCCCTTCAACTTGCTTTCTATTGGCAACCAAAAAAAAAATTAAAAAAAAAAAGTAAATCTCTGCTCCAAAGAAAGAATCTATTTCATGTCCTGGAAGAAAATGAAGTTGACGGTTTGGAACGCCAGACAGCATTTTTAGCTAAACTGTGGAGTTCACATGGATTAGCGTGTTCCTGAGAGCTCTCGCCACCCAGCCAGGCTGCTTCTCTGCTGAGCTTGGTTTGGAGTATGAGCAATGAGATCTGACATGGATGGTAGGACAGCCTCAGGTGCAGCAACCATCCTGAGAAAAACTTACAGCTAAGTGCTTCTAAGAGAGCTGGATGCTGGCTAAAGCCTTAGCAGTGCTGTGCGTGGCAGTGTGCTGCAGCAGCTGAATTTCTGTTCCATGAAAATACTACACATTAAATTTAACAGAAAGCTGCAGGAACACAAGCCTCAAACTGCTTTATGGAGTCTGTTATAACAGCAGTGCCATCATTTCTTCTGGGTTTGATTTAGAAGATTACCACTTCAATACTGGATTTTCCCCCCCCCCCC
>VXBZ01002431.1:89613-128939 GCA_013399135.1 Heliornis fulica | reverse complement strand
CCCCTTTTTTTTTTTTTTAAATAACTGTATTTTCTAGACCAACCTATCCACAAGTGATAATATATACTGAATATAGATTTGAAGCTATCCACTTGTCCCAAATGTCATTACTGCAGGACTCACTAATATACT
Source organism: Heliornis fulica (assembly GCA_013399135.1). NCBI lineage: Eukaryota > Metazoa > Chordata > Aves > Gruiformes > Heliornithidae > Heliornis > Heliornis fulica. The sequence continues at coordinate 128,807 of VXBZ01002431.1, read as the reverse complement.
TTAACTTTTTATGCAAACAATATCAACTTGTATAACTAAATATATTTTACACAGGCACTTTTAACAGTTTATTTCTAAAACTGTTCAGCAAACAGATTATTTTTCAGTTCAAAAATTAACTCCCACAGAATTCAAACACCTTTAGTGATACAGCCTGGTTGTCTGCTTTGTTTGTTTAACACTTTCTTTGGGTAATGAAAACACCAGTTCAATAAACATCAAACTGGAGACTTGGTCTTAAATTCTAGAGACCACATTTAGCTTTTTTCCCCTAAAATCCAGGTCCTGAAGAAATCAGGACAAGGAAGAAAGCATCCATCTTCCACACTGTAATTCAGTATTAAGTATCTCCATTTTGTAATTTCTCAAAAGAAAATAACTTACCTAACTCAATACAGGTAATTCCAAGAGACCAAACATCTACTTTGCCATCGTACTGCCCTTCATCCATGGCTAAAATCACTTCTGGGGCCATCCTAAAACAGGAAATCAGTGCTCATAAAATTCCGGGCAATAGAACACATCATCATCATCATCAGTATTTCACTGAAACAGGCTGTTTCACTGATTTCAGCTACTGTAAATGAACCATTCCCCAAGGTATCAGGCATGATAATGGGAACAAAGACCAGGCACCCACACTAGTGCAAGCCTATGTAGAGGCTGTGCAATGTTCTCCTATGCTTTGCCCAGCTCTCCAGTTATGAGTATCACCACCTTCTTGCCCTCCCACATTTCCAATAGTTTAGCTGGCTGGCCAACGCTGGTGAGATAATTATAGCATGCAGTTGTGTAAACACCACAGATTAGGTGTAAGAGATCAAAAGCATACAAGGGATCTGCAAAGGGTTTTGCTCAATGAACCTGGCCTTTCCTATGAAAGAAAAAACACTTCAGTTATTTCAACAACCAGACGCGGCAAGAACATACGAACTGTTAAAACCACGGGGTGGGGAGTGATTAAAATATATAACAGACAATTCAATCCCACCTCTACCACTTAAAGTCAGCCTAAGCTGAGCAACAAAGTATTTCTGTTACTTTTGTGAACTACAAATACAAGGATTCACTAGTTAACCTTTATTTACAAAATACATTTTATCACTACCACAAGAAGATTACAAAGCTGCCACCAATAAGGCCCAAGTATATTAAATACCCATTAAATGATCCTTTTATTTTGCAAAGCCAGAAATGCATAAAACTCTCAGCTTACCAATATGGCGTCCCCACAAATGAGTTGGCAGGAGATGCTATGGAAGCAGACCCAAAGTCAGCAAGTTTCACCTGTCCTGGCTCTGTCAGCAGGATGTTTCCTGCCTTGATATCTCTGGTTATAGAATAAAATGTCAGTATTATTCCTCTCCAAAAGAGAAAAACTTCTATAGGGCTGCCTACAAAACACACGACTATTCCCATGTTCAAGCTGCAGAATTCCTTCAATTCCTCCAAACACAAAATCTTTAACCTTAAGGTTAATAGTTTAATGTCACCCTTGATCTTAGACTCTTAGTTTATCTTAAAATCAACTTAAAATGGCACACCAGGAAAAGCTTCAAACACAGTTCAGCAAAACCTTCTGAACCAACCACGTCCTTCATAAATGTCTGTCTGAAAGTCCTAATAATGTAACTATTCAAATCTTTCATCCTACTGGAATGCAGCAGGTATTTCAAAGGCAAAGAATATTTGCATCCCATACTTACTGTGTGCTCCTCAACATGGGTGTTGACATAAAACTAATTTTTCAAGCATTAGCACTCCCCCCTGCCCCAGTAATCTTTGCCTCCCAGCTGGCTACTAGGGGTTTAGGTGAACTCAGCCTGCCTCACTATTCACTGCTTCAGGGAACAATCAACCTCATATTGAGTATTGAAAAGCTGAGGAGGTTCAGAGCAATTCTGCAGAAATTACAAACACCAGCTATAACAGATAGGTGATACATCTCCTTATGCACTTCTAATATCTGACTGCATAAATCACTAGTTTGGGAGCGTATGGACACAGCAGAAAATCTCTGCTTACAAGTATTAAGTTTGGGATGAAGAGGATACGATCAACAAAGTAAATTACCTGTAAGTGTGTGAGACAGCAAAAGTATAACCACTTACCTATGGATCATATTGTGAGAATGCAAGTATGCTAATCCCTGGAGAGCACCATGGGTAATTGCTGCTATTTCCACCTCTTGCAATGGCTTTTTATGAACTTAAGGAAAGAATTTATTCAGAATTCAATGTTAAAGAAAACAATGCAGTTTGCAGCATGCAAGTGAGTACTGTTAACAATGTAACCAGAGAGAAAAAACTTCCATTTTTACTAGGTTCAGTATGAGAAGCCAATGTAAAAATAGTTCACAGAGTAGAGCACATTCTATAATCAGAGATAATCTTCTAACTGTAAAACAGCAGCTATTTACTATCAAAAAGAGACTACTTTGCAGCCATCAACTACATTCCCATCAGTTTTGTGACCAATCTCCCAAATACCTACTGGAAACTCAATATTCAATTTTCTATTAACAAAGCTATAACCCAAACCCTAGAACTTTACGACAATTCACACATGAATAAATAAACTGTAGCAATACAGATGACTCTCCAGCAGCTCAGCCTTTTGTCCTGAAACGCTTCTGGCAAGGAAAGGAGATGAACAACTTACTGGCCACACATATATCTTCAAAGAAAGTTCACTTCAAGAAGCCTGATAGAAAAACGACCATTTAACAAAAGACCTCATCAAGCAAAACCCTAATACTGCTGCAGTGCTATTTTAGTCAACAGGCCTACAGTTGTTAGTAAGCATTAGGATCAACAGTCAGGGTTTTCAGAAATAAATCTTGAACTGCCATGACATGAGAACCTAAAACTCAGAACAAAGAGCTGACTGGCAACTTTAAAATAATACAATCCAAGGAGAAACTAGGCACTGATATTCTACAGAAAAACCTTTACAGCCAAGCAAGAATTTGAAAAACTGCAACTGTTCACACACATCTCTGTCCCCAAATAAAACTATATACTCAAGGGCAATTCTGAGATGCTGCAACCTTCTACCTCAGTACTATACTTCTGACTTTCAACCAAATAAACATGTGCAACATACCTTCTAGTAAGTCTGATGCTGATCCTAAACAATATTCCATAACAAGCTGTATGGGAAGAAAGAAAAATAATTGTTAGAAAAATCTCTAGAAAATGTGTGTTTGCTGTTAGATTTCTGTGGAGCAGTCCAGGAGTAATCGCTGGTGCACACAATGCAGACTGCTACAACAAAACAAGGGCTGTTTGTAGCATTAACCCCTTCCCAGCACTGTCCCACTGATCCCCTCACCAAGGACAGCTCTAACTGGAACATAGCTCTCCTCCATAAGGTGCCAAGTGACCAAACTTCTCAGGAGGGCAGAAGTATATTCCCAACCAGTCATGTATCGTCTTACATATTGTATATGCACGTACTTAACAGGAATGTTAAATTGTGATTAACAAGCTTATCAGAGTATTAAAGGGTTATTTAGGGATTTCCTTAAGATTTAGTTCCTGTCAGATTTCAAGAAGAAACTAAAATTTTGTCCTACAAATTCATAGATACTAACACATAATACTTACAATTCTAACTACCAGTTCATCAATATAATTTATTTAGCATATCATACTACAAACATTGTCAATGAGATGTGCCACATCACATCATTTGACAAAATGCTTCCTCTGCATAGTCAGTTGCATCTATTCCTACACATATATTTTCACACACACACAAACTCAAATAATCCAAATTTAGTTTGGAGGGTTTGGGGTTTTTTGTTTAAATCAAATGTATTAGTTTAATTAGATGACAGCCAGAGATGATGATAATAAAAAAATCAGCTAGTTGATGTTGTCATCTGAAAACACATGCACACAAAAATGACAGTGGAAGGAAGCAATACACAACAGAAGAATTTAGTTAAATAACAGAAATATGAATGGCTCAAAATATACTTTAAGTACCTTTATCAGAAGGATTTCTAACCTATTCCACTAAAATACAACTGAACACTCACTTCTGAAGCATGTTCAGTCAACCTGTAAAATACTGAGCCATTAATATTCACTGGCACACCAAACCCATCGTTAAGTAACCTCCAAGTAACTAATAAAGTTCCCATACTCACTTCCCAGGCAGTAAAGTGAAATTCTCACCACCTTTCCTTACAGCAAGGAGTGATGGATAAATTTGTTCCACACACCCCTCCCCCACCTCCAATTATTATTAATAATTTTAAATACTCAGTCCATCAAGCTAAACAGATCAGAACAGAAGCACAATCCTCTTACTCTGGAAGTGAAAGGGTAAATTTCTCTAAATCTCATTTCCAAAAGCTACATCCAGGTTTGCTGAGCATCCTTAACTATTCTCAGCTGAGCCCATGCAACCCAAGTGTTCAGGTGCCTCTCCAACACCAGCTGGATATTTGAAAGTGCCCTTAACCAGAGCATGAGAAGTGCAGAGTGCAGCAGATTCTTACCCATGCCGTATGCTCCCGCAAATAGCAGCCTTTGTATTCTATACTGTTAGGATGTTTTATTCTTTGGAGGAACTTGACTTCCTTAATAATATCCTGCCATTTCTGTAGAAAATAAAAGGAATAGAAAGACTTTATAAATCTGTTACCTTTTGTTGTTGTTTTGTTAAGTTAGTTTGGCATTTAATTTTTGGCATTTTAAGAGTCAAAAGTATCTTAAGGTTCCAAATCAAAATTAATTTGCACAGCACTGTGATGTTCACTGCTTAACTCTGACAGATCTAAAAAACAAGTTGTTGATCATTCAGGCTATATGGGAAGGGTCCAAAGCATCTCTCATCAATTAAAGATTTTGTATTTCTATGTCTGCATAGGATATACTGGTAAACAGTGTGTGAGCAAGTCCTAAAAAAAAGAAGCACTCCTTTTTTAAGGGATACCATTTCTGTTGTCAAATCAAACATACATCCAAGCTTGAAAGAGATGTGGATGAGAAGTGTCCTTCAGCAGTATCTGCTGTCTCTCAGTTCACTCCTGCAGATATAAAGACCTATTCCTGCTAGTAATTATATTACACTGGCTGAGGCTTCATTTATCAGCCGACAAATATCTGACTCCATTCTTGATAATGTGTCTCCATTACCAGTCTAGTCTTTACAAGGACTGGTATAAAATGAGTTACTCATTAGATAAGGAAATGGTTCTGCAGGAGTAAAGAACAAGCAGGTAAAACAAACCCCAAGTTTATAGTAAGGGGCTCTGACAGCTCATCTTTAAACTACAGAAGAGGCCAAAATATCATTTTCCAATGTCTGCCAGACACTGCTGTTACTCTCCTTGGAGAAAAGCACCAAGTCCTCCCCGGCATTTACTGCACATCCACACCTCTTCCAGCAAGAAAGGTAAAAGCTTCTAAGTGCAACAGCAAAGCTTCAACTACTGAAAAAGACTTTTCACAACAAGATGCAGTAGGGTTGTTCATTTAAATACACAGACATCAACACAGCCGTGTTGACACTGAAATGTATTTGAGAAAGAGTATCAGTTCTGAAGTTGATCAGAGGTAGAGAAACCACCCAACACCAACAGGTTCAAAAGCTGTTTTCCAGGCCCTGTTTCTCTCAGGTGTATGTGTGAGGCCAGGGTTCACCCATGGACAGAAGTCCCCTACACTCAAATCGTTTGGAGAACATGTATAAAACCCAAGTCCTCCTCAATAAAAAAAATATGGTTAGAGGAATGAATGAAATAGGGAACACGGTAGGTACAACCACAGCAGCTTCTTGACTAAGCAGTTCTCAACACCAGAAACTCTGAGAACTATGTCAGCTGCACCAACATGAACTCTCACACTTACACCCTTGTTCCAGTACAAACATGACTTTTTTGCTTTTTACCTTTAGCCTCAAAGGCTAACACAAACAAAACCAAACCAAGAAACTAGGCTTCTATACCGGGGAGATGTGACATGTATTAGTCAAGACGTATTTGTGATTTCCTGTGTAAAAAAAAAAAGCTCTGAGATCATACTACGGGCATAGTCCTACATATTTCAAAGGTTTAAAACTTATTTTTAGAATAAAATATGTCCTCGCTTTGGAGGATAATTGTTCCCACCAATGATAAAATCTTATTACAAAACCAAAGTAAATATAAATAACAAAACGCCCTTAATCGATTTAATTTACACAGACTAGATCATAACTCTAGTGGACTTCTGAACAAAACAAATAAATACAGAAGTAAAATAGAAAGTGTTTTAATCCCTGGTCTTATTACTTTCTTCAAAATAAAGAAACATACGCATTGAAGACAAACAAAAGCTATTTCTGAAGCACGCACAGTTTGTTTCATTCATGTGAATAGAGTATTTATAGCTCACAGTAATTAAAACAGTAGGACAAGTAGTAAGTACAAATTATTCCTTCATCAGTACACAGTTAAACAAGTCACCGCAGTGACAAAATAGAAACACACACAGTGAATTTAACTATGAAACTCGAATTCAGGACTGCAGGAGAGACACTGCCACCTCTACCTCCTACACAGACACACACACAAAGGAAGGCCTAGTCCTGCTCCTCGCAGCGCAGATGATCAGCGCACAAAAGGCAGGCACAGAAAGCAACGAGTTGTTAGTCAAACTCATCAGAGCAAGACTGCTTCTAAGACTGGAATATGGAGAATGCGAGGAGGGAGCCATAAGCGCCTCGAACAGCGTGGTTACAATAAATACTTCTGTTGAAAAAATCATGGCGTGATTTGATAGAGGCCGTTTACCAGAAATAACACCAAATGAGCTGTTTGTGTCATGTTGGGCTTTTCAAGAATCTGTATTAGCACTTAAACATTTTAAGTATAAAATCAATTATCTCTGTTAAGCATCCCAGGGAAAAAAACACGCATCTGGGGTGCCCATGAAAACACTTTGGATCTCAGGCCTACTTTTGCAGGCCTCTCTGCAAAGGCCGCCCTAATCCCTAGCTCTGGCAGCTCTTTCGTAATTACACTGCTGCTCAGATTTTCACTCAGTCTCTGCTGGTTTGCTTTTGGTTTAGCCCCTCATCAGCACAGTCATCCCAGGGAAGGATGCATTCTGCTTTACTACATCAGACAGGCAGAATTCCCACTGAATCTTCCTCTACTGTATGCTATTCCTCCTTTGTCCAGCAAGCAAAGGAACAAAAGTTATTTTAACAGGTATTTAAAATGGAATCATTAAGGGCAACAAGACATACTAACATACAAATCTACCACTTCTCATTTTCTTTTTTGCTTTCTACGCATTTATGAGGTGCCATAAAAGTGTCTTTTATGTCTGGAAGCAATAGTCCTACCCATCTTTTCCAGGAACAGCTAAAGCAGAAACACATTGTAGACAGTCAACAGATTTGTTTTGTTTACACAGTCCTCTCATTCACCTTTGCAGCTGTAGGAAATACTTCACCTGCTGTATAACCCAGGCTAATTAAAGTTATCTCACATAATAAATAATTGCAATGGTCAAGATTGAATATCCAACACATTCTACGTACCTCATTGGACTGCTTCCCACTATAGGACATTTTCTTGATGGCCACCACTTCATTGGTGCGCACATCACGTGCCTGTAACATGAAAACATGATGCATCAGTTTCTTCAGATCATGATTTCATGTAAGATGTAAACCAAACATACTCAGGAAAAGAAAAATAATCATTTAGTTATCTTTTGCAGAGTGTTAAACTCAAGTATCTTCTAAGGGGTATGACTGACACATCTATTAGAATTTTCCTTCCCAAGTTAAGGATGACCCTCCTGTTTGTGAGGCCAATTTTCCACACTCAGCATCCAACAAGTCTCTGCAGGAGTCGAGTACAGCCACTTCTCCACTCGAAATCACAGCTTACAGAAGCAGCTCTGATACAAAGAGAAGGGATTTTCCCTAAAAGAACTTCTCTTCCTGCCCTGGTCTGTTGGAAGCAAAGCTCAGCCCCTCCTTCCATTCCCAACATAAGCAAGGATGTCATGGGATGTGCAGCAGATACCTGCTCCAGATGCCAGTGGCTTTTTCCCCAGCGCTCCCACAAGTCAGCTACTGTATCAAAAGGCAGGCAGATGATACAGAGAGATGGCAGACATCTAAGGGACCCACTTACATATTCCCATCCAGACTTTCACCTTCCCAGGCCAATGATACTAATATTTTACACCCCACAACAAACATACATGCTGTTTCACACTTAAAACGCAGATTTCCTGACTTGAGACAGCACCAACCCGAGGCAAAAGGAGACAAGAAGCTTGGTTTCATTTAGCACCAAAGCACCAGCTTGCTCACCCTGGCAGCAGAAGCAGCACTGCTGCACCTCTCAGGCAGGATGGCTCCAGGCAAGACCCCCCTCTCCTCTGTCAAGGGAGGGTGTTGGAGGAAGACACCACTGAGTCTCCCTGATAAGAATAATCAACTTGGATATGATGTCAAATGATATAAATCAGAATAAATGTGCACCACAGCATTCACCAATGCTGGTTTTTAATATGTCTGTACTATTAAGCACAGCCTACCAGAACATGGATTAATGAAGTACTGGGACTCTGCCTTCTGTAAAAAGGTTTTCCAGTCACGTTTTAACTCTGCCATTCACTAAAAAGTAATCCCCAGAATTCCCTGTCAGTCTTTATTTCAATCAGTTCTGATAAGCTTGAACCAATACTATTTTTCATTTTCTTTCTGTTTGAGAGGCTCCTTCCTAGTGTCTCAGACATTACAGTACCTTTAAGATTGGGGGGTGGAGGGAGGGGAGAAGACACACAACTCTTTTTGAAGCTTGAGACAAAAAAGGAAGAATGTAATTCTACCTCCCAGATCTTTACTCATTAGAGGCAATCTCTGAAACATTCAAAGCAGTGAAAAACTGCAATGAAAATACTAGAGTAGAGCAGAAGGAACACAGCTCTAACAAAGAGAGTGGGTTATTCTTCTGCTCCATCTGCAGTGTTCCAGTGCAGCAGGTTTCCTGTGTCAAGTGAAGCTATTATTACACTGCAGAGTAGGGTAAGGATAATACCAAAATGATTCAGAGGTGCCAGACTTGCAGTTTCTAAGAAACTAAACCCATGAGGTGAACCAGCAACACTCATGTCAATTATGAAAAGGAAAAAAACCCAAAAAACCCCTCACCAAAAAACAACAACCCACAAACAAAAAACCCTGAAACAACTTTCCCATCACAGGATGTAACAGAAACAGAGACCACAGTGAACACTCTTAGCTAGTTATAATTTACGATCAGCGCATCATCTGTTCTCAGAATCACCACTAAGTGGAAAGGTAGGAAAGACAGACTAAACTGCATTTAAAAGGGCAGGGGGTAGTATCAGGATTTTATGACTTCTTCTCCTGGGTAATTACTCCTACATCAACTCATCATCAACATTTTTGGTCCAGGCTGTATGCAATGAAAGCAGACCTGGCGGGGGGAAACACGTGGCAGCATCCCCCAATCATGTTCGCCTTACACCTACAGTCCTTCATCGCTGCCACAGGGCTGAGACAGAGCCATCACTGCTGACACCCCAGGAGGGGTAACACCACACAGCTTCATCTGCTTTTTTTTTGTTTCCTTGTGATCTTGAATAACTGAAAAAAGACAGTTCCTAGACAAAAGCCATGAAGATGTTACAAGGCCAACTAACTTAATCTAAATGAATGAAGTTTGGTTTATGGCAGATGTTTATAGACATATATCCTGCTTTTCTCCTCAAAGTCCATACAAAGGATAAACATCTGGTGACCAGAGTAACTTCAGCAGCGATACAAACAAAGCGTGAGCAAAGAAAAGGTGGAATCTCTCACTGGCTTTGGGAATACACTCTTAAGTGGTTGTTAACTGCAATCCAATATTACACTGATTAGAGAAAATGTAATTGTTTGCATTTGTAGGATCAAAACCTTGTTTAAAGAAACTTCAGGGAAGATTTATTCCCCTGTACAGCCAGGGAAGAAGGACCCAAGACATACTGCTCTAGCTTAGCTGCCCATGATGTTCAATTTCCACCCAGTTTCTCCCCCCATGGGGTCCCCCTGGTCCTTTGAACTCCTGTTTGAGGTATCCAGCATGTTACAGTAAACAGTTTCAGAGGAGTAAAAAGATACTTTGTAACACAAAGAGCAACAATATATCTTGTTGGATAGACACTTTCCCTCACTTGACCAAAACAAAGTCCCCAAGGGACTGGGGTAGCAAACCACTGCTCTCACTTGTCTTTCTGACAGGGCCAAGGTAGACACGCTTTCCAAAATCCAAACCCTGTCACATAACCCCACTCTTTAGGGAATAAAGACCAAGCTATAATGAACTGGTAGTCTAAAATGGAGGAGGAAAAAAAACCCCAAAACAAAACAAAAGAAGGGCCTAGAAATTAATGCCCTCTTACTTTTGATCTGCTTGCGTGAGGAGCGGGTAACGGGCCATCAGCCCTACCGCCACCACACGGTCCTGGCAGTCCCTGGCTGATGCCCTGGCACACTGCTAGCACACAGCTGCCGGCTTCCTGCAGCCCGTGGGTCATATGTGCCTCTAGAGGCATTTCAGCAGTGCTGGAAAACTTCAGGAATATTTCCATGTAGCAGGAAGAGAGATCTGTCAGTTCCCTCTCCTTTTTATACCCACCCTTTAACCGAAGCGAGCTAATGAGATGAAGTAAAGGCCACAGGTAAGCGTGGCTTGGTTAGAGAATACTTCCTCCCCCAGATCTGTTCCCAGACAGTGGTGGCTCATAGTTTTAAGCAGGGAACAAAATTAAGAAGCTTTTCCTAATTAGTTCATCTGTGCTGCATTAAATTTGTGCTGGAAGGTTCCCAACATGGTCTGCTGCAATTATTAACAGTGAATAGGCATCTCATAAAATACTGACACAAATGGCTTTCTGAAGGAAAATTGGCAGGTTTGGCCACACCTCCTGTAATTATAAATGTGAAAAGGTTTTCCAAGGAAAATGGTTTTTTAATGAAGGTCTCACAGTATGCACTTCAGTTAACATACAGCAACCTGCAAACGAGGTTACCACGAGACATCCCACCTCCAGTTGAACTGTACAAACAGTCTGGGAAAAACGCTGCTGTCCAGGCGTTCATGTCAAGTAAGTTTTATGCAGATGAATACTGGGATTCTCGCCTGCAGTAGGAAAGGATGTGACAGGACAAATGACAACAGAAGCACCAACATTCAGGTGTCAAAGACAAAGAATGGCTTTAAGGGAGCCTGGGGGTATGCGCAAGGGGAGAGAGAACTCAACTCCTCTCAAGGGACAAGAGATGATAAGGAGACAATCAGACCAAGAGAACTGTGCTGCCAGTCAGAATTGGTGGAGCAGAAGCCCATGTTTTAATTTGCAGATAAATCCCTACATGCAGAATAATGATGCACCTAGAAGTACCACGGAAGGACCAGTTTTTCTTTTCAGTTTGTATGCAAAACGTTACAAACACTGCAAATCTGTGAGTGGACTGAGACCATACAGACACACAGAAAACATCTCAGCCACAAACAGAATACAGAAAGCTTCACAGTGGTTTGTTTTCACCAGTCTGTTAAAAAAAAAGTCCACAATTTAAAGGTAAAAAGAAACACAACTAAAATTCACAAGTCATGATGTACTTACAAAATAAACTGCTCCAAAGCTTCCATGGCCAATCTCTCGGAGATCTGTGAAGAGCTTTTCTGGATCTTCTTTGAAGAAGAGCTCTGCAATTTCTGGGTCCTTCAGGCTGCCCGCTCGGCTGGTTGATGGCATCCTGCTGGGCAGTTAGCCGACCGACTATCTGGGTTTAAAGTGCTGCCTCAACCCTTGGTTCATCTGTATGAATGGAGCCTCTTCAGCATGGATTACTGCAAGAAAAAGATTGCAATCCTTCACTGATTATCCTCTTCTCAAAGAGACAGAAACAAAGCTACAGCAGAGCAGCTTCCACTTTTACCAGAGCAAGTGTCCCTGTTGTGGGCAGCAACACAACCTATTGGGGGATAATGTCACAGTCCTACTGTGACAGCAGTCAAGCATTTCTACCGAACACAAACCAAAATCACAACACAAAATGATCCACATTCCATCTTCCAGCATCTGCTCAGTTACCTGCAGCACAATCAGCAGAACCTCTGACCTACAGCAAGCACCACTTTGTCACTAACGAGACGGTACTGCCCTGACACACTGAGGTACACATGCTGTAACTTTTTGTCTGGACTTTGTGGAGTGGATGATGCAACTGCACATCCATCCATCCATCCATCCATCCATCCATCTCTTTGCAAGACTAGATGTAAGATTCAAGAATGACACATAAAACCATCAATCACTGCTATTTACTAATCTGTATTTACATTTTTTAATTCAGTTCAGCTTCTCTTTTCCTTCTGCAACTGTGCTCCAATTAAGAAGCAGCCAGTGATCAATTTTTAGTCATTACACCACAAACACAGAAATCTCTATGACGCTTCTCCTTACACAACTAAAGAAGACTCAACCCTTTTTGTTTTGCTTTCTTTTTTTCTCCTATCTAAACTCAAGACCTCCCTCAAAGTTCATTCTCTTCAGATTCTTATTCACAACCCCCTTCTTCAGAGGAACAGCATCCAGAAGAGGAGACACCCACTTCCACGCACGACACATGTCTTTCTACTCGGCTTCAGCAGATGTGAATGTACGTGGTAATGGTGACTGCACGTGACACAGCCTTCTACAATAGCCCACTGACAAACGCTTTCTTCAGAGGAACCTGCCACTTCAGATGCCACTGGGAATGTATGAAATCCTTTCTGTTTGCATCCTGCATTTGCTTCTATTCACTCAAAGTGTGTCCGTCTTGGAATCTATCCAGGACAGAAGTACACTTTCAAGTCGAGCTAAAATCTTACTGTATCTTTACAACAGGTGAAGCCAAACAACAGTTACAAGTAAAATGGACTCTTTTTTTTCTCCTTCTAAAGGAAGGGCATGTGTACTAGGATTTCCTCTCAATTCTCTGTAAGTTGTCACTGATAAAAACAATTCTGCATCACTGGAAGAAAAGTTAATCACACAGCTTAATCCTTTCAAAAAATCCCTGTCTGGTCAAGACTTGCATTTTCTTTATTTATATTTCATATTTCACATTTGTGTTGGGTTTTTTTAAGGTTTTAGATCTTCATAATGGAAGAAAAAAGAAAAAAAGATGACAATGAACCTGAAAGTAACCCATGTATCAGAAGGCCCATTTGCCCTCCTTTTCTGGACACTGTAAACTCCACCTTCCTCCAAGCCTCTAGACCATCAATGAATCATTTGTTTTCCCCTCCCTGCGGAGCAATTCCAACAAGGATGGAAAAAGACACACTCCTGCATGTTTACACTCCGTGGTACTCTTCTCTAGACAGTTGCAGCATGCAAAGAGCCAAAGACTGCCTGTTCCTTGTTAGTTCAAACAACCGCCAGCATCGCTACAAGGAGAGCCCGATGCAGCCAAGACATACCTAGCTGCAAAGCCTGCAAGCATCCAGATTTTCTGATGTAGACACATGTGGGAAAGAGAACTGAGGAAGAGAAGTGAAAACCAGCATTTGCATAGCTTTCCTCCAGCAATCAGCATTCGAAAAGATTTATAAACACATGTGTTTCCATGATAGCCCACTCTCAGGGGCTGGGGAAAAGCGACATTTCAATCCCAGGGGTGGACCAAGTATAAAAACATATGTGTGTGTGTGTATATATACATATACACACACAGAAAATACACAGCTGCTCACAACTCTGCTACAGTGCACTTGTGAGCATTTTGCACCCGTGCAGGATCATTACAGCAGCATCAGCACACGACACAGCGAGCTGCCAGCAAAGCCAAGCGCGATGCACAGGAGCGGGACTGCGATGTCTCCACCTTCCGTTGCATAACGCTGTGCTAATACCGTGTGGGAAGGGAAATAATTAGCTGCAATTCAACCCATACCCAAAGTACGCTACATTTATGGAGACTGCAAGAAAAGTTGGGGTTTTTATTTTATTATTTTCCTTTCTTTCAAATAAGCCAACAATATTCTACTTGATTCCAGCTCTAACAAGCACATAACACTGAAAGACAACTGTTTCACATTTACAGTCCCCGATGAAACAATAGACAAAAAGCATCAGTCAGAAAAGCAAGAGAAAGGAGCTGGGGGAAGGGAGCTGATAACCAGAGCACACTCAGTATTATTGAAGGAATGTTTCTTGGATCGACAGTAATGATGTCATGTTCCATCTTTTAAGAAGCATCAGATTCTTACAAAAAGGACATTGTTGTTCAAAAGCAACTGCTGCAATCCCAGAATGCCCTTTTCCCTACATCTGTTAGTCAGAGGGGCTAGGCTTGGATAAACCTGCTAATATGGCCAAAAGTCACATGTCCCCGGGAGTGAGCGTGCGTGTGCGAGCCAGAGCGAGGAGAGAACCCTGCGCCCACACAGCCAAGAGAGATTATGGCTTTCTCCCCCTCCCCACCTATCCCCTGGTGCCAAACCAGCCACCAGACCCGTTCTTGGCATCGTCTGAGCGTGTCTCTGAAATGTCATCAACAGGCAACACTTCTTACTGCTGCTAAAACTCTTACCAGGCTCATTCAGAGCACAAGCAGGAGTGTAGGGGAGCAGCTACTGCGCTGCTGGGCTGGCAGCAGCAAATCAGAACTCCTCGGTTGTCGTGATACACCTGCAGCTGCAGCACTTTCTCCTTTAACCCTGAGATTACTGAAACAAATGTAATTATCCTTATTCTTGGAAATAATTGCTGCTTTGAAACACACGAGAATAAAAATATGAAGTATTAAAAAAATCCATTTAACAGAACAGTCATGAAAGCGTATGTGACACCATGCTTATCATTTGAGCTGCTCAGATGGAACAATAAAAGGCATTAATGTAAATTCCATCCATAAGAAAGCTTTACACAGCCTCCCTCAATAAACTGCTCCCATTTTTTATGGATGCTACAATATTAAATTCCCTCAGTCGTCTTTTTACCCAGACAACATGTGCCTGCCAAAGCCCGACAGTGCCAGCAGCCGAGGTGCGCTGCCTCCTGCCTTGCAATAATGTCACCTGAATGCTTTGGGGAAATGGAAGAGAAGTGAGGAGAAGTGGCACACAACGTGGTTATTGCATTAATTTTAAATGTATTAAAAATCCAGACAAGTCTTGAGATTAAAAAACTCAAAACCCTGCAACTAAACTGCACTGAGAATTAAATCATATACCAGCAGGCAGCTGGTTTTCTGAATTACGGTCAAGTTGCGCTTACGTACTTCATATTCTTCCATCAGTGCAGTCTCGTTGCTACAGGATTTTTGGATCAGTGCAGCTTTAGTGTTGAACATAATTGTTCCCAGAGGATGGGATAGACCATCTCACCTTAGACAGCTCAGATCTGGTGGCTGGATCCTGGCTGTAGCCAAGAAAGAGGCACTAGCAGGACAGAGCACCCTCTGACTGACCCATCTCTGCCAGCTGAAGAAGCAGCTCTACCTGCAAGCCACCTTGCTGGCTGCTAAAATCAGATAAAATTCCACATTTTTTCCTAGTTGTCACTCATACAAAGAGACAATATTGCATTGTGGAAGAACAGCTATGGGTACAGATCAATTCCTCTCAGGACCAACAAGGTAATGTAGGAATATGAAAAGGATTCAAGATAAACCAGGGAATGGCCAAAACAAAGGATGGGACCAGCTCTGTTTCCATACATTAGGCTGAACTCAGTGCCTTTAGTTGGTGGCTACCATCACTAGTGTAAATGACAGCGACAACAGGTCCAAAACATTTTATCAAATCAACTACAGGTGAGTACAAGCTGCATGCATCATCCACAGAGTCTATGAATCAATAAGACATTACATCCCCTGTAATTATGGCTATATTAAATGTACACACACACACACACCTTGAACCACTGACATAAGGAAGCTGAAGATGAGGATGGGGTAAGACCAGTTCTGAGTTCTCTGCCTCCCTGCCATGTCATCTCAGGCGGCAGTGAGACCCAGCCCTGTGACTAACATCCCCTGGGATCCTGCAGAGCACAACAAGCAAAGCTCTGAACGGTCAGTTGCCATATTTAAAGCACATATTTAAGGCTTGTTCTACAGAGAAACTAAAATCTGTCCACAGGAAGCTATCTGTCAGCATCACAGATAACTGTTTTCATGTAATAAGCCAAAGTATGAAGAAGAGAACATACAAAGTCGTCCTTGTAGAGGAGAAATGAACCTACCCACTGAGATTTCCAGCTCTCCATCGTGTTTTTTTTAAAGTTCACACCCAGACCAACTCAGTTAAGAGTGAGTGACCAGAGGGCATTAGGTTACACTAAACACAAGTGAATCAAAGTGTCTGTAGCTCCTTAAGACAGTTCAAAAGTTTGTAGGAACCAAACCATGAGCATTGGGCTTGCTGGGAGATTATTAGCACTGAAACGAAGCACTTTGTCCGCACAAATGAAGGTTCAAGGAATCAACATACCCACCACCCTTCAGCTTCCACACACAAGAATATTATAACTGGGGTTAAACAAGCGCCACGTGAGCACAAAACAGAAACAGATTTGTGCACCCACCACCCCATGCCTCTGTTTCACCAGACACAGAGATACACGGTGCACCGACTCCTGTGACAGGTAGTGAGGCTGACAGGAGCCCTGTCCTCCACTGATGGATTATAAACAAAAAAATATTTGCAATTCGAGACATAAATCTTGTTTTGTGCTCTAGTCACCAGCTATACAATGCACTTAACACTGTAAAACCTATAAAAGTTTACCTTTACTATGAAATATAGGGGGATTTTTTCCGATGGATCATACATAACACTTTAAAAACAAACCAACTAACCAAGAGGAGACCAATTGTAGCACCTATACTACTTAGAGCTGCACACTCTACCAACAATGACTATAAAGTGAATATTCAACACACAAAACTACTCATCCTTCACAAGTTGTCTTATGCAAAGTCAGAGGGAGAATAAAACATCCACCAAAAATAACCCCACCATTAAAAAAACCCAACAGCCTACCACAGCATAACTCCATGTGGAAACTGATACTTAAGATTTTTTTATTGTGTTTTGTTTTAGGTATTCTTAAAATAAATTTTTATTTATTATCTGCATTGTATGTAGTGCAAACAGTTGTTAAATATTTGTGTCATTTCCTCTGGCAGGATCTAATGCCTGAGCATCAAAAAGGTCCCAGTAGAAATGAATGCTTGTCACACCAGGCAGTGCCAATATAGGTGACTTTAGGAACAATGCTACTACCCTCAACTTATTCTGTGATCTAAATAGAAATTAGCCTTTAAAATTTAGGTTGATGAATTCTACAAGTGCAAGACCTTGCCCTTGGCCTTGCTGAACTTCATGTGGCCCATCTCTCAAACCTGTTGAGGTGCCTCCAGATGTCATCCCTTCCCTCCAGCACATGTCCATCAGGTTCTTCATGATCACTAGGAAAGTACATTCTTGATCATTGCACCTAATTTCTCCTTCCAGTAAGCTTGTCAAAGCTATATACCATGTTTTTTACTGCTTTCCAATTCAGAAAAATGTCCTTGCAACCCACCAAGTGCTGCTGACATTCCTTAAAACCTCTCAACATAGGTTCTGGTCCACCCAGTTGACTCCTCCTGTTCTGACAAAAGCACAGCAACTCTCAAGTGCTTTAACATGCACTGCACACACAGAAGACAGGTAAACAGAAAAACTGTCCCCTCCAACAGCTAAAAATCAGCTTCCCATTCACAGCAGATACCAGGAGAGCTGTATTCCAGGTGACTATCACAAAGGAAAGTCTATCAGCATCTCCAAGCCTCTACAATCAATTTTAGTCACTTGATTCATGTGAAACCTCATACCACAAACTACTTGTGCACTTGGGTAAGCCTCTCCTCCCAAGCTAACAACATGTTACTTTTTCTCAATCTTTCTAGAGTAGTAATTAAGGGGGAAAAAACCCAACAAACCACCCAGAGATGAAACAAGAAAAACCTGGAGATGCATCAAGTGGCATTTAGCTTCTCCCATGCTCTGCAAAAGGGCAAGAGGCACTTGGGAACATCTCCTTTAGGATCCTGCTAACTTGATACTCTGTAGTGAGCTGCAACTCAGATGAAAAAATGCTGAAAAGTAATGAACCTGTTTTTCTCTTCATTCTCTTAAAATCATTCCTTTTGGTACACTTGTTCACCACACTGGATCCACTAGGACTATCTGTCATTAAGGAAAAGGGAGGTGCAGATAAATGCCATTCTACAAAAGACTCTCAGAAAAACGCTTTAACATTCATGGGAAAAAGAAATCCAAAGTGCTGTCACAAACCTGACTCAAAAAGAAACCATTCTGAAAATACCTCCAACTAGAAGCAGAGCAAAGACACCTGGAACGGGCTGAGAGAGCTGGACTGTACAAGGTAACTGGACCATGGAAAGCCTACTGAGACACTGCTCTTCTCTACACCGCTTTTCACTCTCAAGCTTACATACACAATATGCATCTCTGTTTTCTGCCAGGCCCCAGGGGAAGGGAAGAGACAGAAGTGCCCCATCTCCAGGCCAGAAGCCCCTTCCATCCCAAAACCTGAAGCAGGTGAGATCTTACAGCTGCACCAGATACTTCCCCAACCTGCATTACAACAGTGAGGAGCACTTCAAGTGATCTACACCCCCTTGTATACCCATGTAATAACAGTGCCACCTACTACACCTGAACAGGGACCCTCCTTCACAGCAGCAGTTTATAGCAGAGAATGGCCATCAAACTCCATCCCCATCACTTCTACACTCCTTCACTGTGTACTTCCCAAAGGAACAGTGTGAGGATGGGTCTGCACATGGATGCACGTGGAGTCACATGGAGTGAATTCTTGTAGCTTTTTGACTGTGTGAGCACCTGTGTTCAAACAGGCATTTCTTCCCCAACATGGTAAATTTGGCTTTATCTGACAAGAGCAAGCCTATCATTCCAGTAAGATTCCTTTTTTCAATTTCTTTCAGAAAGATTTTTTTGAGGAGTGATTCTACCCTGGAAAAACCTCTTTGCAGATTTTTTTCCCTTTCTTTCTCTGCTTCTCTACCTGCATTTTTTCTTGTGCTATACTTCTTTGCAGAATAGCCTCAGGAAGACACTTTTATGTGAGAGTACTGCTTGCATTTCTCTTATACATGCTCTTGTAGATTGTGTGGCTTGCTTTGATTTCCTCTCAAGATTCTGACACTAAAATGTCCATCATCACCTCCCCAAATTACTTTCTGATCCTGTTGAGCTGTTCTGCTTGGATGTTTACTTTCCAGGAATGTCACTGCAAAAGGGTCAGAAAGCTAAGTTTCCCAAACCTCCACTGACAAGCCCAAGATCTGCATTTCATGGCTGTTAGGACAACCTATACAGCAAAGTCAACAGTGAAACAATTATTCTACACTTTTCACCTAAACCAAACTGCAAAGGATCTTCTGCATTTCTGGTTATTTCTACAATCTTTCAAGTTTTCTAAGTAGTGGAAAAGATAACTAACTTGGTAAGCCTGTTCCTGGGTTAAAGACAGATATTCTGAACAAACTGGATCTATTTTGACAAGTTACATATGCCAGTTATAAACAAACACAAATACACCCAACACTACCAAAACTTCTGAAAATACCAGAAATTACATTAACTGACAATTTTCACAACATCACTCACACAAGAAACATCAAATCTACCGCTGACCCTACCATTTAAATAACATAAATAAAAGGCATTACAGATGCTCTTGAAAGAAAAACTAGTATCAAAATGCATCCTATATAAAAGAAAACTTCCCATGGGATCAAAAACTAGACCTACAGAATAGCTGAAGACTAGCCACCATTCATTTCTCAAAGATCAGTATCATCAAAGTTCAAGAAGTGCTAACCATACCCTGACATCTTTAACACTAACATCTCCTGAATGTCTTTGCTTGTGATGGTTCTGGTACATTTATTAAGAAGGTCAGCTCTAAATTTAGCAATTCCTTAGGCTAGCAAAGCTATGAGGAAGGCAACTGGAAAAAAAATGAAATCTTCTGTCCCCCTTGCTTTGCAATTCATTAAGTTCACAGTCACTGCCAGCCCTTTCCATTACTACATAAAGCATCACATTAATGCTCATTCTGTAACTGCATCACCTACAGACAGCTCTCTGTGGCCATGTCACTCGGACTGAAACATGTAGGTTTTAATCCTTCCAGTGCAGGAGATGCTGTGCTGGCAGTATACTGGTCAGGAAGAGGTTAGCCAGTGGCCAGCTGATGAGAGGCAATTAAGTCTAGAGGCAAAAATAATGGGAAACTCCAGCTGTCCATAAAAAAAAAGTAAATTAGTCAGATACCCTAATGGGACTTGAGTTTGAAGAACCCTTTTCTTGACCCCTAAGCAATTTTGCCCCAGAACAATAAATATAGTAAGTGTAAGCAAATTAGCCATTTTGGATTCAGCATAAATAACTCAGAAATAAGCTACTAAAGCTCACAATATAGATAATTACCCCTGAGAAAAGAAGTAATTAAAAAAGTAGCAGTACCACATGCAGTTTTAGAAAGGAGGCCTGAAAGGAAGTAATTTAAAATCTTTCTGCCAAGTAAGTTAAGAAAAAGAAGATGTTTAAATTGAACTTGCAGTTGAATTCAGCAGAGTGCAGAAGAACATACCAGGATGTATCATGTCCAACCCAGCCAGAGGCAGGTCCTGCCCCCTGCCAAGCCACAGGTCATTGTTTGAGCAAGTACAAACCTGGCACAACTGAAGCCAGTAGGAAGGACCTCAGGTAGAACATAAAGTCAAGTACAAATGAAAAAAATTGCAAGATAAAATGAGCAGATTCTGCAGGAATAATCTCAAAACCCAAGCTGTGACAGCATGCAGCCTCAGGCGATCACCCAGCTTGCTCTGCTGCCAGGCTGGAAAGAGACACAGGGGAGAGCAAGGGTACAGGGAAGAAGGTGAATTATCTGCACCAAGGTAATGATCAGGTATGATGATGTACAGTGCTGTCACAGCCCATACCTCAAGAAAGATGATCCTTCAACAAACTCATAAATTAGATATTACTGACCTATGGAAATGAGAAATTAGCTGCCCTAAAAGTCTGATGTAGCTCTCCAGAGTGACGTCCACATTTGTCACAAGTGCTGTCCCCTTCCAACAGCTGCTGCTCCAGAGAAGCTCCCCACAGTGGCTGCAGCCAAACTGAACAGAAGAATTAACTGATCTAATAATTAGTGGAAGTAACATGCTAATCACTTAGTGACTGTGATACAGTAAGAACTAACAAGCCAAACATTTATGCACTAGACTGCATGTCATTAATATACCAGAACAACTCAAAAGGACACCCAAACACAAGTGGGCAATGTCACCTCGTGCAGACAGCTCAATGAAAATAACTGCACTGCTAAGCAAAGACAACATCAGATATTTTTTTATTAAAAAAATAAGAATATTAGGAATATAATATAGAATTTCTGACAATACATTAAGGAAGTCTCTGCCACAGTCTGCTCCTACTATTATTCTTCAGTCACATCTAGCAGTAAAACAAAGGTATAGTACAAAAAGGCATCAGAAATAGGAAGCTTTAAATGCCCAAAATCACAAACTAAGCTTGAAGGGGAAAGGTAAGAGTTAAAAATAGTACATAGGAAGGTCATGTCAAGTGCTCAGGAACAAGGGGAGAATCCATAAAATGTGAGAGCAGCATATTTAGAAGAGTGAGGAATCCAACCAATCACACTAGAAAGAGCAAAATTTACTTGCAGAAATTACTGCAAGGTACTGAGCCCAAGAGATATAAATATTGTTTTAAATTACACATTTACACGAGTAAGAACATCCAGAGACAGGTCAGGTAAGGTACTCTTGAATGCTCCCAGCACCTCTTTGGAGGCATCCAGTCATTACCACTGTCAGATACAGCAGATAGGACTTGACAGGTGATGTATTCTACTCTGGATGACAATTTTTATACTGCTGTTCTTCTAGGGTCAAAGCAAGCATCATCAAAACACACTTTGCTATAAAAAAAAGTCAATTTTGTTTAACACAGTTTTAAAAATATACTGTTATCATCATAAACAGGAGAAAAAAAGGTCTGTTGAAAGACTGCACAGAAATAATGAGAAAGTACCTTACTATGTTCTAGCAAGGTGATGCACATATGTGATGGACTTTCATCACTGAGCAAATGAAGAAAAGCTGTTGGGGATCAGATCACCAGTGAGACCAGTCAGTTCTGGTCATGGAGCGACGTCCTAACGGAGCACACGGGAAGAGGCATTAGCAGTACTGCACGGTGACACAGCTGCTCACATGAGTCTGTAACCTTAGGAAGGTTCAAAAAGGAGCTCAAACTTACTTCAGCACCAAAAGTGTTTAAAAACTTCTTTAATCTGTTCTACAGTGAGTGACTTTACCAAGTGATTACCTCACACACTTCCAGAGCCCGGAGCTCCTCCTTTCCTGCTGGAATTCCCCAAAGCCACGGCAATGTGTCCAGCTCTACCCAAGCTCAGGTTAAGCATTTATTTTTTTCCTGTCTCCACATGACTGAACAGAAGAATTTTTTTTTAACAGCACAAAGCACTGGAATGAGTCAAATGACAACACATCAAAACCCACCTTCTTCACTATTTTACCTATTAGAAGAAATGCTTCTCCAGTGGGTTCTGAAAAGTTTAGATATTTCTCTTTATGGCTTCCACTTAAAAATAGCTTTCGGTGTCTGTTCAAGTAACAAGGATACCCTTTTAATTTGAGGAGGTTTATCTGCTTTCATGGGGAAAATGCTCATTTCTACTAACATGTAAAACAGTTGAGGTAGCAGTGGTTCAGACACAGAACAGGTCTCGATTGGGTAGTTACAATCGGATGACCAAAGGCCCTAATAAGTCCTGTTCTTGCTATTTTAAGCAGCTGTATAATAGACTCTAACCTCAAATAATAACCAACTCCTGAGAACTTCTCCAAGCCACTGCTGTGATTACAAGACTGCTCTAGAGCCCCACTCCTATACTGATTAGGAACCAATTTAAGATTAAGAACTGATTAAGGCTGATTTACTGACTTACTATTTTTCCCATACTGTCCTTAATAGTTTAAGTAGTTTTCCTCTCTTTTCAATACTGAGGGATAAGCACAAGCAGAGATGTAACAGGCCTGTTAGCTGAAAAAAGTGATTGAATTTTGCCTCCCTTTACAACACAGAGAGAATTCACTTCCCAGACCATTCCCTCACATCTGTCCCAAACTAAGGCTTTTTTTCTTAAACATCACTGACCAGAATTCCCCACATCTGTGTACTCCCTGACCAGAGAGCATTAAAGTTTTAAAAGCACCATGTTACCAGTGGATATATGCAGGTGTTTTACATCTTTGCATTTTTGACAAACCAAAATTTTATATTTTTAATGTTTAACAATAAACATTTTTATATAAGTTACAATATATTTGTTATTGCTAAATGCAATATGCTTTGTACTATCCCATTTATGTCTCTCTCACTGCAAATCCTCCAGCCTGCTCAGTTCTTTCAACTGAGACTCCAGTCCTCCATACTGATGATGCCCCCGCTGATTTTAGCGATCCTTTCATCTGCAGATCAAGACCAAAACACCATTTAAAATTCCCCTGAAGATTGGTCCTCAGAAGCCATTAGCAGCTTCCCTCCAACTTGAACAGGCCAAACTCTCCTCCCCATAGCCCTTACACCACACTCTGCCTGAAGAAACCTCCAACACAGTGCTGTCCCCTATGCATTACTGACATTCACCTATATGAGATGAGCTGTACTCGCAGGGCTCCTCAACCCAGACACTGTTCTGCTCTGTAGGCTCTCCAGCAATCCTTTCTGGGCAAGGACAGTCACTCCTTCACAGCCCTTCCATCTCCAATCATGAGAAGCATCTCATGAGCAGTTTTTACACCAGAGGGTATGGGTGGGCATACAACATATATCCCTGCTGCAGATGAGGGAACGGGAGGCATGGGACAAGAGGCATGTGAGAACTAGTGTCCTTCCCACTCCTGTGCCAAGAGCTACCCTACATTTCCACCTGGGATGCTCTTACCATCACCTTCCCCCACTGCCATAGCTGAGCAAGACCACGGTGCCACAATGAAAGCAATCAGCTTCCCTCC
Source organism: Heliornis fulica (assembly GCA_013399135.1). Taxonomy (NCBI): domain Eukaryota; kingdom Metazoa; phylum Chordata; class Aves; order Gruiformes; family Heliornithidae; genus Heliornis; species Heliornis fulica. The sequence goes on along the minus strand of VXBZ01002431.1, from coordinate 104,609 downwards.
AAACTTAAAACCAGCTATCAGCGGCACTTGAAAAATCCATCCAGACAGAGCACCAGCAGTGAGGAGGGGGCAACTGGTCACACAACATGGGAACGAGCCACCCACCTGCAGATCAGCCAGCCTTGGCCTCCAAGCAAGGGGAAGGAGGGTGCCAGGGCAGAAGGCAGAGTGCAGGCAGCAGCAGCCCGCTCCCACCTCACATGCTCATGGTCCAGCTGATCAGCAGTGCTCCTGCCAGATGGAACAGTGACCATCCCATGGAAAGGCAGTACATGGCCTGTTCACCCATGAATTTTTGGGTACATCCACTGAAACTCCATAAACCCAAAATGTTTACTGGAGAGACACCAATGTCTTTCACACAGGAGCAGACCCCCTGCCTGTGAGACAGGAGACTGAAGAAGAAGTTTGTACCGACCTGCTTCCCAAACCCAGGCAGCTTCTGTGCTACATTACAGCTGTTCCTTTGCTGACATCTTATCTCTTATGTACTTATATACCCATTACCATAGTAACCAAATTCTTCAGAACATACAATGTAATTTTTGTATCTAGTGTATTAGAACAAAATTATTAAGGTTACAAAGACAAGCACTCCAGATCTAGAAAGTGTCAGAATTCAGAGTGCCATCTATCTCCCTTGCCAACCCATCTTCCATTGCCGCCTCCACCCTATCTCCCAAGCCACCTCTCCTGCAAACCTCCAGCTCCATTTCTCCACCAGCCTCAGCTCCTTCCTCCCCAATCCCTGTGCAGACCCCGTTCTGCTATACTTCTGTCCTGACATATTCTTCTCTCTCATCTGACTTTTACACCTCCTGCATTCACACCAGGCATCTTCCTCCTCCACACTGCCTGGGTGCTCTCCAGGAATGATTCACTGAACACAGGACAGTCTAGGAACTGGAAACAAGAGGAGCCTCTCTTGCAGGGAAAAGTCCTTCTGATCCCCTGTAGCCTGGGGCTGGCACATCTTCAGACACTCTCTGAGGATAACTGCCTGCTCAGCACTGTAAAATGCCCAAGCAACGCATCGTGCTGGTTTATTCTCTTATTTCCATGGCACATTGCACTATAAGAATGGGTCTCACTATGGAGCAAGCCCCTGTTCCAGGGGGTGTTTTGTAAATACAAAGAGAGTCTCCATCTTGATGGAACATGTATAAAACATATTAACCTTTACACTTTCCCTGCCTGTATCATTATTTTATATACCTATCCCTAGGAGGAACACACACACACGGAATGCTCAAGTGCTGTCTGTGAGCACTGCAGAAGCAAAGACTGGAACCCACTGCAGGGGAACATACCCAGTAAATTCAGCACATCTCTCCTTACAGGTTTATGGAGAAAGACAGGTTAAGTCAATTCATGACTGTGCACACATAGAAGTTATATTATTACTGGTTTTTTTTCTCCAAAACCCTGCTTTAAAAAAAAAAACATCCATCTTTTTCCTTGTTTTGGCAGCATTACTAATTGTCCTGAACAAATGGGATGCAAGAGGTAGGTCAGCATCTCCACCTGAAGCAAATACTTGAACCAATTCAGAAACAAGGCCCACAAATAAGGTTTTAATGCCCAGGGTCCATCCTACCTATCACAGAATCCCAGACTAGCCTGGGTTGGAAGGGACCTCAAGGATCATCAAGTTCTAACCCCCCTGCCACAGGCAGGGCCACCAACCTCCATACCTGCATCTAGACAAGGTTGCCCAGGGCTACAGCCAACCTAAGCTAACTCATACTGAGTATATGGGTTTTTTTTTTTTCTCCTGTACACCAACTCTCCAGCTCCCAAACAAGAAATAGAGCACTTTCTTGTGGCCTGAAGAGAGAAGGAAAGCATTTAAGTTGCTTGAATGTACCTAGTAAGTACTGAAGTATTTTAAGGCTGAAAAGGCAATTTCAGCTCGTGTAGGAACACATCCATCCTAAATCTGACAGAGAACTATAATCAGAAATTGGTCTATTCCAATAGCACAGTTTCAAACACCTTTATATTTTATGGGTGCTTTGTGCCCTCACACACAAAGCTGTTTAATCCAGCCATTCTCAGCAATCATTCACAAAAGCAAATGAATGAAAAAGAAATAATCAACAACCATCTCTGCTCCTACCCCTTAGTTGAGGTGAACAATAATTTGATTGCCTTGATCGACAGACAAAACTATTTTCTGTGCCTTTAAATAAAAGGTTAATTGAGATATGGTGGAACCTGCTCTCACACTTGGGCTTTTGGAAAACAAGGTTGCCCTGCCTGTTTCAAGGACTCTGGCCTCATCTTTTGCAAGAGGTGAGGCAGGGAGCTGCCAACAGGTGACTTTGAGACCCACGGTAAAGGAACAGCATTGCAATGAGCAAGCCAATTAAAATAATCTTCTATTTCTCCTTAAGCATTCACTGCTGGCAGGGACTGAGCTCGAAGGCCTTTGTCTCAGCCAGCACCTTGCAGGATGGCAGCAGTGGCTGTTGTGAGGAGTCTGATCTGAAAGCAATAATGACTTGGTCAAAGCTAAACCATGCTACCCAGAGGCACACATCATGCCATCTAATGAAGGGTGGTAACTGGAAGTGATAAAAGCCACTACCCAGAGCTATAGCCACGTGACACAGCTGGAGCAGGACTAAGATGTATGGTCTGAAGAACCTCCTTAAGATTGCCTGCGGGTATGTGACAGGGGTCTGGCTCTATCAGGGTACAAAAGAGGTAAAGCGGCAGGGGACAAGGACAGCCACCAGAACAGCCTCAAGAGAGCAGCGGGACAGATCTTGTCAGGGGAACATTAGGAATTTTTTAAAATACATTTCACATCTGTTTGGATTTCAGGACACAAGCACCCACATCACACATGCATAAACCCACCTTCACATCCTCCTGGAGGGTCCAAAGCAGCCAACTATCTGAAGGGACACGGAGAAAGGAGCCCCTCGCCACGGAGGCTGCCTGTGCAGGGCACTGGTGGGGTCTAACAGCAGAGTAACATGGAAAATTTTTGCACTGCTGCAGTCTGCACTGCACCTACTCCAGGGATAAATGAAATTCCAATCTCCACCATCTCCAAGGCCGTCAATCTGACACCTTTTGTGAATACTAAATTCACACATACAAAGAACTTTCTCCTTTGTAGGTTTTGAAGCATCTCACACACCGTTTCCTACTGGTAACTGAACAGGCAGCATAATTTCATACCTGGCAATTTGAAGCCTCTTTTTTTTTTCAGCAGTTTGGAATAATGGATTGTGCCTTTTGTTTGTCAGTGGGAACAGACAAATAAGAAGAAAAAAAGAAAAGTTTCAAGCAACATTTCCTCTATTAAAAGATCTATTTACCAATGGCTCCTATTGGCTGATAAAGAGAAAGTCAGGTGTCCATTTTACAAATTTTAAGGATCTTGGATTTTTGAGCAGGGAAAGTAGGACAACCTCCAGATACCTTGGGTGGATACTGCCCTAACAACCGAGAACTGCTCCCTCATCGTGCATGCAGATCACCGATGCGGCCCAGCTGGACAGGGAACTACTGAGAACTCAACGTGCCATGCCAGAAAACACTATTTACTTTTTGGATGCAAGCTATAAAGAGCAACCAAGAAGTAATTAAGGTTCTTTAACACAACAAGGCAAAGAATATCAGCTCCAGTGTTCCTTGCTGCCCAGAAGGTCTTACTACATCTGGACAGCTTCTCTGAGACCACCTCTCACAAACAAACCACCTAAAAAAGCCTCTGCAGATTATTTTGCAGAGTCATTTTAAGTGAAGGAATATTTAAAGTTCCAGCCTTAAAAGACAAATAAACTGTATTTACATGAATTCTATCACTCAGTATAGCTGAGAAGCCACATGGAAGCCAGGTGCTGCAAGGCCACAAAAAGGCTCTCGTAAAGAAGGAAGAATCCGGATACACTCTTATATTAAATTTTACCAGCCTGAACAAAATCAGCCTGGTTATATCAGTCCTGCAGTTGGTTTTGGCTGCTCCCCTGACCCTGGCCAGGGCCCAACAGCAATCTTGGTGCAAGGCTGCTGTTAGTACTACCAAGATATTTATACAAACATCTGAAGCGTACAGGACAGTTCTCTGGTAGAAACCAACACAAGCGTGACATGAAGTCACTCTGCAGTGCTTGTTTAAGTATCTCCAACGTGGTGAAAAACAGAGAAAAGTTACATGAAAAGAAAAAAGATCCCTGAAGCAAGGAGGTGTTTACAAAATGCCCATATATTAGTATCTTTCACATAACACATCACATCCTCCAGCAAGGCAGGAAGAAGTTATTTTGAGAACTTGTAAGAACTGAAGAGAAATAATTGATTTCTCTTGCTCTCCTTTTACTATTAAGCTAATTCCTGTTGTATAAAGTCAGCTTGAAAGCTCCTTTCAATGAAAAAAAAAGGGAGGGAAGAGAGGAAGAATCAGATCTGCTTGTTTTTTGCATTTGACATTCAGGTCTCGTCCCGCTGTTTTGTTTTCCTGGAGGACGCGGCGGCACAGACCTCGCAGAATGATGACATCACACCTACAAGAAAAAAAAAAAGGAAAAAAAAAAAGCCAAACCCAACCAGGAGGGAAGCAGTTCTCCCTCAGACCAGAGCTCAGAGCTACAAGCAGCTCAGCCAGCCTTCACACAAATCAAAACTCAATGTCTCCAGGGGTGAAAGAATACATCCCCTTCTCAGCCCTGGCCCACAGAGCAGCCCATCAAAATGAGGAAGGTGACAGTCCTGATGCTTCCCAGGCCAGGGAGAATAATGTTAAGAGGTATTTATCTACTGTTCACATAAGAAAATAATTCAAGCACTACACTGGCTTATGCTTGTTTATGCCTGTTTTCTTACTGAGTTATACAGCAAGTAGCTTTTGCCATGATGAAACCAAGCAAAGCACGGCATGTTTAAGTTGCTGTAAACTGGAAACTGCACCTACTTACAGGTTTTATAAAGCTCTTCCTTCCACATGAGGTAAGCATTCTAAGCAGCATCTTTCCTGCAGAGCAAGTGCACATGCTACACCAGAGACAGGGGGGTTGCTAGAGGTAGATGCAGGCAGAAGGTAGCATCTGCAGAGAGAAAAACCACGCCTCTTGCAGTGAAGCAGCATTCCTACCTCTCCTTTATTTATCAAAACTCTGGAGAGGCCCATCTAGAACACATGCACTGTCTGCTCCACATCTCGAGATTTAGCCATCAGCCTGATGGATAACACCTGAACTCATAGATCAACATGACCAGCAAGCTAGGAAATAACAGGTTTGAAGTGACAAATACCTGCAAAAATCTTGGAAGCAAATCTCCAAGATGCTTCTCAAGACACCAAACTAGATAGTACATGACTCTTTTCCTTGCTCATGACAATTTATAACATGCTTTAAACAGCAACAACAAAAAAACAGCAAAGGGAAACAAAGAATTACAGAAGGGGGTGGTATTAAATACCCAGTGGTTGCATGGTCCCACAGATAGCTACTCAGCAATGGTGACAAATCACTCAATAGCTCTTTCCTGTGATTTTTCTTTTTGTACTTAAATTAAGGAGATTGCCATCCCCACCTCATGCATAAGCCAACCAGTATTAGCAGCCTGCTCAATTCAGACAGAATACCAATAATTTCTCAAAGCAGCAAAACAAACACAGCCTGGCTATTAACTTAGGGACAATGCTCCAACTGTAACACCACCTAACCAGGTGTTGTTCTCAGATTTTGTCCAAAGACATTTAAGAGATGTCATCACACAGGATCTCTCACACCTCCCCAGGACTTACAAGTCCTGTTATTCACCATCTAGCTTAAGAAATTCTGGCATAACAAATGGTTGCTTTCAGACAAAATGAACTTACGGATTTCTGTGAAGCAGCTGAAGTTTTCTATAGGGTTTGACATTAAACAGTAAACCAGCAAGACACTGGAATATACTATCCAAGGATCTCAATCTCCTGCCCCGGTGATTGAAAAGAAAACGAGACAAGCAACTGCCATTAAGAAAGTATCAAAAGGAGGTGGCAGCTTCACTCAGAGAAGGAATTTTACTCCTAAATTTGAAGTCTGAGACCTGTTGTATCAGATGGCCCCATGAAGCATGCTGAGTCCTGTTGGGTTGACTCTGGAGACTAGTCAGGACAGACGGACAATGACCATCTCTGTAATTTTCTGTTTACATATTTACAGAGCGTATTTCAGCGGTGAGACCGTATGTGTCATGTCCTTAGAAATGCTAATCACAGGCATGAAATCACACACTGAAAACGCCCAAATCAGCAGGTGCTCAATGCCTCCAAACCAGAAAATAAGCAGACAAGTAGAATCACAACTCACACCATAGTCTCCTTCCACTCCTGCTGCTCCATACCACCCCTGCTAGTCCCCATCACCCTTGTTTCCCCAACACCTATGTAAATTAGTAGGTAGATTTTGCAACACACATGATAAACAGGTACAAACTACTTCAAACTAGCATAGGTAGCATTAGTTCTACAGCTGAAAGCAGATCCAGGAGAAAATGTGTTTAATTTCGTATTTTTCATGGCTGTGGCAACACAGAATAAAAATCTCTCAGAAAACCAATGTCCCAAAATATCGAGCACCTCCATACAGGTACTCAAATATCAAGGTTTTTATGATTTCTGGGTTTTAGTTTAAAAATAACATAAATGAAGCAGCAAGCCCCCTAGTTTTATTATTTCCAAATAAGTCCTCGTGATTTTACTGCTCAGATCTGCTTTAAATGAACTCCAACACTGTAAACCTCTCTGCAGAGACAGTTAAAGCAGAGTCTAGAACAGATGAAAGTAGCTTGTGATGAGCTGAGTGATGGCTCCCTCAGCAATGCTTACAGATTCCTGACAGGTACCAGGGCTAGAAGCTCCTCTTCCTTCCTGGTGCATCAGGTGAGAAGGCTTTCAGCTTTTAACAGTAAATGTCTTTGCATTACACAATAACCAGACCATTAAGGGGATGCAAGATTCAGACGTCACAGGGACTGCACAAATAGGATGGAGACACACTCTGCCTCCACGGACCTCTATGAAGATGTCCAGACAATCCCCAAGCTTTGCAATTACATATGCACAACCTTATCTTTCACTTAGGTGTGCAGTCCACAGCCTGTGACTGATTCCCAAACCAAAAAGCCTTAATTTGTTGTTCATCAAGTTTGGGGACTCATCTACGATGCATTAAAGGCCTCTTTCAGATTTATTTAAAAAAATAACAATCAGCAACGAGTCACATCATAGTAACATGTACCAAAAATGTCAAGATTTAGGCAGCTCATTCACCAACAGCATCAAATTGCCATAATGGTAAGAAAAATCTACAGAATGCTCAAATGCTGAAACAAAAGCACCCAGTGATGCCCTGCATTATTAGTAGGTCAGCCAGACTTTCAGGAAGGGATCTGGGACAATGGTTCTGTGGAACTCTGCAGGAGATGCAGCATCTCCTACACTTCTGCTTGACAACCCAGGAGGTGTTGAAGTCCTGCTGATCAGATGTTACTGGGGACCAAGGAGATGAATTCTTTTACCTCTGTCATCAGCAATGCTGGGCAAACCCCTCCTGCACCTGTACTTCAGTATTCCCACCTTATACACGTGACAAAAATATGCATTCTTCACCCATTTAAAATACCTTGAGATTTACACATGAAATTCAGAACTGGGAATTACTATTATTATCATGCCAACTCAGAGAAAGATATAAAAACATCACATATATAAGATAATCTTCTTGTGTTATAGCTTACTTAAATTTCTATTTGTGCATTAATATTTCATTTCTCATCATATTAATATTAATGACAGCTATTTCTATTTAAACATAAAAATATCTGTAATACCTACAAAAAGCATAGTGATTATATCAATTTATAGTCACTACATTAATTATTTTTCAATGCCAGAGTGTGCAATGGGAAGACTATTCAAATGAGGACCAGATACCCTAGTGCTGGACCAGCCACTGCAGAAGACTCCAGAGCCAGACAGCCTGCCTGCAGTCACCCACACTTAGCAAATCCTGTAACGAGGGGGAAATACTGAAAATAATGTGAATTAATATTTTTAGGAGAAATTTAAGAAAAAGCACCTGTCACTAAAACATTCTGGAAAATGCAGACTTTTCCAAGATATTTCAAAAAAAAACCAGCATGCATCAAATCTGCATGCCAAATCCTTTTTAATAAACTAGCAATTATTTAAATGTTCTTTATGGTTTTGCAACTAATTATGAGCTAGTGAAGGTAAATCACGTTCTTTATAAGTAAAATATTTTCATGTCAATCTAGTATTCAAAGTGCTCTGTTTGCTATTGTCAAATCAGGAAAAATCTTTTGCTCAGTCTTGTTTTATGAGATGTCAGTATTGCAGTGAAGAGGAGAACTTGCCTCTTCCCTAACATTTTATTTTGGATAAAAAGCATGCATATCAACCTCTTGTTAAATACAGGTTATTTCAGTGTTTGGGACCCTGCACTCTGTCAACCCAGACAGCAATACAGTGAATTTTTGAGGACTCTGGTGAGTTCAGTACTGCTGCATAGGTTGAACTTGTAAGAATGTGGTCAACTTCTGAGCTAGAAGCTCACACCAACACCTTCTGACAGCTCAGAGACATATCTCCAGTGACTGTCATGCAACCAAACTCAGACTAAGCATCCTCAGGAAGCCCTTCTCCCCCACCTCCACTGGCACCAACTCCTCCTTGTAAGGTTCTAGGCACATGGCATGGCTTTTGGAATGGAGATGCTCCAGGATGGCTTTGCCCATGGACTGTGTGAAGGGAAAAAAATAATCCTCCATCCTCTGCAAAGGACAGACGATCAGCATTCAGATGGGTTTGCCTGCATTCTTGCTGCAAAAACGGGCAGGTCCCAGCAAGAATTAACAGGAGGTTCCACACACCTCAGCCAGAGACTAACCTAGTTTTAAGTACTTCAAAGCATGGGTTAGAAGGGGGTTTGTGTGGAAAGGGAAGAAGGAAAATTAAGCCAAAAACCTAGGTAAGAGTTCAGGGTTTGCTTATATGGTGATTAACCCATAATGAAAACAGAGCCTGGCACTCTCAGTGAGGCACTGTCTCTGAAACATATCATTATTTCCTTCCCAACTTTGATATGCACTTCTGGAAGCCAACATGAAACTTTGTCAAGGCCTAGGTTACTCCTTTTTTTAATTAATGTTCCAAAACCTTCAGAAAAAGCTCTCAAACTAAGAGCCTGCCTGCATACTAGGATATACCAAGCAAGTACAAAGCGGGGTTTTCGTACCAGTTCAGCTACTGCCAACAAAAATCATCTCACTGCAACACAGATAGTCTTGATGGGTGGTGAAACCACAATACTACAGGTAGCCTGGTACAAAATCCTCAAGACAGGACTTTGATATGCAAAAAGTAATAAAAAAAAAAGCCCAAGGAGATATGGGAGGGTGGTGGATTTTAAGGTAGATGATGTGCTGTGCACAGATCCTGTGCTCTGTTTGACCCTCCAAGGGGTAGACACCTCACCTAGGGGTACGGGGCCAAAGCATACTTAAATAGATTTCAAAACTAGGGTTTAACTAGTTTGCTATCTAGGCCAAGAAACAGTTCTGGAACATATTTAACACAGTTTAATCGCATCAAATCGTGGCTGGCCCAGAACTGATTTTAACAACTGCCAACTGCTTTTAGGAACAGGCAAAGCCAACAAGCGGAGATCACGGCGCACGGTCTAGGAAGAACGCAGAGGCGACCCGAAGAGCAGCAGGAAAGCAGGACACATTCAAATCCCATGATCTTTATTCAGATTGGGTTACAAGGAAGTGGGAACGGGGAGGAGCCCGTGCTAGTGACAACTGCAAGCCAGAACTGAAGGAGAAACATGTTGCACTGACACCAGGACGCAGCTTGAGAAATCCTAATAAGTGATGGCTTCCCATGGAGAAAGTTACTGTGCTACTTGCTGAATCCCCGTGGCCTATTTGGGAAATTGTGTTTGCAAAAATAACCTCTCTTCTCATCTCCTCGGCTGGGGGAGGGAGTGACAGTCACCCATTAAAAGGGGACTGAGGCGGGAAATAGGAATTGCATATTAAGGAGGAGGAGGGAGGCAAAAATAACAAACATGTGGAATACCACATGCAATTCCTTCCAAGAAATTCTAACACAAGAGTTCTCTGGGAACGGGCTCCTGGGTCTGTTGTTTGCTGTTGAGTAGCGGTATGTCAGGGATGAGGAAGGATTGTTGGATGCTTGGAAAAACAGGCTCAACACATGGAGGGGGAACAAGCCAAAAAATTGTTACAAGAAACGCTCCCTACGCTTTCAACATACTTGCATTCACATACTCCACTTTCCCATGTTCCTGGATCCCAAAACTCCCCTCAGGTTAGAAACCAGCCCGGCCAGGGTGAACTGAAGCTGAGCCAGCAATGCAGAGAGGGGCAGGGATCCTGCAGGACCCCACCATAGAGAGAGGAACAAATCCTACAGGACCCCACCACAGAGAGAGGTGCACGGATCCTGCAGGACCCCACCACAGAGAGAGGGGCACGGATCCTCCACCCTTCAAAAGCAGTGCCTACTGATGCTCAGTGAATGGTAGCAGACTGAAGGGAAGAAAAGAGGTCTTCAAGTTTAGCTGAAGCAAGTGAAAGCTGAAAACAACTTTATTCTAAGAATTTGGGTGTTGCACACACTGGCCTTCAATCTGAAAGCTGTAAGCAAGAATCTCTGAGATTATTGTTACACATCAAAATCTATTTTTTTAATATGGCTTGACATCTCTGGAGATAGTCAAGACCCATCTGGATGCCTACTCTAGGGAACCTGCCTTGGCAGGAGGGCTGGACTTGATGGTCTTTCTAGGTGCCTTCCAACCCAAACAACTCTGTGATCACCAACATGCAGCAAAAGCTTCCAACTAAATTCACGGGCACCATTCACCCACATTCGGGTAGAAAGCTGCCCTGCAAACACACTACACTTGATGAGCGTAGGAGAAAGCTGTTTTTATAAAATTACATCTCACTCTAAAGAAAATATTTGTGTGGCTGTAACCAGGACTGTAATAAGGGTCAGTGGAAGATCACAGGCACAGAAAACTGCAGGGTCTGCCAGCTTTAGAGTACTGTGTTTGCTACTTCTATCCTCAAGATTTAAGTTTTCCCCAAAACAAAACATTTCTAGCCTTTTCCATCCTAAGGACAATATTGCATATGTAAATCTCATGCTGTCACCCTATCCTGACCCCTAGAGAAGAATCAAAACTCTTTCTAGCCAAGCAATACAACAGGCAAAACTATTAGCTACTGTCCACTCCTATAAAGAAGTCATCACCACGCTGACTCGGAACGCCTGTCGGGCTGTCCTCACCAGACCCCAAGAGAAGGAAAAACCTCATCTCTAACCTGCAACATTCATAACTATCAGGGCCCAGCAAGCTCCCATTAAACTGGAAAAACTTTTTTTGTTTGGACAAAACTTATTGCTGTTTTGGCAATTTCATGCTATGTTTACAGTGGCTACCTTGCCTTTTCTTCTGGGAAAGAAATCTATAGCAGGATGTAAAAAAAAATTTAAAATAAATAATTTCAGGAGTAGCAATACACTAATTTCTGACAAAGTATTCAATGTTCTCAATGGCTTTCCTTTGGTAATTCAAAAAAAAAAAGCAAAACCCTGTCATCCAGTGATCACCAAACATTTCTTTCAAGAAACCATGTTTGGAGCACCCATTGTGCTGTCTAATGTTCCTTGTGTTTCTGGGCCTGCAGAAAGTATCTCCTTCCTCTGTGTTTTGTACCCTAAATGAGCACTTAGACAAGGAGGGGAATACATAGTCTAAAAGCCAACTGTGCTTTTAAACTGCTCCACATACTTTCCTCCCATTTAGTGTTCACTTTTCCCCCTCAGATACTTTGCATATCACCTCTGATTTCATGTTTTTATATTTTAAGTTCTACTTTCAGAGGAAGGACTCTGCTGTGCAGCTCCACACAGCTGAGCTCCCTCTGGAACTTCACATGAGGGGATTAGTGGTTTTCTAACCCTTTATCCATTGGATTTTTTCCAGATTTTTCTCCACACAGAAATCAATGTGTGATGACCAACTCCTCAGCATGTTAAAGAACAATGAAAACAAAAGAATCCTGAAACCTAACTACTACAAGTTTTGGAAGAAAGTGCCACAGACCACCTCTGTCTCCAAACATTTCTCTTTGAACAAGCTGTGGCTCCATGGGCAGCATAAACTGGTCTAACTGCTGGCTGTCATGGAGAAGCCCCATCCTATGGGCTGTCTCTAGCATCACCTAACTGTGCATGGAGCCATTTCAGAGCACTCAGGTGGCACAGAAGTCTTGGCATTTTTTGTTAGGTTAGCTTTCTGCTCCTGGGGCTCAGTGCAGTATCAAAGACCAGAGCCAATGGAATGACATAGACAGAAAAGCAGGTGGAGGACAGGACCACACACCTAAATCAACCTCTAGTGTAAGAGGAACTCACTAGCGAGCACAAGACCACAGAGACCTGGGCTTCATCCTGTGTCACACTGGTCAAGAGCAAGCACTTTGTGCAGAGGAGTAGAACATGTCAAGGGTTGTAACAGAAAGGACAGCCATCAGTCTCAGAAGGTATTAAATTGCCCTTCTCTGTACTGCTATGGGTGAGCTTGTCTGATCTTGGTGATTATGCAAGTGTTCTCCAAAAGGCATAAGAAAAGAGATGTTTATCATAGTTTCCTTACCTTCTCTGTATTACAAAGAGAGCCTGATCAACCCCAAACATTTTCTCATTTGACAAAACATCTGTACACTCAAATAAACTTATATGAGGCATAGTCTGCAAATAACTGTAGTCTCAAGTTTGATCAGAAGTATATCCTTGCAGAGAGATAGATGAGAGAGATAGATGAGAGACAGCAGCAGTAGTATGTTCCAGACTGTCTTTGCTAGAAAGAGAATTAGCATTTGAAAATGAGGTACCTGGAAACCACTGCAATGGTTGTGTCAAAGTGGAACTCACTACTGCAGAGTCAGCTACCCACAACATCTTTAAAACAAATCTCTGAATTAGTTGCTGTATCTATTGTTCTCTACAAAACATCCTCATTACAGGAAATCCACTACTAGGATACATCTGAAGATGTAATTATTAGTGTGATATTTGCTTCTCTTCTAAGGTATCTCACCAGGCATAAAAACATACAACTCATTAAAAACATGTTATTCTAGTGACAAAATCTGATGAATCCTAATGGATAGGCAAAGATGAAAGCTGCAGAAATGGAAGTGTTATTTAGATGGAAGTAAACATCTCAGGTTCTCCAGCTTAGCTTACATCTGAATTTAACAGAAGGATGTATGAGACAGAACTTTTTCCAACAGCCTAACTTGCGGCCTAAGCCACCTTATCTGTACATAATTTTAAAGCAAATATCTGGTCCTCTACATGCTGCACTTAATGTCAGCCTAATTTAAAAAAAATACAAAACAAACCACAAAAATATCAAACCATCCAGTTTTTACTCCAGGCAGTTGTTTTTCAATGGGATTACATTCAATTTAAGCTGTTCCATCAGAATCACTTTCTCTTCAGTGAGACCTTCTTAACAGAGGAGAAAAACATTCTCTCAAGTTCAAAGGACAAATTAAGGTTCAAGTTTATCAATGTATTTGAGTCTACAGATAAAAATGAAGAGGAGTCCTAAAAATGGCAAACATACCAGCCAGAACTAGGCCAATGTTGTTGAGAATCTAACACGAAGGCTCAAACCAATCGCTGATTAGGTTTGCCCTTGGACATAAGTAGCAAAAACTATGACATGCTCACTATGAACAGGCACAAAGGACAGGAAAATGTAGACTCAAACTAGTTTTGAGGAAAATGTAACTAAAATCGTATTTATTGCAACAGAAGTTGTTATTCTGTAATCCTGAAATATGAAAACAAACCTTTGCTAGTATCAAAATATAACAGAGTTTTCCAGCCTGTTTTCACTATTATGATGAGTTATCTACTAAAGCTATTTTTTGGACACTGAAGATCTGAACTATACTGTTCAACTATATATATATATATACACACACACATAGACACACACATTAAAAAATAATGTTAGAGGTGGTATTTTGGAAACATTTCATTTGAGCATTCCAAGCTGATAACCTTTATCCAAATACATAAAACAAGAGCCATGTCAAATGCACTATAAATAGCATTAATAGTAAGGAATCGATAACATCCAAACCTTTAGGTAACATCTTATTAATCCGTCCTTGGCATGCATGGACACACTGCTGTAAGGGCTCTCAAAATCCAATTGTCAAAGGTGAAGGACACAATTTGTTCAACTAGTTAATGCAACTGCTATTTAACCAACTCAGCCACTAAAATGCCACCTAATGAAATACTCCATACCATGATAAGCAGCAGAGACAAGCACGATAAACACGAAACGCTTTTCTAAGAAAAATAATGAAAGCCCTCAAGGCTAATACCATTCTGTCATTTCCCACCCCCCCAAGACACATAAAGATATACATTTGACAACCATTTTAATGCCTGTCCCCCCTCCCCTCCCCATTTCTTGTACCGCGCCCAACACAATGGTACGACTGCATGTTACGGGCGCCCAGGTATCCATCGCGTTTACATTTATTTCTGCTTTCGCAGTGACAAAGGTGAACTCTAATGCTCCAGAGATGCTTGCAGCAAGGCAGGCTGAAGGATATTTCTACAGACATACCCACACGCGGGTTACAGAAACCTAGCCTCCATGAGATGTTTTAATCTGACAAATTAAAATGGTTGGGAAACGCTATTTGGCTAACGGAATCGGCCGCCACATGCATTGCTGAGGGGGAAGCGAGAAAAGGTCTTTAAAATAGGTCACTTTCATCCAAATCCCGCACCAGCACCGAACAAAATGGTATTTACACTGAAAACTCACCACTTGGGGAGGAGCGAGGGGTAGGGAAGAGAGCTCGGGGGAAGGGAAAGGAAGAAAAAAAAAAAAAAG
>VXBZ01002431.1:68924-88473 GCA_013399135.1 Heliornis fulica | reverse complement strand
GTTTGGAGGAGGCTCTGCTGGGCAGCTGGGGCAGGAAGGCTTGAAGGGGAATGGGGAAACTGAGGAAGGGTGTGCGGCAGGACTGGGGGCTCTGGGGAGACACAGAGAGAAGGAGAGCTTGGGGGTGGCAGGGGAGAGGGGGCATGAGTATAGGGGGAGGCCTGGAGGGACATTGCAGGTGGGAGCTCGTTAGGGGCCGGTGGGGCAGGGGAGAGGGTGGTTTGGGTTAGGTCAGCTGGGGATGAGGCTGTCTGGCTGAGCGAAGCTGCCTCGATGGCCGGGAGCAGCTCAGCCACAGGCGATAATCCCAGGAGGTGGTAGGTGTCTGCTTGTGTCACCTCTTGTACAACTGGCCTGACCAAGTGGGTGCCCTTCAGACTGTGTGCCCTTGGCCAAACTGTATTGGGTTTATGGCCAGAAGAGGAGGGAGGGGGAATAAAATAATTTACAATCTTAGGACCAAGCACACGGCCTCCTGGTCTTGGCTCTCAGTGGTGAGGTTTGAACTTGGTAGGTTGTTGGGCCTTTGTGTGCTTCGGTATCTCCATCTATGAGCTAGAGATAACAGTTGGCTTCATATAGGGTTTAATTATCGTGTCTTGTAGTCACGTATTTGTTTATTTGGTTTTACTCTAGATTACAGCTGGAGGAATCCTAAACAGTCCACTTCTCCTTGTCATGGTGTTCAAGCTCATTGTGCTCCTGCCTGAGCAGAGGAAATCACTGAGGTCAGTCTCCCTCTTGTTTACAGTTGCTTTCCCTTTCAGAAGTATGGGGGCAAAGAATCATCAAAATAACAATTTGTACTGACATCCTGATAATAAATTAATAGAAGCTGTTACGTAAGACAAAGTTTGTAGATGTGTTTGTAGGGATTGCTTCCACTTTTAAATTCCAGATTATATCTGAAGAGGCGGTGTTCTCAGTTATGAAGTACCCTGCAAATAATAATGGTTTTGGTTTGCTCCAGTATGAAATAGTACAATTCTGTAAATTCAGTATGACTGATACTGCTGTAATAAAACAAGTGAACAAAACCTCCTTCCTGTTTTCCTGTAAGGTATCGGGTATTTTGTACCATCAGAAGCCTTTGTATCCAGCAGGTATTGAGGATTGCATTTTCATTTAGACAAACAGAGCTACTGGATACTATTTAACCCTGTTTATTAGTGACTATTTAACCTGGGATGGGGGAAAAACCTGAGGGGAGCTGGGAACAGAAGTTGGCTGTGACGAGTGGATCACATCTAGTGTTTTGCAAACTTGTCACTAGTGGTCTGATACTTCGCCTTTTCAAATCCCAATAGGAAAAGTAAGACAAATGTGGATCACTTCAAACATATGTTGCTGTAAGTATTGGGAGAGGCAAACTAAAGGTTTATCTGATTATCTCAACCTTGAAGTTGGCAGCTATGACAGGAAACTTGGTTTCATTCATCTGCCAAAGATATTTGTAGCGTATCGTTTGACAAGTTAAAAGGCATTTTTGTAATGGCACAAAAATAAAACCATCCACTTTCTGTAACCACCGTCTCTGTCTTCTAAAATAATTTGGGCTTGGAGACATGCTTTTGGGGAAATTAGGACAGGCTTGAGAGGTAAATATTTGTATTTTAAAATGTTAGAACAATGGTGTTTTATATGAATCTGTTCAGCGTGGCCTATCAATGTAAATTTGGTCTTGTTTTCTCAAATTAGCAAGTATCATTTCCTTTGGCAGATGGTAGAGCTTAATGGTGTAGTAAGAGGGGGTGATCTGTCCATGGGGTCATAAGGTGGAATTGAGAATTGGGTTCTTCTGAATCTTGATCTTGTACTTCTTACTGCAGACAAATTGCCTTTAAAGTTCATGAATTATCAGTGTAAAAGCTTCGGTCGGTGAGGTCCATGGAGCTCACCCAGCAAATGCCAGCAGAGAGTCTGGGTCTCAGCTCTTTGTGTTACACGTCTAAAAAGATAATGATATCTCTAGGAAAAAATTCGGGCTGCAGAAAAATGTGAATAATGCTTTACCATTAACTATAGAGTAGTTTACTTAAATACTAGATCTGCATTTGATATATATTCAGTGGCTGCTTTAAAAAAAAAAAAAAAGCAGGATCATTTGTGGACCACCAGTTTAGACAGTCTGCTGAAATTCTGAAGGAACAGGCAGTATAAAAACTATGATGTTTATTATGGCCAGCCAAACTGCATGGACATGACTAGTATGCCCCATGTTATTGGGCACGGTTTTGCTCCTCAGATGATCACAGTAGGCATCTAGAAAGTTAAATTGGTTTACCTTAGTTTGCTAATTTCCTGACGCAAATTAGTTCTTGTTTAAGTGAACTAAAACAGGTTTATGTATGTCTGCATCCGGGGTTTACATCAGCGTATCAGATAGCTATCCTAAGTTAATTCCATATGAAGGAGGTGCCAGAACATCAATAAATAAAAACTACAAATTGCCTAGTGGTTCAGCTGACAAGCAGAACTGGTTTCAACATGTAGTTCCTAATGTTCTGCCATGGAGCTGGTCCTGGGGTAGACCTGTATGACATTCCAGTGTAGACAGGACCTTTAAGAGCATATATCAGCACTCCATAATATTGTAGGAGAGGAAGTAGAGAACAATGCTACGTCCAACGGAAACTGTGGCAAGAACTTATTCAAGGCACATTGTAATTACTCAAGCTGGGAATTTGGCCAGGACATTGGGGTTAACACCCCTACTTTTTTATAAGTGTCATAGAAAACCAAGCTTCTCCTCACTTAGAGTCATTAAAAAAAATAAACTATCTCAGCTGAATGACAGCACTTGTGGCATTACAAGTTTCTTACAGCGATGCAAAGGTGCTGGTTCAGAACCAACTGGGAGAGGCGATGGGCCTAGTAGAGCAATCATTGCTTTATAAACACTTCCAGGAGATAAGACAGATAAGAGTGTGATTAGGGCGGTTTCAGCTCCTGTAATCACAGTCATACCTTCTTTAGCCTTCAGTCCACATGCTGCTTTACTCTGACTTTTTTTTTATTTTTAAAAAGTGAACAGTTGTAAATTTTAGACTAAACTGTAGAAGTTGAACTCATGAAATCTGGTTATTATGATAACAGTTATGAACTGCAGTTGTCAATGCTTTTCTTCTAGGAAATGTGTCATCAAGGAAGCAGATTCTAGTTTAGCCAAATTATGAACTTTCTGGAAATTTTTTTATGCTGTTGAGATTTTTAGTATGTGTTCTTTGTATGTATCATGTACTGATGTAGCTTGTCCTGTGTTTGCAAAGAAGATAAGCGCTCGTGTGTTTTAGTGCCTGCCTCATTGTGAAATGCCCCAGTGAGGAATTGTTTTGCTTTTACTAGCTCATGAAACCTGCTGTCATTCCTACGGTGTAGTTGGATCCATTATTATGGGCTACAAGGTTATACAGGAAAAACATGTTCTAGAGAAAGGCTGGTCAAAATAAAGGAGGTAGAACCTTCCAGATTGTTGTAATCTGGTTTTGTATCAATGAGGTAAAGGCTTGGGTACATTCACTGGGATGAAAATACCATGTCAGGCAGTATCCCTCTGACACTTTATGTCGTAATAACAAAAATGAAGCAATGCTGATGTTATTACATAACTGCTTTTGTGTTATATGACAACAATAATAATAGTTCGCTCTTCTCTCTTTACCTTTTATTAGATAAACAAACATGTTCCTTGCTGGGCACTTATGAATGTCCCATGAGTCAGGGGAGTGGTTTTACCTATTAAGAAATGGGGAAACAGTGGCACAAGAAGTACTTACCAAGGTCAGATGGGTAATCAGTGTCAGAGACATAAACAGAATCTCAGCCTTTGGAGTGTCCCACTCTACCCTCTGGGCAACCAGACAAAAGTGGAAAAGTGGCTTGCAATGTGACTCAACAGCTTTTCCTTCCTCAGCAACTGCAGTGCCGGGCAATTATAAATAAATGCCAGTAGGTCATTTCCACTGGTGTCAAACTGGTTTCCAAGAAACTCTAGGTAGGCATGTCTTCTGCTGGAGAGAGCTCTGCAGTGGATCTTAGCAATGGCTTTGCTCTGAATTATTTTCAGAAATCTCAGTTTGCCAGACACACATTTCCTCTGGTAACTTTTAGGGTGTTTTGTAATACACGTTGCTCAGGGACACCCTTCTCTGCAAGGGAGTCACAATAAGCTGATCAAGCTGTCATTTTTCAGGTCCTTTTGTTTTATACACAGCTTATCACATACATGCCAGTGAGCTGATGCTAGGGACCACTTCCAGAATATCAGTACAATGTATTGTGAGCAATGCAGAACAAGGTGATGTATTGCACTTTGTTTTATCAGATTGGATGCTTAAAGATAAGTAGGTTGTTGGGGTGTCTCAACACAGTTGTAGCTATCAATGATTCAATGTTCTTGATTCAATTTTAACAGCAAAATCAAACTGAATTGGTCCAAAATATGTTTTTCTAGGCCATGACAACTGAATATAAGGAGGGTCAGTTCAGGTATCTCAGATCTCTTCCCAGCAACAGGGCTAAAAGGGGTTTTACTCTGGAGTTGGTTCCAAAGCACAGGAATGAGCTGTGAGGATTGGTATCGAGAAGGACTCGACCTTCAGGAGTGACTGTTGGAAAGAAGCAATGCAGGAAAGGCTTGTGTCTTGGCTTTGTCCTTGGATGGATGTATAAGATGCCTTTGGCAAAGGGTGAAAGGTGACTAATAATGTGAAACTGGGAGGAAACTCATTATAGTTATGCAATCTCCAGGTGGCTTGCTCCCTCTGTGAGAAGACACCTTTTGTTAGTTGTCCCATTGACATTAGCTGCTCATGCTGTCCTCTGAAGTCTTAAACTATTATTTCTCTGCTTGAGTTAGGAAGTTTAATTTAGCTTTGTAGCAACAAGACTACAACATCACCTCATTTCTTTGTTCTACCTGTACTGAATTTCTTTTAGATTTACTTTGCTTCTTCCCTTTCTGCTGGATTATTTTATTTTTTCCTTCTGGTTGTCCAGTAACTTAGTCAAAACAAAGAAATTATTTCTTCTCTCGTGCACTCAGTCCCCAGATCTCACTTGTTCTATGGTTTTGTGTGTCCCCACTTGCCACACTTCCAAAGCTTTCATGGGCAAGCTCCACTGAATCTTACTGTGGTAGTTCAGGATGTTGCTGTTGCCTGGTCTAGTCCCTCTCCACAGGTTTCCCCCATGACAGAGCCAGCAGAAGAAAGTTTGTTCTGTGCTTGACCCTACTGGCTTATGGTTAGATGTCTTAGCTCAAATCCAAACCTAACAATCCTGTGCTAGATTGGCTGGAGTACAGACATGTATTTACACCTGCTGACCCGTGTGCACCTGCTATAGAAGTAGCCTCAAGAACAGCAGCTTCCTGGATTACTTAAACTGCTGGAGCAAGAGCTGGTAGAAGTCTTCTGAGAATCCTTAGATTCCTTATTAGGTTGGCAGCTTTTCCAGTGATCTGCAATGAGCAACCCTGCTGTTGATCCCATCTGGATCTTGATCTTCAATTTTATAGGTAAAACAACACATTTTGCATTGTTGTAAACATACTCCCAGGAACTGATCCTCATTATAACCTGTAAAGCAGTTGTGAAAATGTGGCCTTGCTCTTCAGCAATTCTTCAGTCACATATCCCTGAGACACTGTGTTCCATTCTGGAATAAGATTCTAGACCAGAAAGAGAGTTAGACTGCATGCAGATTAACAAATCTGTTGCTAGTATCTCTGGCTACTGCAGCATGACTCACCCATCAGTGCTTGTCAGTGTCTGGTGTGACCTCATTGAAAGCTTCAATGTCTCATGTGTGAAGGCAGGTTGTGATCCAGTGTGGGAATCCTAAACAGGTGGAGAATGAAGTTCTGAGCCTGCATACGTCATAAACACCCCCCTTGAAATCAAATGTACTCTCAACATAAATATTCTTACAGGTTTCTGAGGATCTCTTAATGCCAAGTCTGACTTTCCCACGCTTCTGTTAAAAAGCACCTGTAACTATTCAAGACAGCAATAGAAACCAGTGCTGGTGGGAAAACTTAAGGATAGATGGGACAGGTGAGGGAGGAGAATGTTATTTGCAAGGGTGAGAAAGAGCTGATGGATCCTTCCTATTTATCACAGTTACTAAAGGCTTTTTTTTTGTCTTTTTCTCCCCCCATGTCAGTACATAGAGCTTTCTGATATGCTGGTTAAGGGAGACAGGTGAAAAAGAAACTGCAAGAGGGACTGTAATAAAGGGAACAGATGAGTGAATTACCTTGTGGTACGTTACATGTGTAGCTTAGATGTGTAGTGTGATGATAAGAGAGAAAGTGGGATGCAAGAGGAGTTCAGAAATCAGATGGTTTGCTTCAGCTGGTGCTTGCTGAGTAAACACAAAGCTTGTGCTCAGTGCCTCTACCTCCTTCCCATGGGCTGTTACACACCAGCAGATACTAGCAATGCTGCTCAGTCTAAACTGAGCCAGCCACTGGTGTTTCAGTTGCAGAACCTGCATCCTCTCACCTGCTACAGGGGGTACTTGCAGTCTCTAAAAGCACAGGCTCACACTGTCCCATAGGTATCTGCTGCTGCTTGAATGCCTGGCTGAAAGTGAAAATCCTGGTTGTGGTCCAGCTGCTGTCCTTAGGATGTGTGAATGCCTGCTCCTGGTTTTCTGAGGATGATTTCTGTATGTGGCAAAGCTGACAGTGCCAGCCTGGCAGCTTTATCCAACAGGGTGCTACCTCTTGACTCCCGAAACCCACTGTTCTCAGAGCTGCTGCTGTTCACTGGCCTGATGAGGAACCCAGAGCCTGGCAGCTTGTGACAAAGCAAGGATCTTGCAAAAGGTCTCTGCTTCAGGAGATGGCTGTGCAATCCCCTAATTATTGTGATGGCGGCTTCCTCTAATTATTGCAATGTAACCTTCAGAAAAGAGTGGCTGGTATGACAGGACAGAGAGACACCCAGCTTCTACAGGTGTGCTGCTTTGGTGACACTAAGGGATTTTCCTTAGAAAATGTTTTGTGACAAATCAGTCAGTACCTTTGCAGCAGTCACTGTGTGTTCT
The DNA here is from genome assembly GCA_013399135.1 of Heliornis fulica. Taxonomy (NCBI): domain Eukaryota; kingdom Metazoa; phylum Chordata; class Aves; order Gruiformes; family Heliornithidae; genus Heliornis; species Heliornis fulica. Next base: position 81,420 of record VXBZ01002431.1, on the reverse strand, counting down.
GCTGCACCAAGGCGTGGACCCTGGCACCTGTCTGAACATAGTTACATCCCCACTGCAGTCCTGCTGTTCCTATCCAGACTCTTACCTGGAAGTTTATTCTCTTGGCCTTTGCCTCAGGTGCATGGCAGTATGATTCCTGCATTCCTTAAATATTTCTTTTCATGAGACTGCAAGTGTGGATTTTAGTGGGGGTGTGTGTGCAGAGGTTCTGGTGCTCCTTTAAGGAAAGTGTAGAAGGTCATAGTCGAGGCATAGATGTGATTTGTAAAGAGGAAAGGGGCAACCTTACACCTTTTCACCCACCATTCCTTACTGTGAATATCAGCTGGCTTCTATCTGGTTCACTGCTTTGTGATTCCAGGGTGAAATAAGTTGATGTCTCTGACCAGTTTCTGGGGCAGAGATGTGCATATACATGGAAAACACAGCTTGTTCCAGAAACAAATGTCTCTGCTGTTCATTGCAGAGGCCAAGGCCGAAACGGTGTTTCAAGACTGAGCATGCTTTCCCTTTGTGACCTGATGGAGCTGTGGTATGATGCAGTAGTGGGCGAGAGATGGGCAGCCCATAGCAGTGCTGTCCACCCTGCATTCAGCTGTGGGTGTGTCGGGTGAAATGATCAATCCCGTCTCTGAAGTCCTACTCCTTGATTTCCAGCTTGATTTGTAGCACCTCGTCAGCCTTTACTTTCACATACTGAAGCACACCTTGGGCTCTAGTAGAATCCCGAGCTTACCTCAAGCTCCAGCCTCATTGCTGCACCCTGCGTTCAGCTGGCGACGGACAGAGACCATTTGCGAGGGCCTGAACATCCTGAGTCACTGGTTACCAGCTGGCATGTGTGCTGCAGCCCTCAGTTCTTCCTTTACGACTGCACTCCCTAGAGGAGACTTGGGACAATTGCAGTTGCCAGCGAAAGCCTGTGATGTGCTCTAGTCTGGAGCCACACAATTGGTGGACGACCTCTGACTACGTCTGTGGGGTGAGCTGCCTGTGATTTGTTACCCTGTGCCTGGCGTTTCCGCACCAGAAGATACAACAGGTGTGGGAATACTTCAAGATGCTTTTTCTTTATACTTACTAGTAACATGTCTGCACTGGGATGGTCATAGGATGTCTTCATTAAGTAATTGGTGGAGGCAGGTGATGATTTCCAGAATGACCTCGCAGTAAGATGAACTGTGCAAAAATGGATGAAATCTAAGGATCTAGAAAGGTGATGAAAGGTAAACTAGTTACCTCCCTGTGCTGGTTTAGCTCTGCCAGCAGGAGCACGGCCCCACCGTGCAGGAGCTGACAGGGTGCATGTCTGTCCATTCTGTCTGATGCTGTTGTGTGCTGTGTATTACCCTGCTCGTGTGGTGTCCTGGAGCAAAGCTGCTGAAGCTCAGCAGGGAAAGAATGCAACATGTTGCTGTGTTATTTCATTCCACCAAAATGTTTTCACTACATCACTGTTACTGCTTGGTCTTGTGCATAGCTCTGGGGAAAGCTGAAACCTAAAACACTTCATTGAGCTTTTTGACCTGACAGGTCTTGACACTTCGCGGCTGGACACGTCTCTGTCTGAGCTGAGCTGCAGCAGTTCTGTCCTGCTAAAATAACTACATGTTAAACAGTATTATTCTGCCCATGTCATTCCACTTATTTACTGAGAAGTTAAATTCTTACTAAGGCAATTGAAATTTACATATTATATTAAGTATTAACATTTAATTTACAGAAATGTTAATGGTTAGCTGATTCACTGGCATGAAGATTGTAATGTATGTAATGTAGATTAGTGCTTGCTTTGGACCCAATGAGTTAAAGCACCTCCTTCCACTGAAATCCCCAGTGAAACACAGTGCTGCTCTGTAAATTAAATGTTTGTTTGCAACAGGTTGCCAGTGTTTGCCTGGGACTGTCCATCCTGTTTGCAGGCAGTCATCCTGCTGTGGAGATGTGGGTTTTGCTGACTCATGAGAACAGGTGCTGGTTGCGTCAATAGGTAAGGAGTGGCTCACCCTCAGAGCAGGATGTAGGGTTTAGTTTGAGAACTCTTAAAGCAGAAGCTCTAGAAGAAAGTGTGTGTGTAGGGGGGGGAATATATCCAATGGACATTGAAGTCTGACTTGATTAAATTCTGGTTCCTCTTGCTGCATGATGGGCTTGTCCCAAACGGGATGGTGGTATTAAGCTGTGCAGCCCTCTGAAGTATCTTGGGAAAAAATGTACTATAGCTGGAGACATCAGTGGTCTTAAGAGGAGTTTCTAGAGGGTGGATGCCTGGCAGCTCTTCAAAACCTTGCATATGTAGTTACTCCCTTGCCTTTACTTTGTATATCTGACTCATCCATCCCTGTCTTAAACACATCAGTTTCAGTATTTTCTTCTCTCCTCATTTACCTCCTATTTCCTATCCTTTGAACTTCCTTTTGTATCTATGGGTTTAATTGCACCTAATCCAGTTGCTTTGGCTTCTACACCCACTGTGTAGTCCCAACAAACATGGCAACCAACCATGGTTGGGTAGTCTAGGGAATAAGTTGAGGTACCCTGGATGTACCCCAGAGATCCCAGGCATTAGTTTGTGTTCAGAACGAGTTGCTATACAGATGGTTTCCTTCTGCTCTTCCTCCTACCTCCACAGAGTTATGTACACCTGACTTCTCAGCAAGCACTAGCCTCATGTTTATTGAACTTTTGCAAAGGTCTGATGCAAAGGAAAATTGATAAAATCTTGTCTGGTGTCTTTGTGGTCTCATAATTGCCACTGACTCCTCCTAGCAAGTGAGGCAGATGGGAGTGAGGGAGCCCACAGAACACACAGACCTGCTGCAGACCCAGAAATAACAATGGCCAGAGGACAATGCCACAGAGAGCCTCTGGTATCCCAGCAGAACTCAAGATGTGTTGCTCTTTTCTAAAATTATGAGAAATCAGCTCTTGATGTGAGAAGTCCTATGGCAAAAGAAGGGCAGATAAACCTTAGTGCAAAGTCACAAGTCGTTTTAATTCACAGTTAAAGCCCCTGTTGCCCCAGGCAAACATAGAGCCTGTCAGCGTCCTGCAGCTTACGGTACAGAGATGTGACCAAAATAGCTCCACAACTTTACAATGTGGCTAAAAATAGCGTGCAGGTCAGCTGTTTTCTTAAAGGTAGTGGTGACATCAGTGTGAGAGCACTCTTGCTGCTCTTCAGTGCAGGTAGGACTAGGTAAACAAAGGGGGAACAGCAGCAATTTAATTAGCTAAGCCAGGTAAAAAAGAGGTGATAAGGGATGAGAAAGAACTAAGAAGGTGGAGCAAGAGATGGAAAAAACCATCCAAGGCCCGGACAGACCCTCTGCTGCTGACGAAAATACTTTGCACAGAGAATTTCTCCCTGGGGGTTTTATTTCCATGATGTGTAAGAGGCATTTCTGTCTCATCGTGGCCCGTGTCAGATGTGTCAGCCAGCCAACTCCAGTGTGTTTCTTGCTCCTCATTTCCAGACAGTGAGCACAGCCTGTGACATCACCTTTGGCCAGTGGCAGATCGAAGGCTATGGCCGTGGCATTATCAAGTGTGTTTTATTGTAGCCATTCAACCAGGGAGTTGATCTCTTGCAGCACAGTTTGCATGTGGAGAAACCTGGATGGCCTTTAGTTCTGGAGGGATTTCAGTGTTTGCTTTTGGGCCAAAACAAGGGCTTTTTATGGGGTAGTTATCGTAAAGCATTACGTTTTACTGAAGGAGCAAAGTAGCTTGCCACCATCCTCAGTTTTAGTCTCTGTTGTGTATGCTAAGTCTGGCTGTGGAGATAAGTCATCCAAATTTGGAAGCTGAGTGCCTGATTTTAAATGTTACAGGAATCTAATGTAGGTTATGAGAGGTCTGCCATGCCTGCGGTCGCCTGTGTTGCTGAGGGATGCACACTGCAGCAGGCTGCGCTAGCGAGAGTTTCCTTTGTGCTGCGGGTTTCTTGCCTGGTGATTTTTATGGTGCTGAAAGAGAGGAAGGAGGTGACAAAACTGTGAGAAAATTGAGGCCAGGTCATTACTGTCAGATGAGGACAAAGTCCTGTAGGCTGTCAGATGTGACGCAGCGCGCTTGCTGATGCTGCTACCAGGAGGCTGGAGAGAAATGTGCCTGAAGGATAGCAGCGCGCATGTGCCTCTGGAGAAAGGAGGCTATCTGTAAGCTCTTGCAATGCTTTTCTCTGCCCAGCAACATCATTCTTTCTTTTCCTTGTGTTCTGCTTAAGCAGCTGTTCGGCAGTTATGAACCAATCTATTCTTCACGTTGAGCCATCTTCATGCTGAGCCATCTTCCTTGTAACAGCGTTATCTGAGATAAAGGACTGATAGGACCTCATGTTTGCTTTGAGTAAGCACGGTAAATAGGGCAAAAGCACCGTAGATATTGTTCTTTTAAACGAGTGTGAGTGCCTTTTAGGACCAGCCCCTGTCTTCACCTATGCAAAATGGCTCCTGTTGCCTCGAAAAAGGGAGACCTCAGCCAAGCACACCCACAAATTGATGAGTATGGAGAGAATTATGCATGCAATCAGCTCCCAAAGGATTTCATTTGATGCGCAGCGAAGCTGAACATCAGCTGCCAATAAAAAGGAAGCTCTGCATCCCTAGTTGTGTGCTTCTAGTGCATCTTGAAGCTACAGGCTGTATCAACTGCAAACTGTAAGGGTTAGAATAGGTTATGGGTAAAATCAGCTCAACACCACTCCCATGGCTATTTAGCAGAGTCATTTCTGAGCACTGCAATACAGCTCTTGCCACAGCCAGCTCCTTCCACGCAGTGAGAGTTACTCCCTGGTCTGCCCTGCCCAGCTTGCAAATGTAGCTTGCCAGCCTCTGCTTCCTTGCAAAATGAGCTGCGTAGGTAATAGGAGGAGGAGACAGCTCAGCACCCTGCCCATCCCAGCCTGTCCTAAGGCTCCGTGCTTCTTGGGCTTTCTGGACTTATTTGCCGTGTGAATCATATGGATGTAAAACTTTGGTGTTTCCCTAAATGCTCAGCCTTTTGCAACAGGAGGCCATTTCCCAGCAGGGAAAACAGGCTGAGGCTGATGGTGTGGTGGGCAGCCAGCTTGTCATTTGTACAGAATCAGAGCTGATGAGTTGGGGCGCAGCAGTGTGCTAACGCAGGCAGAATGCACCCGGACTGGCTCCTGTCTTGATAGCGCAGATCTCTCCATGCTGCTCCCCACCATCCCACAGTTCAGTGTGAGCACAGGGCCCTCTCCTTGCTTGTGCTGGCATGCCCACAGTAAACCATAATTTGCACCCAGTGCTGCTTGCCTGTGCCTCAATGGGTGGCAAACCCTCCCAAAGCAAACAGCGATTTCCCTGTCCGCACTGACTCAGCTATGCTGAAGGCAGGAATCGGAGCTAAGTCCAGTGAAGTCTATAGGGAGAGTCCAGCCTCCATAGCATGTACTGAGGCATATTAAAGGAACCTGCTGTGCCCCAGGCAGCATGCTAAAGTGGGCAGTGCTGCATCAGGCAAAGGAGATGACCCAGGGGTTATTAATCTCTCGCATCTGCAGCCCTGTGGCTGTAAGCACTGGGGTTTGCTTCCCCTGTCTGCATTTACTAGCCAGCAACTGGGAATTAAAGGAACCTGGGCTATCTATAGGAAGCAAGTACCTACTCTTTGCCTCTTCTCAGGAAGCAAGGTCCTGCCTTAAAGCCTCTTGTGGCAAGGGGCTGGTAGATAAGGAGGAAGGGCAGGAAATCTGCGGGGCTTCACTTCTTCAGCAACTCGAAGTATTTTCCACAGTCCTAGCACTGTGAGTCAGCATTTCTAGAGCCTAGACTTGTTTACAGCAGCAGCCAGTGAGATGGTGCTAGGTAGGTGGGGTGTGGAGGTATGTGTGTGTCTAAAATGAAAAACCCTTTGACCAGATGCAAGTGTGGGAATTATCAACTGGCTTTTTGAAATGGGACTGACTGGAAGCAAAGGTAACTGCAGCGGAGCCATTTGCAAGGTGAGGAGTTTCCTCTTGTAAGGGAATTGGAACCTCACACAGCTTTATATATTGTGTTGTCTTAGTTTGCTCAAAGTAAAATAATTAAAAAAAAAGACTCTGCAGATATTTGGTATTATCAGTAGAGCAGGATTAAAGTAACTCTTCCCACCATAAGTGGTTATGGATTCGTTTTTGCACTCACCTGGCCAGACTGGCTGTGTGGCAGAGAGGCTCCCAAAATTAACCAGGTAACAGATCAACTGCTGAGCTTTCAGCTCAGAGCATGTACCTGCACTGGAATAAGGATGGGAAGCCATGGGCTATCTTACCACATGCAGGCTGTTGCCTGTGCCTGGCTGGTGAGCCTGGCTGGATCTCGTGGTAAAGGGAGGGAACACGGAAAGCAGAATGGATTATTTTAGATATCTGCAACCTCAGTTCTGTAAAGGTATTTATTTTGAAAATTCTAGTTTCCATAGCAATGTAGTGCTGTTCTCCTTCATTCTTCTCCTATTATTCCAATCTTAGCAGCCATTAGATAAATTATCAGAGAGGCAAACTTAGCATTTTTTTTATCTTGAGTGATTTTGTATATGTTGGTTCCTTAGTGAATCAGAGGCAGTTAGTCAAGGATTGACTCATATCCTTTCCTGGGGCTTACAAGAAGCTTATTCCAGTGCAAAGATGATAATGAAGAATGAATATTATTAATTGCATTTGGTCTATGTAGTCCTAGGCTACTTTTCCATTAAGAGTGTGCTGCTATTCTCCACCCTGGAGATGGCTTCTGGACAGTTCCCACTGTACAGAGCTAGTGGTCATAGCTCCCTCGTTCATACTTCTCTGTCAATATGTACAAAAAAGCAGCAGTGAAGAAAACAAAGCAAGCTCCTTTTTGTTTGTTTTGGATGGGTTATTTTGTTTCCTGATGCATCTTGTCTTCCTGGTGAAGGAACTATTAGCTTTGCCAGAATAGTTACACAGGTTGGAATGTAAAAACCCCAGAGTTAACCCTGCAGCAATGATGGCATGCAAGGAGCAAAGATGTAGAGATGATTTATTCTGATGGTGCAGTTTGCCTTTTAAGGAGATGGTGTAGTGAGTTCTTTTGCCTGTGTGAACTGTATCTCCACCTGGGGAGCTGTGCCAGAATAGCTGTTCCACCAGCCCTTGGCTGCAGAGCATAGCCTTTGTCCTGTAACTCAGTCCTTATGAGCAGGTAAGCAGTGAAGGAAATTGTGGGAGATCAAGAGTGGTGCCGTGGACCAGGTTCAAAGATAAGGAAGTAGAGCTAAAGGTGAGCAAAGAGTTACCCTTTGACTGTCCTCTGCAGCATTGTCACTTAGTAACTACAACACCTGGATTTTGTAAGTTGGACTGTAGATCCCCTAAGCTGAGGATGCAAGAACCCCGTGGATCTGCTGCACAGTGACCATCGCTTGTCTTGCCAGCCACCAAAGGTCTTGGGTGCCTTCTGATTTCTTCCCTGTCTGGCTAGAGCCATTGTCTGTCATGTTTGTGTTCAGTTCATGAATTCTTCAGTGTAGATGGTTTTATGATGAGTAAATTCTGCCCCTCACTTGTATTTGAGCTTTCTGGTTGCTGGATACCCAGCAGAAATCTCCTCTTAAAATCTAGGAGGTAGAAGCTCACTTGTGCCCTGAAGAATGATAGATAGGAGTCCTTCTAAAACCTCTGATTTAGATGTTAAATATTTACTTTTAGCTGAATTATGCCCACCCTTTGAGAATACTGATAACACCTTGCTTTTCACAATGTTGCATGTCAGTGAATTCCATATGTATTTTACACAAAGCATTAAAAGGGGGTTGCTTATCTTTTAATTTATTTTTCTCCCTTCGTGTTCTTGTGTTCCTATGTTTTGAGATAAGGTGAACAAAAGTTCTCAGACTGCTATCTCTAGGCTATGCATTCTGCAATACCTTCAATGCAGACTTTTTGATTCACTCCCTCAGAGGTGAGTAGTCCTAGGCTTTTTAATTTTCCTTCAGATAAGGGCTCTTCTCAATCCTTAATCTTGTAGTCGACCGTCATTGCCCTGTGTCACATAATGAAACAGCAATTGTAATAAATAATAACCCTTCCAGATTCCATGGCCTGCCAACACTGGGCATTGTTAGGTTGGAGACCCTGAATCCAAACACATGGATTTTAGTCCCTGTGTGCCAGATGCAGACTTAACTCATGCATATATAAAAAAATAATAATTAAAAGAAAATAAATCCCTGTTTCAGAATAATACATGCTTGATAACTAAATGGAAGGAGAATGAAATGTGACTGACTAGCAACCTTGTGACATGTTGTATAATGAGATAAAAAGTGCTTGGGATTTGTGGATTGAGCTTTTCCTCATTTGTCTTCCAAAGGTCAAAGTCTACCCCAGCAGTGACTGATCCAATCCCCCATGTCGGTTGGGCTGGACTGCCTGTACGTTAGGCCCTAACAGCAGGGCGGTTTTTGCAAGAGCACCTTGCATGGTGTTTGTGCACTTTTCTTTGTGGTCCTTGGAAGCAGGAGGAGATCCAGAGCTGTCTGAAAACTCAAATCCAGGATTCTTTGAAATCCCAAACAAGTAATGATGAGAGACTTGGCTGAGGCAGACCTGCTAGCCGGCCTCCTGTGCCACTTCTCATATGTGTCCAAGAAGCTGCCTCTAATTTATCTGATTGCACTCTAGTAAACAATTTTTTCATGCAGATATGGGCAGCAGATGTTACTCATGCCTGTGTTTACAACAAGGGATGTTCCTCAGATCTCATCCTATTAAACAATGGACAGAGCCACCAGAAAGCAGTCCCACTGGTCACAGCCATTCTGTTACAGTTTCTCAGAACACTTTGAAGGGTGGTCACGCCATCCCTCTCCGGGCACTCGTGGGGATTGAGTCACGAATATAAGCAAAATAAAATTAGATGGCTTAAGTGACTGCAACCCCAGCTGTGTCCCCACTGCCCAATTCCCAGAAGGGGTTGTCCCTGCAGCGGGGTTGGCTGTAGAAGGCAATTCCCGAGCTGCTGTAGTCACAGCCTGTTCTTCAGGACATTAATACTTGTCTGGCTCCACCGCAAAACAGTTCAGGAAGCTTAACCAGAATAGAAATGTGCCCTTTTTCATCCAAAGAATTGTCTTGTAGTTTGATTTCTCAAACAGGCTCGGAGAAGCACCAGTGCTGTGGCAAGGGCAGGGCAGAGGGAGAGATGCCCTTCCCTTTTGGGAGCAGCTAGCCGTTACGTCAGTTCTGCTGCCTCACAAAACTGGGCCCTGTGGTTATTTTTGGTGCTGGGCTGCCTTAATTTTCTGGAGACTGAATGAAGGATGAACATAGTATGTTTATGGTGTTTGGAAGTTATGTTTTTAGGGAAAGAAAAAATCGAATTCAGCATGTGCTGTTAGATGGCAATGCTTAAATTGTTAGGGGTGGAAGAGAGAAGTGCCCAGCGTATCAACCCCTAACTGAATTGTAGGAATGAAATCCTCTTTTTTTTTTCTTTAAGACCTCTAACCTAATGTTTACTACTGACCTGTCTCTAGAGAGAGAAGGCTTTAGAGAGACAGGCTTTGTAGCTATGAATAATGTAGAAAAATGGAGTGAGAGAGAGGCTCCACCTTACCAGAATGCAATTGCAAAGGCCAGTACTTTGAGCTCGGTGAGGAGAAGGCTGCAAGGAGTCTAGTCACCCCTGCCTAAACCACCACCCATCCATCCTAAACTGCCACTTCTGAGACCTGGGTCTTCCTCCAGCATCTGAGTATCAACTGGTAAATGGTGACTGCATTGTGCTGAAGTACATGAGGCATCAGGAGGCAAATGTGGCAGGGTTTTGAGTAGTATGGTTGTAAGTGTGTCTGCTTGAGTGTTTTGTTAGGTTGGATGTGTGGGATTACAGAGCATTTTGCAAGTCTGAACCCTTGCTACAAGTGTAAACATTGCAGAGGGGGGGAATGTAAATTAGTGCCCCATATACTTTGTGTAAGAGCCCTGTCCAGTATCCATAAATGTGGTGATTTTTGGTGCTTCCCAGTTTTCAGTCTTAAAGCAGGAGACAGCCACAAGAAGTCTTACAAAGCTAGAAGTTTTATTTTCATGGGTTAGTTTTATTTTGGTTTAAACTTACCTGAAAACATTTCATGGAATTTAAATGTAGTGTCTTAAAGAGGCTTGCCTTTGAAAGGAAATTGTTATTAGAGCATCACTGGAACAGCTTCTCAGTTAAACTTCACTTTCCTATGAATTCAAAACACCTCAGGTCACACTCTCCCAGAAAACTTCCTCCTGGTTTCTGTTGCATTCGATTCATTCCTGTCTTCATTTTGCAGCTCTAAATGGCAGGTTCTCTGAAAAGCTGTCTACCCCAAAGCTTTGTAAAGCTTTGAATAAATTACCGAGCTAGAAATTACGCTGCCTGTGCCCAGCTTTGTGCCTGGATGTGGGAATACTTGACTCTGGGTGTGGGATTCCAAGGAAAATGACCTCTTTCCTTTGCACAAGCCCCTGCTAGCTCACCAAACCCAAAGAGCAGCAAGAAGGAAAACGGCTGCAGATGTCTCTGGTTTCCCTTTTCCACAGCTCCACAGAATGCATCCCGCACAACCGCTGAATATCAATACACAGCCTAACTGGTGCAACGTCATGCTAACGATGGGATTAACGTACAGCTTCTGAAGACTACATGTCCCAGCATGGCAGGTGGGTGACACCAGGCTCAGTGCAGTGCTGCATGCTGGAACTTGTAGTGTCTTCAGAGCACAGTGATGCTGACCCACTTCATAGATGCTACATGCACCATTAGCCACCTCCATGGGTTGGATGCCTATGTTTTTTGTGCATTACTGAAGGTGATGGGCCCCAGGTTGTGTTATTATGGATTTAATTTTTTTGAATCTGTCTCTGCAAGCTTTAGATATCATAATACTGACAACATGATGCTTCTAAGCAGCAGGAGTTGCTTTGTCTTTTGTGAAAAGACAACCCGCAGCCCTCTGTGTATATTCCTGGTATAAATGTGTGCAGAGTTGATCTGTCCATAATTGTTTGCTTTCTTCAGAGTCTTTTGAAGTTTATGTCTTCAAGCCAGTTCCTCATATTACAAATAAATTCTTCCAAGCCACCAACAAAATGTCAGCTGTGATTAAAGCCTGACTCCTCATTTTAAGACTTGTCTCTTAAGTAATGTGAGGTCACTCTATGAGTCAGCATTTGAAAGGACAGTTATTCCTGAGAGCATGGCTAGAGCCCCAAGTTCACAGTTGCTTGCTTAAATGGTTTTGCTGCAGTTCAAATTGCTTTGCATTGTGCTGAAAGAAATGTAAACTCTGGGGCCTGTTTGGCACAGAACGTGTATTTCAGGTACCTCGAATCTCGGAAAAAATCCTCCATATTAATGTAGATGTTGGTATTTCTGGTAGGAAAAGTTTTACCTCCTGTGTATTAAAGAGAAGGCTGGAGTGGGAAGTTGTGCTTGAGGCATAAACTTTCAATGATGTTTTGTTGAAATAAATCTTGAAAACTGTAAAATCTATGGGCAAAGGCTCTGTCTTTTTGTACAGTGCCCAGCCAAAGTCTGAGGGGGCTTTCTGGACATGGGAGCTTTTTTAGTGTCACTTACTTTATTAAAATACTGTAAAATATATACAACAGGGCATCAAAGCTTCAAGTGCAAGCCCTGAGAAGTGAGGAAACGCTGTTTTTAAGATTGTCTATGCAGCCTGTTTATTCTTTCTGTGCACATTATTTATAACCATCTTTAATTACACAATCATGTATTTTCTCCTTGTTTGCTGTGGTGTGTACTGTGAGTATTGGGAGGTTAATAATCACACTGGCAGAGGCAGAGCTCCATCTCTGGTCTCCTCATCTCTGCCCTTTTCCCACCCTAACTCCTGCCTGGGCTCCTTGCTGCTTCGCATTCAAACTCCTTTGTCTTGGTGCTGCCAGGGTGTCAGTGGAGAATCTTCGGACCTGCCAGCACTGTACCTGTGCTGTGGACAGAACTGGGAGTGAACTGGGAGCTGTGGGCTGGAGAGGGAATCAGAGGGCAATGCCTTGCTGGCCTTTTCCTCCTGCAGCAAAGCGTGCTCATCACAGAGCCATGAGTTCAGGTCATTTAGCTGCCAAACACCGCACCGAACATGCTCCCGAGGGGGATATCAGAGGTTTGAAACGGTATTAAATAACATTACAGATTTTGGCATCAAGTCATGTCCCCCTCCCGCTCGGGGCCCTTTCAACAACCTGGCTGTGATGTCTGCTAAGGCTCAAAGTCTCCATCGCCGCTCTCTGAAGCGGGCAGGACCATGTGCTGGGACCGACTTGGTAACACGCAGTCGGCTCGGGATCTGGCCGGGGGCTGCGCTGCCGGTCTGCGGGGGGAGCCCGGGAGCGGGCTGGGGCTCCGGCGGGAGCCTCCGCAGCTCAACCCGGCGTCTCTCCGAGGGCGCTGCTGCCGCTCCCGAGTTCTCCGTGCCTGCCGCTGGCAAGCCGGCAGTTTCGGGTGTTCCCGCATCACCCCCCTACCGAGCT
>VXBZ01002431.1:47329-68067 GCA_013399135.1 Heliornis fulica | reverse complement strand
GTGGCCGAGCAGCCCTGGCTACGGGAGGAGCGGTGGGGGGTGATCGGAGCCCCCATCTCGTCCGTGGGGCTGCCCGGCCGCCGCGTCTCAGCCCGCTCAGGGGCTTGTGTGTGGGCCCGGAGCGAGTGCGCGATCGCAAGGACAGCCGGGGGCGCTCGGGTTGGGGTGCGGTTTTTTGGGTGGTTTAGGTGTTGGGGTGGGGGGTTCCGCCTTGGAATCTCCATTCCCGCACCAGGCGAGAGGCGGGAAGGGTCCGGACCCCATGTGCGGCCGGTGGGCAGAGGGGCTCGGCCGCGCAGCACCGAGGGGTAAGCGCCGCGGTGCGCCTGGGTCCACAGGTTTTGGGGGGGTCCCAGGTGCTCCTCACCCGTTTGCTCTCACATTCCCACACACACACACCCCAGTTAGGGTCGCTGCACCTCTGTGTCCAGGCTGGACCAGCTGTGCCAGATGTTGATTTAGAGAAAACCCGTGCAGCTGAGTTGTAAATACTTGAAAATTGGAACTAGAAACTGCTGACACACTGACTTACTGAAACGGATTTTGTTCTTCATTTTATTCTTTCGCTCCTCATCTGCAATGGTCTTATGACCACTCTTATTGTTCTGTTTCATTAACGAGTGGTGTCAGAAGTCTTGAGTCATACAAGGTCAGCTATAGCACGTTGCTCCTGGGAAGGCTTCCTCTGCACGTTACTCCAAAATACTTAATTTTTAGTCCTTGGCTGAGAATCTGATCAGTTTTCTCTGGGATGAAGCATTAATGGTTAATATTCTCAACGGCATATTTGAAAGTTAGTGGAAGCTGTGGTGGTTACTTGTGTGTAGTAAAATCCTTTTTTATCCCTCTCGACAAACTCAGTTGTGGAATTTCTGTAAAGAATCCTACAAGGATTCTTGTGTTCCTGACTTGCACAGAACTTGAGCAGTTACATCTGCCAAACATCTGAGGCTCCAGGATGTGAGGATAACAATGATTTTTAGTGTAGCAGTTAATTTCAACAACACAGGCAACAACCAAAACATTCTTTTCCAAGCTGGAATTGGGCCTGCTCTCGTTCTTGGGGGAATCCGTGTGCTGTGTTGACTTTGTGCCACCGTGGCTGCAGATGAAACCTTAGGTAGGTCAGATGTTGCAGGAGATGTAAGGCTTTCCACCAGCAGGAAGGAGGATGGATGAGTCAGAGGAGTGAGGACAGAGCTCTTCCCAGAGGAGCGGGTGCAGGAGGAGGTTGTCCTCAGTCCACAGCTGGAGTGTGTTTGCTGAGCTGGATGCAGTGTACTCTGCCCCTCATTGAGAGGCTTCAGGGCTTCTCTTGGGGCATTACAAAATAAGCATTGAGGAAGATGAGGTGATTGAGTCTGGGCTCTCCTGGGCTTCCACTCCAGTTGCACTGGAGCTGCGCCCTCGAGATTCACTTCAGAACTGGGAGACTTAGGAATGAACTTGAGAAGTGAAAAGGAGAGCTGAGCATACAGCTCACCTCATGGTTTGATTAACCCTCAGCAGGTATTGTGCTGCTCTGGGTACTGGGTCTCCAAGTATCTCCCTGAAATACTGATGTTTCTCATGTGATGTGGGCAGGAGGCCAGTTATCAGCAGTAGTGGAAGGGTGCTTGCAGGGATGTGGTTCCCCACAGTTTTATCACCTTCACAAAGCTTAAGGAGGTGTTGAATGCTGTTTTGCAATGAAGTGAGGAGGTGCCACTTCCAAATGGACTCTGACGTGTCCTTTTGGGAAATGGTGCTTTTCCCCCCTCCCTGTTTCGTAGAGGTGTTGTCTGGAGGAGGGAGGAAGGGAGGCTGCTAGTGTTGCAGGTCTGAGAGCTGATGGAGATAATAGGACTTGGCCCTTTTTCACAGTACATGTTCCCAAGTTCATCAAACCTTGTAGCAAAGGCTCTTCACTTGCTTTGTCTTGAAGTATCCTGGGAATTAATTTTTTCCTCTGTGTGACCTGGAAGTAGCAGCTGATAAAAAAAGCTCTCCAGCTTGCCAGAGATCTTTAATACAGTATATTTTCCTTGAGTAGTATCTGTATGTCCTCTTGGTTTGTGCTACCATCACCCTGTTGTGTGTGAGTCTGTAGCTGCTGGTACTGTCTGCTTAACTCTCCTGACTGATTTCCAGCAAATAAGCATATGCTTCTGCACATCAGAAGCGAGAGATTCTCCTGTTCTAAAATGTCTGCTTGAGGAAACTGGATATGTTTGGGGCTGATTACAGCTTTCTGCAATCAGAAGTTTTAAATTTCACATTCTAATTCTTGCCTTTTGTGTTTTTTGGCTTTCTTCTAGGCTACGGAGAGCTAAATGGTAACGCAGGAGAAAGAGAAGTGTCACTAAAGGGCCTGTGCTCTGATGAAACCACCACCCCAGGATCCAGGGTACCCAACGGCAGCCAGCAGCTCGTAGACACTAATGTGACCCCAAAGCAGACTGTGAAAGCTGGTGTTTTGGGGAAAGCTGGGATCAAACCCAAGAACTTCATTCAGAAAAATAGCATGGACAAAAAGAATGAGAAGCCCTATGAAAATAAACTTAGAGAAAACCAGCCCTCGGACAAGCCAGAGGGAGTGTCTGTTCCGAACGGCGTGGTAACCAATAATTCCAGCTATATCACAAACGGCTACGTAGGCAAAGGGGCCGATAATGACGGCAGCGGCTCCGAGAGTGGATATACTACACCTAAGAAACGGAAAGGCAGGCGCAACAGTGCCAAGGGCTGTGAGAACTTGAATCTAGTGCAGGAGAAAATAATGCAACAGGAGGCCAGTGCACCAAACTTAAAACAGGAACTTGAGACTTTCAAGCCTGATTATAGTGAACAAAAGGGGAACCGAATTGAAAACGCGAAGCCTGTTTGGAAATACGAGGCTGGGGCCGGTGGAGCTGGCCGGGGAAAGCCTGGGCTTGGGGATGTACAGCGAAAGAACTCTGATGCCAAACCTGGGATTAGCAGCAAGAAGTTTGATGACCGGCCCAAAGGGAAGCACACATCGTCAGCTACATCTAAAGAGGACTCATGGACCTTATTTAAACCACCCCCGGTTTTTCCAGTGGACAATAGCAGTGCTAAAATTGTTCCCAAAATAAGTTATGCAAGTAAAGTTAAAGAAAACCTCAACAAAGCAGCTCAGACCCCATCCACGTCGTCTTCATCGTCTTCGTCATCTACTGGGGAGACTCAGGCCCAGACATCGAGTCGGTTGTCCCAGGTCCCCATGTCTGCTATGAAATCTGTTACTTCTGCTACCTTCTCAAATGGGCCAATTCTGGCAGGGACTGATGGAAACACGTATTCCCCAGGGACCCAGCCACTGCTCTCCACTGCTGCTAGTACTGTACCATCCTCCTCCTCCGAGTCGGTGCCCCAGGACACGAGTACAACATCTACAGCTCTCGAACAAAAGAAATCCAGCCTTTTTATCTACCCTTCAAATATGCAAACTGTGCTTCTGGGTGCAGCCCAAGTCGAGTTCCCCTCGCAGGCCAATCAGCAGAACCTGGGAGATATCTTCCAGAATCAGTGGGGTTTGTCTTTCATCAACGAGCCCAGCGCTGGCCCCGAAACTGTTGTGGGGAAATCTGCAGATAATCAGTTAATGGAAGTGACGTTTCAAGGGGAATATCCTGCCACTTTGGTTTCACAGTGTGCTGAAATCATTCCCTCAGGAACTGAACAGCCTGTGTTTCCTAAGGCTTACGAGCTGGATAAACGGACTAGCCCTCAAATTCTTAGTGCTGTTCTTAAGCCTGGGACTGCTGTTGAGGGTGGTGTCTTAGCTTTGGAGTCCCATCACACAGGTGACCTACAAAAGGCAGACACCGGTAGCCAAGGTGCTTTAGTGTTTCTTTCAAAAGACTATGAAATAGAGAATCCTCTGGCCTCTCCTACGAACAATTTGCTAGCCTCCGCCAAAGAACAGAGGTACCAGAGAGGCCTAGAAAGGAAAGATAGCTGGGGTTCTTTTGACCTGAGGGCTGCTATTATATATCACACTAAAGGTAATGGCTTAATTCACTGCCTAAGGGCGATCTCTTTTCTATTTTATAAGTGCATTATTCTTACGTGATAGATACTCCTTACAGCAATTGTGATTGTTTGTTACATGAGCTTTTGGTTGGGTTTTTCTTTGCTTGTTGGCAATAACGGTTTGGTAAAGTTACTCAAATGGCTGTTTAATTAATGTTCAGGGGCGTTTGTTTCCCTATTCCCCTTTGACAAGCATAAGTGGTGATGATAGGGGTGATGATTAGCTTGTGTGCATTACATTTTCATTCCTGAGGGATGAGCAAGGTTCTCCTGAGCTTCCTTCAGGTCCTCCTGAGTTTCAGGGCACTTGAAGGTGTTAAATGTGTAGATTCATCTGCTCTGTTAAACTTTACCAGGTGATGTTCTGCCACCGAAAAGGCTTCATAGTCTGTACTCACACCTCTCCAAAGTGTTTCAGTTTCTCCCCTGGGCAGATCAGGCCATGAAATCTCAGCTTTGAAGGAAGGAAAAAAATAATTCCTACAGTTTCTCATGGTGTGATTTTTTTTTTTTTTAGCAAACCTCACACACATTTTTCTCCTTGAGTATCATGGCAGCAGCAAGACAAATCTTTGCTTATCAGCTGTTCTGTAAGCTGCAGATTGAATTCTCGTGTTGTCTTTGTAGGCCAGATTTTTCAGATGATTTTACTGCTTTCATGGAGTCCTTTGTAGTCCAGGTCTTTTTTTTTTGAGACTAACGTGACTGAAGCACAATATAGATGCTTTAAACTGGGAAGAAGAGAGGGAAGCCTGTGGGATGCCTTGCTTTCAGCTACAGCCTCAGCCCTGGAAGCTCTAAGGTCTTGTGATAGCTCTTGGCTTTTGGTCCTGGCTTGGTGTTAGCCAGAGCCCAGCTGCATGTTCCCTTTTGGCACCCTGCTTCAGGGGCAGTTCCTTTTTTATTTGCCTCCCTGCATCCCCTTACCCAAAGGAAAAAAAGATGATTGTCCATTCTTTGCTCGCTTGGCCGCATACACACGTGGACAGAGCATCTTGCTCCCCCTCTGCAGAGTGGTTAGTATTTGGGAGTCATTGGCAAATTTGTGTGTTCACCCACTGCAAAGTTCTTCATTCTTTGTATAGCATATGGGAGCTGTGTGCTTGCCTTTACTGATGCTGAACCCAGCCAGTTAACCTGGAAATGTATCTGGAGTTGCTATTTTTATCACATGCTGGAGACATCCACATTTTGAGCTCCAGTATTCTTGAGAACCGTTCATCAGCTGATTTTTATCTGGGTCTTCATCCTGGGAGGCTCAGTCTATCCCAGTATTAAAGCAAGCTTTCCATTCCCAATTCCTCTTGTCTGTCTGCAGCCTGAATCCCAGTTTCTCATCAGGAAACAGGGGTGCCAGGAGGCACAGCGTGTGGTGGAAGGGATATCCTGGGCAATCCTCCTCTTCACAGGTTTCAATTTTTTCTTTAGGTCAGTCTCTTTCCCTCAGCCTGAACTTTTTTTGCAGAAAAGCAGTTCTGTGCAGCCACAGTGGGACTCCTGGGCTGTCTTTTCCCTCCTGCTGCCTGAGAGACCCCAGTGAAACAATAGTAACAGGAAAATGGAGAACACTCCCTTCCCTGTCCTCTTGAGGAGGTGTTAACTTCAAAGGCGGCTCCTCTCGGTCCTCCTGAGCCCAGGAGCTGATTACATTCAACAGCAAGAATGGACACCTCAAGCACTCTTTAAAATACTGTTTTCTGCTCTTTTCCTTGCCTCTGCATGTGAATGCTGGCCTTGAGCACCTGGAGCCTTGGGATGCCCTGGGGTGATGGGTTCCCACCCAGCTCCTCTGCCCATTCCTTTATCTGCCAGCTGGAGGGTGTTACTGGGGGGTGGAAGATGATGGATGTTTCTAATCAGTGTTTGAGTTAATGCAGTGATGGGGTGCTCCAAACCCCTTGAGCTTGTCTTTGTCTGATTTAGTCTTCAGGTGTTACTGATTGCTTACAAAACCCATCAGTCCTGGTCTTAATGGTCTTCTGTGAGGACGTTGGGGTGAGTAGCTTTAAGAGCTGCTGGGAGGAAGTCACCTTCCTCTTCCCACGAGGGTGGAAAACTCCATCTGCTCTTTGTGGCCATCACCCCACAGTCATGAGTCCTGTGGGTAAGTGCCTCTGGCACACTTACTGCAAGAAGGCTGGAGATGGGAGCTGCCAGGACAGCAGTGGGTTATGTCCACACCATCCTCTCCATTTATCTTGGGCTGCTTTCCTACTCCTTGGGCTGTTTTCCTACCCCTGGCCACCCAGTCCCTCTGCAGTGGGATAGGAACAATTCCACTTGGGTGTTTTTCACAAGGTGCCTTTCTCTCTTGCCCAATAAGGACCCCATGGGGGTCTGCTGTGTTAGGGTGTCCCAAGCAGCTGGATTCTCAGATTGCTTAGGTTTGATTTCAAGAGGAGAGTGAACTTCTCCCTCTTCAGATTGATCTGTTTGCTTTAGAGCAAAGTCTCCATAGTTTGAATTTCAAAGCTGCCTCCCTGCCTCTGAGGTCATGGACACAAAGAGTAATGACTGTGGGGCAAGGACAGGGCTGAGTGTGAAGCATTCCCAACCTACACAGAGCTCTTCTGTGTGGTTCATCTGCAAACTGCCCCTGGTGCAGGGATGAGCCTCTTTGTGCTGGTTTCCTCTGTGGCCCAGCTCTGTGCCACACATCTTTCTTTTAGAAGGACACGAAGGCTCCCGTGATCGCCCGCTCCGTTCGACTGTAAAACACGATCCTTCACCGCGGCTGCCTGCCCTGACAGGCCATGCCTGACATGACACTGGCTGTGACAGTGCAGGTGACACACTGGATTTAGCAAGGTGCTTCTGATGTAGGTGAGCACTGGTGGGCCCACTGTTTACATCATTAGTAGGGGAGAACAGCAGGACCAGGCAGGAGCAATGCTCTCTCTTAGGGATGATGTCCCTATCTAGGTTGGAACAGAACCTCTGCCTCGGTGTGGCATTGCCAAAATCCTCATCTTTTGGAGGGAAAACTGGTCCTAGCAGACTTTTTGTCCCTCAAAAGAGGGGGCTGGGTGTGTCTCAGTTTTGCTTCTCTTTAAATCAATATCTTCCTCCTGCTTTAGTCCTCCTTCTAAAGACAGCTGGGTGAAAGGCTTCGTACTGCAGTAATTGTCAGTGCTTTGTGGAATTTCCTCCTGCTTGGGCAGTTGCAGTTTCCCAGGCCAGGCTGTCACTAACACCCAGCTCTGTGTCAAGCCTTCTGGTGGGAGGCTCAGTGGTTTGCTTGGCCTTAGCTAAAGAGCAAATAGTCGGTCTCCAGCTGTGGTAGCAAAGACCACACTGGTGGAGGGGGGGAAGCTGTGGTGTTTCCCTCTTCTGTCTTGCCCCTCAGGTGCTGCCCGTGTCGCCGCTTTGTTCCTTCTTGGCGTCTTGGTTGCACCAGTGTCTCTGCTCTTCTGCTCCTTCATGCGAGCAGGATGGAAAATAGAGCATGGGCCAGCCAGGAGTAGCGTTCACTGGAGTGGTGAACTGGGTCAGAAGAAATAGCAGAGCTGTGAATTCAATAATTTTCATCCTTTACATTGTGGGGGGTGGGGGCAGGGGGAGCCTGCCTTTGTTTCCCATCCCCTGTGGTGGGAAGGGGTTAGGTCTCAGTCTGTGGCTTATGGTCTTGTGGGGTAAAAGCTGATTTAATTCTCCTTTGAGTCTCTGCTTTGTCCAGTTGTCAGATGAGTAGAGCATACTTGATCCAGCAAGGAGCCTCTGCTGCACTGACTTTAATCTTTGATTTGTTTCTGGGACAATCTCCTAACTGAATTGATGTGTCCCACAGAGACAAACAGAAAAATCAGACAAGGATGGTCCCTATTTGGGTTGTTTGCTTTTCTTTTTTTTTAATATTTTCATTTTAGGGACAATTGCCAGTTTACACATTAGATTTGTACAAAGAAGTATCCCTGTAGCATTGTGTGGACACTTCTGCACTTGGGGGCAGCCTCTCTAGCAAGGAAAATGTCTATAAAAGTACCTTTATTAACAGGTTATTGCAGAAACTTCTCTCTAAGGTTCTGCACCAGTCCTGCTGTAAATTTTATTGACCCATGAGGAATCTCACTGCAATTCACCAGTTGAACCTTGGTCTGCTCCTGACATCAAAGCCTCCCCCCACTGCCCCTTTGTTTCACTTGTAGCAAAAAGTTACTCCTCTCCCTGAGGCTCCCTAGGTGGATGTGGCTGGGGCTGTCTAAGCCAGGTGGTTCCTCAGCAAGTGCTGTGGAGAGGCTGGATGACTGTTTAAAAATAAATTTAAAAAATCCTGGAAAACATGAAGTTGGAAGGGGCACAAGAGGTGACCTCGTTCTGCCCCAGCTCGAAACGGGGCTGGCTTTGACAGTGGGTTGTGCAAGAGTTTGTTGATGGCATGTTCTCCAGCTGGGTTGGAATCTGCTCAGAAGGAAGTGTGCTGTTTCCTTGTCTGTATGTCCCATTTTGGGAATGGTGGCCCTGTCTATTGGTCAGGTCTTGACCTTCCACTTTGGAAAGCAGCAGTAAGAGGTTTTGAGTCGGTATCTCAGAGGTGGAGTCAGACTCATGGTGAGGATGCCCCTTTTCCTGTGATGGTGAATTCCTGGCTGTCCTCTGCAGGTAGAGTGGGCTCAGGAGATCTCCTTGAGCCCGTGGAAGGAGGACTGAGAGCAGGCTTGGGGCATCTTCCATGGAGGCTGCCTTTTCCCCCACCCTGTGTACCTTGCCCTCTGTCCAGCCACTGTTGGGCTGGTTGTGGCACTTGTCATACCACCTTGGGGTGGTCGAGGTGACCACGGCCTGCAACTGATCCAGAACAGTCAGTAAAACTCACTGATGTATTACCAAGTAAAGCAAATCATAAAATCCCATCTTAAGGTTAAAGTAAAACCTCTTCTGGCTTTGTGTAGCAGTTAGCCCAAGCTTTAGTTATTTTCCTTCTGAGAAGTTGTTTCAGTTAAGTAAAAGTGTTTATCCTACATCCATGTGCTGCTGGTAGGGTAGAGGGGAGGACCATGCACTCCTGGTGGCAGATGATGTTTGGTAATACTTGATATCATGGGCAGTTTGCAGTCTTTGATTTGTAGCTTTGCCAGGCAGAGCATCTGCATCCAAAGTGTCCCAGTGTTTGGGGTTCACGGAACAGTTCCTGCCACCCTCTCTCCTGCCTCTGAGGAAGCAGAGAAGTTAGAAGAGGTTGGGGACTTCAGGTGTTGGTTTATTAGGTTGCTTAAAACAGATTTTTGACAATTTACAAGTTTTTTTGGTGTGTTTTTGGTAGTGTCTCACTGTCTGTCTTAGTGTGAGGCGCATCTGAATGCAAGTAGTGTCTTGTTCAAGTTGTGTCCAGTGAAGCTAGGACCAACTGCAAGTGCAAAAGAAAGCACCATCTTTTGCATGGAGACAGAGCAGCAGGCAGTGCCTCAGCCTCTGCATTCTATTAGATGCTCAAATGTTGCTCTAATGTGGAGGAACCCACAACTCCAGGGTAGTTCTGTCCCCCTTTCCCTCGGGGGAGAGCTGTTAAAGTAGGTGATGGTCCTGAGCTGTTTGGACTTGGTGCATCTAACTTCCACTGCAGGTCACTTGAATAGTTGCAGAGCCCCTGTCTGGCAGGTGAGGGAGGTCACTGGGTCCACAGGGTCTTAGAGGCTGGTGGCTATTTAGGGTTCCCTCAATGAAAGTACAAAGTATCACTGCTGTACCCTGACACAGAAATACAAACCTCATAACGTTGTGTCAGGACCTTCCTCACAAAAGACCTGATTGTGTGGAGAGGACTGGCAGTATTTATTTGATGCCGTTTCCTGCCCCGGGGAGCTGGAGACTCCAGAGGACAAAGGACAGACCAAGGGTTGGGGAAGGGATGTGAACACTCAGATGATTGATGGAGGTGACGCTTGGCACACATCGTGCTGAGGCCGTGAGTTCTGCAGGGCTTTTTGTCATCTTCCTTTCCCATGCTGGTTGGTTTACTCACTGTGGAGCCTAATCCATTGCTGTTCTCCATTGCTAGCCCCTGGTAGGGTCCTGGCACCTCCTCCCTGGCTGAGAAGAGGTTTTAAAGGTTGTCCTTGCAGGTTGTGTACCTGCCAAGTGCTCTTTTCTGTCTGTAATTCTGTCTCTTAACTTGGGCACGGGGTACACTTAGTGTCTGTTGGTATTTAAGCACAGAAGGCTCCCACAAATAGCAGCTAACTAATCATAGTTATTTTGAATAGGTCCCTGAAGATGTGACTTAATTTGGGGATATTTTAAAACAAGGGTCTTCCATTACTTGACAACAAAGAGCATTTAACTTTGCTGTTACTCCTTAAGTAAACGAAAGTGTGTGTGGTCTTCTAGTGAGAACTGGGGCTGGTTTGTCTTCAGCCCAGAATTTGCAGAGGCAAACTGAGGAAAGGGTTGCAAGCCACACAGGCAGCGGGGGTGTCTGGAGCATCACACCTCGGACCATGCCTTGGCTGCGGTCTCATTAGCGGAGTAATCTCTGCGTGATGTGCTGTGAGCCATGAGAAACTGGCTTTGTCCAGCACTTCTGATTTCACACACAAAGCATCAACTTGTAAAAATCATCTCCCCAGGCTACTTGTTAATGCTGTAAAGTGTGGAGCAGCGTTGGAGCCGTGGTAGATGGCATTAGTAGGAGTGGGGAATGGCAGTGATGTTTCTGATGCTCAGTTTGGTTGGCTGATGTGTAAGACGGTGTAACAAATGTGTCTGTCTCTTATTGCTGGATCATTTGGGTCTAATCCTGGCAGTCCTGCAGGCTGGGCTGGGGCTGTGCTGCCAGGCTGGATGGGGTTGGCTATGTGTGAAAGCCTTGGCGTGACCGTGGCGGTGTGCCACGTTCGGAAATAAAATGTGTTTAGAGTTGCCTCTAATGACAGCATAAGTCTGCATATAGTAACCATGGTTGTCTTGTTTTGCCTCCACAGAAATGGAATCGGTTTGGAATTTGCAGAAGCAAGGTGAGGATACTGGTGGGAATGGACACCCACGTTGCTCTCTGTCTGGGTGGGTGTTGGGAGCGGGTTGTCTTGGTGTCTGGAGCTGCCTGAACTCGGCTCCTCAGTGCTTGCTGGTTGCAGTCTTGAGTTTATCTGTGTTGGGCACTGCTAAAACTTAGGACAGCAAGCTTTACCCTACTGGTGGGGTGTTCAGAGGGAAGTGGAGTCTCTAAAAGAGATCAGTGTCACACCCAAAATGGAGTATTAAATTCTGGAGTATCCCTGTGGGCTCCCTGTGAAGATGTTCTGCTTTAGCTTGCGAAGAGCGGTAAGTGGAGCATTGTGCTGCTGCCCAGGGTGCAACATGGGGACCATGTGCCACTCCATTGGTGCTCATCTGGGTCCCAAGGGAAAGCTCATTAGCAGCCAAATACTTGGGAGACCTCTCCTGAGTATCTTCAGCCACAGGGCCTGAAAGGGACTTATCAACAACTCAGGATTTTCCTTTCTTTCCAGATCCCAAAAGGATAATCACTTACGATGAAGCCATGGATCGCCCGGATCAATGAAGGTAGCAAGACAAGACTGCCTGTTATAACCTTTCTGCAGCATTTCTGCTGCTCGTGGGGGACAAAAGGCTTTTATGCTCCTTCTAAATCTTCAGTGCAGCAGAGGAACCATAACTAGAATCACAGGATAATATATACAAATATATATATAGTTATTTAAAAATGGCAACTGAAAGTAATTAGACTTCTTAAGGAATCTGAAAATTTATTTCAACGAGACTACACACGTGATTATTTAATCTCCGGTACTGAATAGATTTTTTTTTTCTTTCTTTTGTTTCATTTTTGTTTAACAAGTGAATGCAAGTGATTAACAGATACAGACTCAATTTACAAGCCCGGTTCTAAAGTTTCTGCTGTCGTCTACGTGGGCAACAGCAACCCACTGGAGAGGCATTTCCACTTGACAAGGTTTCTGTTTCTCGTTCTGTGACTGTAGTGACACACTAATCACAGGGAAATCAGGATGATTTGCCATCCTTCATCTCCCCTTTCCCTTCCACCACCCTTCCTTGTGGGGTTTGGTTTTTTGTTTTATTTTTTCTTCTTGTTTTCCATTGAATGCTGGAGAAACGCCTTGAAGTTTGCAGAGTTTCGTTGGGTTTTTTTTCCAGAGAATTCTAATCTGCATGTTTTGCCAGGAGTAAAGCAGCCAGTCCTATGCTGGAGATATTGTCTTAAAGCATCGTTCTTCTGGGGGAAAGATGGTAACACTTCAGTTCTAGGATGCATGGTGAAGTCACACACAGTTGACCTGGCTCCGGTTACGCGTCGGACTATTGCAACTGAAGAATTCTTGTCATTTTCAAAGACAACATGCAAAAATAAGCAATCTGTTTAGGCATGGAACACGGAGGAAAAAAAAAAACCCAACAAAAAAAACCACTGTTCCCACAATATAATGCTGTTGTGTTACTGGGAGCAACAAAAAAATAGTATCTTCTGCTTTTCAACTGTAGGTGCTTCATATTGCTCTGTCTGTCTTCTAACACTAAATGTGCCAGATTATTTTTTTTCTCATTTTCATTGGAAAAAACTGAAGAGGAATTGAGTTCTGCTAACTTTCACCCTTCTTGAATTATTTTTTTCTCTTAAAAAAAAAAATCAAAAGGAAGGAAAAAAAAGGAAAAAATAGGAAAAAAAAAAAAAAAAAAAAAGGAANATAGGAAAAAAAAAAAAAAAGAATATGGATCCTTTTCCATTTGTCCCTAGAATGCCAATGGCTGGGCTCCTTGCACCTGCCTGTTGGAAATCCTCTTTTATATTTTAATGCAGTCTGTGTATTTCTGGGTTCTGCTTCTAATTATATCTTAATAAAAAAAAATATATATTTTATTACAAAAATGGAGGACTTAGGAATGAAAATAATAATTTAAAAATTTAAAAAAAAAATTTAATTAAATCTGGAGGAAAGGAAAACTTCCTAGCAGTGGTAGAGAAGGCTGAGCTGGCTCCAGCTATTTATCCCGCTCTGTCCCATTGCAGCTTGTGTAGCACGTCCAAATCATCTTGGGGTTGGGTAGATTGTTCTGAGTTTGGGTTTGGTTCNATAGTATCTTCTGCTTTTCAACTGTAGGTGCTTCATATTGCTCTGTCTGTCTTCTAACACTAAATGTGCCAGATTATTTTTTTTCTCATTTTCATTGGAAAAAACTGAAGAGGAATTGAGTTCTGCTAACTTTCACCCTTCTTGAATTATTTTTTTCTCTTAAAAAAAAAAATCAAAAGGAAGGAAAAAAAAGGAAAAAATAGGAAAAAAAAAAAAAAAGAATATGGATCCTTTTCCATTTGTCCCTAGAATGCCAATGGCTGGGCTCCTTGCACCTGCCTGTTGGAAATCCTCTTTTATATTTTAATGCAGTCTGTGTATTTCTGGGTTCTGCTTCTAATTATATCTTAATAAAAAAAAATATATATTTTATTACAAAAATGGAGGACTTAGGAATGAAAATAATAATTTAAAAATTTAAAAAAAAAATTTAATTAAATCTGGAGGAAAGGAAAACTTCCTAGCAGTGGTAGAGAAGGCTGAGCTGGCTCCAGCTATTTATCCCGCTCTGTCCCATTGCAGCTTGTGTAGCACGTCCAAATCATCTTGGGGTTGGGTAGATTGTTCTGAGTTTGGGTTTGGTTCTTTCTTTTTGTTTGTTTTTAAAGGTGGAGAGTTCACAGGGTCCAATGTGTGAGAGAGCAATGAATAAAAAAAATGGGGTTTGGTTTTTTGTTTTTTTTACTCAGTGCTCATCATGGATGTTTGGCTGAATATTGGCCAATAAAGGTCTGGACATCAAAGCCAGCGGCACTTGATGTCTCCTAAAATTAAACTGGACCCTATGGGGCATTACAGGAAGCAGATAAGTCCACCTACCCCTTGTGCTTAGATTTATCCACTTGTTTATTTTTCTTGCTAAGTAGGAGTATGTAGCATGTGGGGGTTTTTTTTAATTGTCCTTTAAATGAGATTGTTCCTGACTGAGATGCTTGAGTTCATGGTGGGACAATGAAACCTCATTCTGTACCTTTTGTATAATCGTTAGCTTACTGCCATGCTTCATTTAAAAAGTTTTAACTATGGATTTAATGTATCAACTACTATATAGTGTAACACCGCGGTGTAATTCTATATAGTAACTGCGTCACGTGTCAGTCCCGGCTCCGACGTGTGGTTGGCCAGTCGCAAGTCGTTCTGTCTCACCTATAGCTGTACCACCTTTACTGGTGTGTGTAACTTGGAGATGTATAACATGTTTACAAATGTGCCCAACATCCAGTCCTCCAACGTCTCTATTTTAAATCTCTCGAGTCTCCCAACTGCTTGCCAAAAGTCGGAATCGCCTCCAGCTCCGCTGTGGAAGAGCTGAGGTGTTCCTGAGCTTTAAAGTGTTGAACAAACTGGATGGTGGGACTGGAAAGACTAAGGTGGAAGAAGGGGTTTGTTTGTTTTTGTTTGTTTGGGTTTTGGGGTTTTTTCACTTACTACTTTCAAAAAGCTGAAGGCCAATAGCAAAGTTTCCAGTTTGTTTTACTGGCTTTAAGGCTCTGCTGTGTATTTATTTGCCTTGTGTAGTCACTTGTCGCCTTAAGGGCTGGGTTCCATTAAAAAAAAAAAAAGACAAAAAAAAAAGACAAAACCACCCTGTTTTGCTTGCCCTGGGTCTGCACTGTCCTGTGTCCCAGCTCTGCTCTTGGGGCTGATCCTGAGCCCTTACAAAGATCCACATCTTGCTGAGTATTTGGGGACGCTCCTCTTGGCCTCGTCCTGTCCATCTTCTAAATAGAGAAGAAACGCTGATAGAAACCCCATTCATGTGCTGGGTTGGTTTTTCCCCTTGGTGTTGGTTCCCCTTTGCTCTTCCTTGCTGCACGTGGTACCCATCCCCAGCCCCTCTGTGGCTTCTCTGCTGTATTTCTGACCATCCTCTCCTCAGAGGCTTGTCTGTCTCCGTGAGCTCCACGGTGTGTGCTCGGCACTAGGCAGTTAGGAATTCCTCTCTCCTGCAGCCAGCGTGGGTGATGTTTTTGGGATAGACTATTGCCTAGAGCCAGGCAGGACCGTGGAAGAAACTTCCTTGTGCCGTCATGTAACTCACCCTGTCTCTGTCTGCAGCCCTCCTCGAGTCCTCACGCAATTCTTTACTGAGCACTTATTAAATATATCGTAAGATTTAACCTGTTTTCTGATTATTTTTGTGTAAACTTATAAAAGAAAAAAAAAAGGCAACAACATGAGCTATGACTAATTTAGTACATCTAAATAATGCTGAGGTGTTACTGATAATCTCATGTTTTGGGTTTGTTTTTTGTTTGACTCAGAGTATTAGTACTGTAGCATAAACCAAATACAGCCCGGGAAGGGGTGAGCAGCCACCTCCTCCGGGTCGGTGTCGGTGTGCACGGGGGGTGAACGAGGAGCGGGGTGGGGGTGTCTGTGAGCATCCTGCCTAGGCAGTGTGAGTGTGTATTTATTTGTGCCATTGTTTTCATTACACTGAGTAAGTTCTAAAGCAAAACCCCTTCAGTACCTGCCGGAGCAGGAAGTGGCTCTAAGGGCGAGTTTGTGACCTGTTTTTTTATTAGTTACGAAGTTACTAATTCAGGTTAAAGCTTCTCTACCATTTCTGTTCCAGTTGTGGCTCTGGTGTGTCCCTTTGCTCCTGGTTCCTGGCCAGGTTGTCTGTTTATTGGAGTGAGGATTCCCACGTGGACAGGGACTCTCTCCTTTCTCTGACGCACCCTCCTGGGTGTCCCTTGTCCCTGGATGGCGTGCTGCCAGCCACATCCAGCACGGGTTTGCTTTCTCTTCGGTGGGTCAGGGAGTGTTTTGTACTCTCCAGGAGGTGATGTAGAAGCTGCTCTGTGTTCCTGGTGGTTTTCAGCGTTTTCTGCTCCTACCTAATCCACCTGCTTGGTGGATTAGCAGCGCGATGGCTTTCACGGGTCGGTTGGGTTTGGCTTTGGTTTAAACCCACCTCGTTTTTCAGTGAAACCTTGTTTGTGGTTGCTATAAACCTCTTGGACAGGGTGGGTATAGCTCCAGGGCACGGTTTGTTGCTAACCCACTTCAGTCCCTCTGCTTGCCTTTCTTTCCTAGCTGCTGTGAACTCTGAAATGTGGAAAGAAACCCCGTTTCTCGTTAGGGTGTGAGCTTGCCGGCTGTTTGGCAGCTCGGAGCGGGCAACGGCTGAACAGCCGGCAAAACCAAAAGGAAAATCACTTCCTGCTAGGAAAATAAAGTAGGGAAAAAGTGAGATGGAAGTTATCCTCTCATCGGTGGCAGTTAGTGCTTTTTCACCTTCCAGAGCGTGCTGTCCATAGCATCCTTTCCAGAAGTGGCCAGTGGGTGACCTCAGGGACATCTGGGAGCGATGGCATCCGCAGGTGTCTTAGGACTGCGGGTAATTTTCTTGTGCGTTCAGTTTTTGCTCTTGGTTCAGTGTTTTCAGTGAACTGCTGGAGCATCCAAAGCTTTCAGTCTCGTCCCAAGAAGATTTTTCTGTACATACATCTGTAGTGATTTGTTTTCCTTACAGAGGCTGTTTACAAGGGAGGTGGTCGAGGTCAGGAGGGGGGAGAACAAGGCTATACCTAACTTAAAGCTGCTACCTGTTTTCACACCGGTGCATAAGGCAGGAGGAGGGCTGGGGCTGGAGGAGTGCTAGCGTGGTGGAGCAGCCAAAGAAGCTGGAGTAGTTCTGGCTTTGGCCACCATGAGAACTTTTCCCATGTGGGAAAAAAAAAAACAAAACCCTGCAAGCATTTGAGAAGCAGGAACCTGGGCTGGTGTGAAGGAGCAGAAGATGCAGGTCTACGCTGCCTTCCAGAGATTCCAGAGCTTTAGACATTTGCACAATCCACGTTACACCACAGGGTAAAAGCCTGACTTCCTCGGATCCCGCTCGAGGTCCTCAGAACCGCTCAGCAGCGCGACACCGGAGCGGTGGATGTCCAGGGAGGTACGAGAGCTCCGCGGTGGCCTTGTGTTCGGGGACCCTTGGAGACACGCTGCTGGGGGTGTCGGGCTGCTGGCTGGCCTGGGACAGGAGTAGGAGTCATGCCTGTGCTTTAGCTGGAGGATGCTGAGCTGTATTTATCTTGACTGTTAATCAGAAAGCTTCATGTGTCCAGAGCTCTAAAGCCATTTTGTAAGATAGCAGTATCCCTTTTCTACAGCCTTATTAACAAGTAGAAAATCTTTAGAAAAATCTTTAAAAAAAGAAAAAAAAAAAAAAAAAAAAGGAAAAAAAAAAAGAAAAAACCAACCCTACTTCATTTCTTTCTGTGGTATGAAACTTGTGTACTGCGAACATATGAACATTTAACAAAAACAGAACTTACAATTTTCTTAAAAAAACACAACAAAACCAACAAAAAAAAAAACCCCAACCTGTCTGCTTTCCATATGGTCTTTCCTCAGGTGCTAAATAAGGGTTCCAAAAATGGATACTGCTTTAGGAGTTTCTGCTTTATTCTTAAAATACATATTTTTTTTTGCTTAGGTGTTGTAAAGATAATTTTAACAAGAATGTGTTGGGGTTTTTTTTAATGTAAATAAGATTGTCTTTAATTTTTGTTTTACCTCCTTTTTGTCTATATCAAATAGTCTAATTTCCATTTTATCCTTTTGAGAAGGACCCTTATGACCTTCCTTGAAGACATTTCATTAAGTGTTGCTGCATTTAAGAATGAATCTACAACTGTTCATTGTCTTGGATTAATGCTGCTGCTGCTATAAGTAACCCTGAAAATCAAGAATGTGTGATGCACTTTTTTGTTGTTGTTTCTTCTTTTGTTGTTGTTGTTGCTGTTCTTTTTTTTTTTAACATGACCATGTAGTTCCTCTGCAGAGAGTTGAACCCTGGTGTAACACAGCCACTAACTGCGGGGAGCGGGGGGTGTAGGAGGGAGCGTACCTGATTCTGGTGCTGACCTACGGGAATTTCTATGCAAACGCAAGCAAAGGAGAACTCTTGATCTTGAGAGAACACTGTGCTTTTTCGGGTTTTGTTTGGGCTTTGGGTTTTTTTTTTCCTCTCTCTCCTTCCTTTTCTCAAGCTGCTATTGGAAGGGTTGTGCAAGTCCCTGAGGTTTTCAGCTTCGCCTTCCTCGGTGGCCGGTAGTGCGGGGAAGATGCCCGAGTGACTCGTGAGGTAGAAAATACCTCAATCAACTGTTGTCTCGTTAATCTTTTCTGTTTGAACCTATGGAAGGAAATTGCTCATCTCTACAAATTGATGTCTCTGATGCTTTATCTCAATGTGAAGTTTTAACCAGCAGTATTACAGATTGCAGGGCCTCCTGCTGCCCGTACTCCTGGTGTGAGGGACTCGAAGGCTCCTTCTCCTGTCGGGAAAAAATAGGAAAGCGAGGCCAGACCATCTACCCATCTGAAATGTGGTGGTGGAGGAAGGTCTCATTGTGGTGGTGGAGGAAGGTCTCATTGTGCCATGGTGCTGTTGTGGGCACGGGCAGGTCCTGAACTAACCTCTTGTCTTCATGGGTGAGGAGTTTGCTAAAGGGGGAGGGAGAGAATTTACTTGACTTTAGAGAAGATCCTTTAGGAAAATCAAGTATCTTTGAAGTGAGGAAGATTAAGGAAGGTCTGAAGTCATGTAAGAAAAACCTGGAGATTACAACCACCTGGAAAATAGTGTCTAAATACCATAGGCCAAAACTCTCATCCCGTTTCCTTCGTTCAGCATCAGTTTATCTTCTGTCACGCACATGCACACGTGTGTGTGTACATCTGACTCAATGTGCCTTGCGTGTGTGCGTAGTCTTTCTGAAGAGAGCTTGTAGTGGTGTGTGAGCTGCCAGGACCTGTCGTGGTGCAGGATGGCTCCCAGCTGGCCATGCCCTGTCTACGGTTGAGGGTTCGTCACTGTCCCGATGACCCAGCGGATCGAAATAAGATTTGAGCCTGTGTGATGGCTGTCTTACAGTTTGGGGACGACATCCCATGGGATGGCACCTTTCCTTTCTGAGCATGAGCCATTCTCTGTGACTTTGGAGAAGGGTGAGGCAGGGAAGAGAGAGTGAAGCTGCTTTGCTGTTCTCCTGCAGGCAGAAACAAGCATTGTGGTGCTTAGTCTGCAAAGCGAAGACAAGCAAAGGTTTGGAGCTGGCTTTTCTCTGGAGTTAGGGCGCTCTGCAGCACCAGGGACCCCCATTCCTTGGGGGACTTGTTCCCTTCCAGGTTGTGGCTCTTGTTACCATGGGGTTTTGGGGGGGGGGGGGGTTGGGGTTGAGTTTTTTTGTAAAGGAGAAGTAATCACGCCTTGCTTGAAGTTGTGACACAGAGATGCTCATGTTTGCAGTTGGTGACTCTGAATCCCAAGCTGTGTAACTCTCGTTCCTTCACCTCTCCCAACTCACCCCCGTGTGTGACGTCTGTCCCGCGTCCCTCTGTCCCTCTGCCACTGTAAATGTGAACGCTTGCTTGCGTTATTTTTTAGAAATGCATTTTGCACACTCGGGTTTCGCTGAAGCTCCGTGAAAAAGGTTAGTTTGAAGCAGATGAATAAAGCTATGCACATGTTTTTGAAAGTTTAATTTGTGTCTCATTACCAGAAGTGACTTATCTGCCCTCTTTCATGCTCCTGTGCTGTCATTGCCTGCATTATCTTCACCATCTCCGAGGGTATGATGTGAGGTGACAGTTCTTTGCTGACAGCTGTAGCAGAAAACTGGCGCTTCTTGATTATTTTTTTTTAGTAGCCTCTCCTTTGCTTTCTCTGTATCTCTCTGTATAGCTATATAAATATATATATTATTTTTTTATTTTAAAGAGCCTACTTTAGTAATTGAATTGGAGGGAGCGAGGCGTGCTGGCTTGTGTTTCAGGTACACTGTACTGCCGGATGAGCGAGTGCCCTTTTTCCTCCGGCGGTACCCGCCGGCGTGTCGGCGGCGACGGGGATGGAGGGGATGGAGGTCAGTCTGCCAGGCTGTGAGCTGGCAGCATGGGCAAACTCGAGGCTTCTGATGACAGAATTAACCCAAGGGAAACCCTACCAGTGTGTTCCCTCTGTGAGGCGAGAGGGACAGGGGCCTCCTCGATGTGGTCCGTGGAGCGGGTGCTCCTGCCGGTCTCGGGGGCAAGAGCTTTATTTTGGTGGTGTTATCGTGAGTTGGGCACGTTGGGTTGCAGGTGCCACCTCTGGAAATGTGTTGCTTATCCCAGAGCCTTTGTGCAGGAGAGTTGGGATTTCATGCTGGGGTAAGGACCCTGACAGCTTCCTCCTCATGTTCCCTTCGCCGTGACAGAAGTTTGTACTAACTTGACAGCTTTTTTTTCATACAGAACAGGGCTGCTTTTCTATCTACCATCACACGTGTACTTACACACCTTCAGCGGCTTGCAAGCCTCTGGAGGTCCTCAACTTGTTTACTGGGGGGGACAGATTCCCCCTCCCTCCCTCCCTTCCCCTGAGTATTTCAGTGTTAAGGGCGGCGTGAAACACAACCGCACGCTTCGTCTCTGAGCTGGGGCTGGAGCCATCTCCTCTCCCACCCACCCTCGTCGATAAGTTCTCATGTCCTTCTGTTTCTCGGTGTGTACCCAACAGCTGCCAGGGGTTGTGCTCTACCTGTTCAGGAGCTGAATTACCTCTGACCTGTGGAGAGGGGCAGCCCCTCTTTGGCGTCCATGTTGTAGTGTGCGACCACGCGGATCGGTAAAGGTAGTCTTTGTTTCCTCCCCCCCTCC
>VXBZ01002430.1:82061-97573 GCA_013399135.1 Heliornis fulica | reverse complement strand
CTATGTCACCAGCCTGTCCCTCACAGAAGCTTTTTTTGCCTTATTGGGCAGCAGACACCCCTCCATGCCTTAGTACTGAGGATACCCTCCTAGACATCCCCTCTTGTACCCCTGTTGTACCCCCAGGTCACCTGCCTGTCCCTCGGTGCAGCTCTTTTTCTGATATGGGGCCCAAAACGCAAAGGGGAACCACCACATATTCTACTTGCCCTGAAACATGTCCTGGTAGTCCACCTGCAGACACACAAACAGTTGGGCTCAGACCTTTCTCCTGACATAGAACTACAGAGCCTATCATGGAATATTTTTCTAAACTTTCCTTGAGGATACAATTCTAAACGTCGAGCCCTACACCCAAAACGCAAAGAGCCACCACCACATATCCTACTGGCCCTGAAACCTCTCCTGGTAGCCCACCTGCAGGCACAGAAACAGTGGGGCTCAGACCTTTCTCCTGCCATAAGACTACAGAGAATCCAAAGCAATATTGCTCTAAAATTTCCTCTCCGATACAATTCTAAACGCCGAGCTCTAGACCCAAAACGCAAAGAGCCACCAACACATACCCTACTGGCCCTGAAACCTCTTGGAAATGTGTTTAAAAGACCTGTGCCCTACCTATTATCCCATCACCTGGAGAACTGGTGAGTCAGTCTGGACATTCATGGTCATTATTCTGAAAACACAGGTAGGGTGGACAAAACCAGATGGAGAAAAGCAGGTCAGCAAACACAGAAAATAATGGCCAGCAGCTCTGGACATGACAGCAATACAGCTTTCACTTTGGAGACAGCACAGATGGACCCCAGGAGCTCTACAGGCCCAAACAGCTGACCCAGGAATGTGAATCACTTAACACTACAGATACTTAAACATTCTTCAGCTTTTAAAGTTTTGAATCAAATGAACTGAGTCTGAATGGTCACCCCCAGGCACTGAAGGGAAGAAGCTGGATTACAGGGAGAGATGGGACATTTTGGTTTTGTTTCCTCTTATGGCTCTGTAGATGGATAAACTTCTATAAATATTCATGTTTGGAATCTGTCCCAGCACCACCATCTTCATTCTGAAACAAGATGTTTATTAGGTTTTCAAAGAGAACAGAGAAAAACCATCTGTTCCCACAAGCTTGATCTCCATTTCTCTCCTCTTCACTGGATACACCAGCTATAACTGAAAGGTGAAAGTACCATAAGTTATTCTCTCATAATCAGGATTCTTTGAGTAGGGGTGCAGCACACAAACACAACCTTCAGCTACACGATTAGACTTGAGAATATATAATGTCCCATTTCTAGCTCCAGGAACACCTGGAATGTTGTTATTACAATAGGAAGAATGTTCCCTCTCTGCCTCCCCACAGCAGATTATCAAAGATAAATCTACACAGACAGGTGGAGGCAGCTGTAACTTATGCTTTGAGCTGGCTGCACACAGCCTACATCTGATCCAGAGGTTGTGTTGTAGCATTAATGTAGGGGTTTGCCTCGGAGAATATACTGGTTTGGATGCTGTGCTTTGCTAATGGTGCTGCATGGTTTTGGGCCAGGTTGTGGTCAGTTCAGGGCATAGGTGGAATAAAGCATCTGGCTGTTTGCTGGAGCACTGGAAGGCAGAGGCCCTGATGTATGGAAAACTGTTGTCAAGCCACTCTTTCCAAAGCACTTTGTTTGCAGATAGCTTCCCATGCTTTTTTTTGAATACTGTTGGTATAATGTTCCCACTGGTAGGAAACTGGAAAGTGATTATTTAGCCTGAAGGTAATATAGACAATATGGATATTCAATGGTGGCTAAAGAAATGCCCTTCACAACACTCATTAAATCCCAAAGCAAACCCAAGAGCTTAATTCTGAGCAGAAGTAACACGGTAAGTTTCAGACAGAAGCTAAAATTCTTCCTGAATTCTTTCAGAGCCACTCTAGATCAGATCACAAGCCACTGGATATTTGCAGCAACTGAGTTATTTCTTAGCTCTTTCCTTACTCTAGAGGCTTCAGTCTACTCAGTCAAGCACCTCCCTATCAGGGCAAATCTCCTGAGGTGTGGCTTGGATTTATGGATGATTTTTTCCTGTTTGGATTAGCAGTGAATACACTGAGTAATAGTCTGCCTGATGTAACCTCCCTCTTCTATCACAAACTGAGTTTACAGAGAAGATAAAGGGACTTAGTAAATGACAGTGAAGCCTGAGAAATGTAGTTGGCACTACACCTCATTGTATCCAGGCAGGTGCCTACACCACCATGCCCAGTCTGCAGTCACATGGTTCACCTGTAGAAGGGAATCATAGAAACATAGACTGGCTGGAGTTGGAAGGGACTCCCAGAGGTCATCTAGTCCAACCCCCCTGCAAGAAGCAGGGACACCCCCAACTAGATCAGGTTGCTCAGGGCCTCGTCCAACCTGGCCTTGAACGTCTCCAGGGATCCAGGGGCATCCACCACCTCCCTGGGCAACCTGTTCCAGTGCTCCACCACTCTCACAGCAAAGAACTTTTTCCTAATCTCCAATCTAAATCTCCCTCCCTCTATTTTAAACTCATCACCCCTTGTCCTGTCACAACAGGCCCTACTGAATTGCCTACTGAATAATGCAGAGCCCACTAACTCAAAGACATTACTGGTTTGGGATAGCATTATAGGGACTCCAGAATGACCAAACTGAAGTGTTTACAATCATGAAACAGTTTTATCTCTAAAACATCAATTCTAAGAAAAACTTAAAAGTTACAAGTACCTGTGTGACCTAAAGGTGATTATGATGAATGTAAATCCATCGCTAAACCAACCTCAAGACCAAGACAAAGCACTACAGCAAAAGTTACAATCCAGATAACCTCTGAATAAGAGAGAGAACACAAGCACTTAAAAAGACATAAAATGACCTCCAAATCAGCCCCAGCATTTGCAAATTGTAGGTACACAGAGAGAAAAGACTTTTTAACATGGCTTCAATTATTAGGAAAACCTACACCATACTGGGGGTCTTCATGAGACATCCTGCTCAAGACTTGACATAAGAAGGTGGCCCTGGCTGGCAGGTAGGCAATTTCCTTCCCAGAGGATCCAAGAAGCAACAGC
The DNA here is from genome assembly GCA_013399135.1 of Heliornis fulica. Classification (NCBI taxonomy): domain Eukaryota; kingdom Metazoa; phylum Chordata; class Aves; order Gruiformes; family Heliornithidae; genus Heliornis; species Heliornis fulica. The sequence continues at coordinate 94,491 of VXBZ01002430.1, read as the reverse complement.
AATAATCAGTTTGTCCAGTACAGAGTTAATCACAAATTGATTTGAAGAGATTTCAATACACTTAATTCAGCAGCTATTTCAAAGGATCCCTTTTCTAAGGGAATTGCTGCTTTGTCTTACCCTCACAACCCATCAATTTCTTCTCTAAATGCTTTTTTTTTTTTTTGTCACTTACAAAATGATATTTACCTCGTCTCCACAGAATGGGGACATCCAGAAATTTCTGAAGAAAGGGGAGCACGTTAAACACCACAACAGCAGCCAGTATACACTGTGCAAAACAGAAAAACAGCATTTATTATTTTGATAGTTTCTGTCTGCAACAACAAAGAGCTAAGGAACAGATATCCATGACAAACTGCTTGAAATTAAAATCTCCTATTAGTTTTATTTCCACATTTTATAGACACTTATAACAGTCCTCCTCTGATCTGCAAACCAACATGAAATCAGCATAAAATGTCTTGGATTTCACAATCCCTTCTGCCAGGCCAACTGGATTTCCTCATGAAATGCTATGTGTAGTTTCCATCACAGAGTTCTTCAGTGAATCCCTACGCTTCCTGCACTAGGATAAAGGCCAACACTGCAGAATGAAGCCTTGCTGTTTCAAGGAATGGTTTCAATTAGCATGGGTAGGTCATTGCCAGATCTAGGAAGCTGTTTGACACCACAGTCTTGCTTAGCAAAGAAAAGGAGACTGAAGGGATGTAGATGGTTACATTCTGTTTTGTCAGCTAGTTTTGGGAAAGGGATTAATTCTCCCATCTTGCAAAGAATCCAGGAAAAAGTCAGGAAGTGGTTCTGTCAGTGGTTCCCTAAGAAAACTTAAGAGAAAAAAATAAGAAAGTCAAGATTAAAAAACAAGGGAAAAGTGGAAAACTGCATACTCTGAATAATCTACAATAATAAAATGTTCATAGATACACCAGCAGTGCAGAATCCACAGAAGGCAGTTTAGGAGACTGTATGCTTTTAAAATAAACCTCAAAGACCAAGCTAGAATCAGAGACACTAAACCCAGATTTCCATTCTGAAGATTTTATTTACCCCTTTGTAGTAAAGATTTTGAAGGATCTATCTTAGAACTACTTACGGCAGTGCCAGAGAGGAACTCATGAATTTGTTACCCAGGTATGCAAAAGCTTGGAAGATGTGAGACCAAACGTGAAATGTAATGTTTAAGTTATAGAGGCTGGCAGTGAAATTTCAGTCATTTTAGTCAAGAAGTTTTAGCTTGTACTGATCAACGAGAGATGGGTCAGAGATGCAATATTTATTACCTAATATATTAGCCTGCTGAAATTTAGGCTATAAATTCTGGAATACTCAAGCTGAAAGAGTTTTCTGGGTATATGAATTTGGCCTAAGTGGACTATTTTTAGGCACAACAGCATAATGCAGGATTTTGGTTTGGTAATTTCACCAGAGTAATAAGATTCTTCTTTTGCAAGTAAACTTTGGAATAAGCTCTTTATTAAGCAGAATTAATTCTATGGTGTAGTGGTGTACAGGCATTCAGTTAGGAGATATGATAAAAACATGATTACATATTATTATATATTACACTCTCCCCCTGCCCCGCCCCTCAAAAATAAGGTTCACAAAGTACTCAAAACTTAGGAAGAAGTGCACAATTAAGAACAATTTTCCATTTCATTTTTGGCATATATTCACTAGAATACTGTTCTGAACTGCATCAGCATACCCAAATCTGACCACAGGATCCTGGCCTCCTTTGTGGCACATCATGTAATGTGAATATCATGTAAACATAGTACATACTATTTCCCTACACAGAGTGGGTATCTGAATTAACCTTGCAAGGGTATGCAAGTTTACATCTCACAAATGGTTTAGTTTAAATGTCAGCCTATATTCCCCATACACATGTGGATTTAGACAAGAGTTTGGAAGCTTAACAAATCCATCCCAGCTCACCTGTGTTCTTCCACCTGTCTTCTCTTGAATAACAGTTCCAGAAATAGTACAGCTGACAACAAAGCTTCTGAAAAATGAGCTGCAAATATTGCACATCCCCACAGCTATTAGCTCCTGTAAAACAGAAACAGACGGAAGCAATGAAACCCCCAAACTAATGCCTTACCTTCACAGAAGTGGCTTATCAGGAATTCCTTTCCCTTTGTCCACATTTGCTGGTTGCTCATCTGTGTTGCTGAGCTCAGGGAACCTTCTGGAAAGCAAGGTCTCCCATGGTTACATGAGCTCTCTTAACAGGCACACAGTTTCCAGAACTGAGGATCTGCTGTACTCACAAATTCAGTTCCTGCTTTCAAAGAAATCCACTTAGAACCCCAAAGCTACAAAGCAAATGGCTTTCAAACTAACATGTGGCAGATCTCAGTACACAGCATAGTGCACCTGGGCAAAAGTGGAATTGGAAAGACATTTCCTTTATATTTATCCCCAGAGGCTTTGTGAAGTCAGCCCAGCTTCCTTACTGGCGTAGTTCCACTCTATGGAAGATCCAAAGCCAACACAACCAGCTAAAGCACAGAGTAGTGCAAAACACCTAATGCTCTCTAACTCTAGCATGCTGGACGCTGACAGAGCTTTTAGCAATTGCTGAGGAGTGAATCCATACACTGCCATAGTAGCCACATGCCTGTTCTGGCAATTTACAATTCTGGCTATTAATTTATCATGCTTTTATAGCCTCATACAGCAAGAGTCCTCAGGAATCAATTGGAGCACTGTGTGTGAGGTTAATCCCAATCACTGAGAATACACAACGGTTTCTTGGTCAAAGGAGGGTATGCTTTGGCATTCACATTATTGGCTTATAACGTCTACTTCCAACAGGGAAGGGTAATGAGTTGCTACTAAACCATCACCTGGCATATTCACTCCATTTCTACCATTGTCAGGCAGTTAGTGGCGTTGCAGGTTGAATTCAGCTTGCTTCTTGGTGAGGAAGTATGTGTAGTTTTGTTCTTACCTGACTGCTGGCAATAGGGTAGTTGTGAAGTGAAGCATAGCTCTCCCCAACAAAAATGAGAAGGAAATAGCTGACAGCAGCAAGGGAGAAGGCATGTAGTATGATCTTGCTCAGGTTTGATAAATCTGGCAGTGTAGGAGGCAGAAACCTAGAGGATCAGAGAACAGGTAAGTTCAGACCTGTTTTGAGCATTGTCCACAGTAACTCCAAACCCACGATCATCATCAGAGGTATCCAGCACCCCACAGGACATGCCCTAAATGTGTAAGACTTCCAGCTCACAAAAAATGCCAATGCCTTCCTCTGTGGGATAATAAAACCTGAATCTATTTGCAGAAAACTGTACTTTGAATTCTGTATATGCTCACAAGTTACACAATTAAATCTCTTGATGAGTTATTCCTCTAGCTCTACTTCCCAGTAGAAGTCAGACCACCTCAGATTTCAAGAACAAACTGAAACATCTCTTTTGTTATCTCAAAAGTAGAACTTCATTAACAACACAAATAACTAACCTCTGAGGAATCTTACTGACCACAGCACTACTAGATTCAGCATGAAGATGAATGCAATTAGAAATAATAGTGACTGTGATAATCTGGGAAAGAAAAAAAGAAGCAACAGGAGATACTGTACACCATTTCCTCCCGAAACTGTGTTCAATACATCTAAAGACAGTTAATCTTGTAGGAGTATTTAAAGGACTTAAGTACAAATTGATTCAGTGTATAAATATAACAGCATCCTGAAGTCATATGTGAAATGCTTTTTGAAATAAAGTATATTGTACTCTCTGTTAGTTCAGTTATTGCAATGGGGTTTTGGAGATCACTTACCAAGAGGAGTTCCATGGGAAATGCGATAGGACTGTGTCTGTAAGTTACTGTGAAAGATGTATTGACTCGTAGCACGGTCATGATAAGGAGAAATAGCAATATGCTGGTGCCATTAGCCAGGAATAAATTAAATAGATTCTGAAAAAGAACCGTGTTAGAGAGGATCAGAAGCAGACAGTGCAACTGGTTTTATATTCCAGGACTGACATAGGTTGTCCTGACATTTGAACTCATCCTTTCTGCTACAGTGGTGTCTTCAGGTAGAAAAAGAGAGATGCTAAGAGAAAAGCAATGTTTTAAGAAAATCTATCTTGTCTGTAAGTATCTGCAGAGAAAACACTGCCACAGGTGCCTCACATCTAGTACTGTCACTCTTTTTTCTTCTATACTACCTTTCTCTCAAGTTGTCTGACAGACATTATTGAAGTCAATTAGGAGGAATTAGCCTTAACTTGTCTTTAGCTGCTGCTTCTTTGTCAGATAAAGATATGATAAAGATGTGCCCAAGAGCTTGCCCATGATGAGGAAAAAATGTACCTTTTCCTCTAACTTTTGCTCTACTACAATTATAGACATGCTGAAAAAATATTACAGAGCTACCTAAGTAATTAAAAATATGCTTACAGACTTTTTATTCTTGCATGTCACACAATAACCTACATACACTGTTAAAGACAACAGGAAGGCAAAGTAAACCACAGCTGAGACTCGCACACATATACCTAAACAACTGACCTAGACTAAAATTGCCCTCAATTTCTGGAGGTGTTTTTCCTTCCTCTCCAAGAAACATGCATTTATTTGACTAAAAATTAATTTACTCACACAGAAGATGCCCAGGGGGGCCTTTATGGAAGTCAAGCATGATGTCCAAGATAAAGGTAAGCTGTGACACAATGACATGCAGTGCTGCTGCAGTGAGGTAAGCATCACTGAGAGTCTTCGGCACATACGTTGAAACAAACCCCAGGCAGAAGCAGCCTAGGAGCAACTGTATGGAACAAACAAGATGTGAGATGTTATATAATTATTGGTGTTTAAACCCACCCTTCTTGTTTTCATATTTGAAGAGCATGACTCCTCTCTGCAGTATATGATGGGTAGTTATTTGAATACACTATTTTCATTACACACAATTAAGTAAGACACTGCCAAACCAAAATGGGGGCAGTTTAAACCAACCATGTGCAGTTAGGCAGGCCTAATTAAGGGTCCACATACTGCAGAGGTGGTCAAAATAAAATATAATAATTTACTTCACACATTAATGTGTTAACAATGGACACATGAATCTTAATCTGTCATTTCTTTTTAGACAGCATGAGGAGAGACAAACCTTCCTGTTCCACTTTGTGCAACATATTCATATGTGCTGAGCTTAGTACTTGTGCTAAGAAAATGCAAGCAATACCAATTCTTACATTAGTACATAAGGATAAGTCATTAAATATAGATTCATCTTCTACCTGAATCATGCCAGTCAGAAATGTTACTGATGTAGTAAGTGTCAAGGCCACCATATAATCTTTCATAAATGTAGGGTCTGAGAAGTTTTCCAGTGAACAACGTTTGGTTGAAATTAAGACTCTTCAGGTTTGTCACCACCACATTTAGGATGCTGAATGAGCCTGGAACCAACAGAGAACAGAAAATGGAACTGCATGAGACGTTTTAGTGAATGCTTTCCTTAAAACCACATATCCCTCTCTTTCCCCACCATCATTCTGTGCAGTATGAGACACTCTATTTTCATTCATAAATATAATCCACAAGGAGATTTGATTTTTGTTTCAGAGCAAGCACCTAAGGTTTTCAAAGTCCTACTTGATAATTTCAGATTCCTACCATCTTATAAGTGAAGTCTTCAGTTTGTCAGATGCACAACAAAAAGAATTTCATGTCAAGCACAAAAACCAGATGCCTGACAATGTGCTGCTAGAAATGCTAAAAAACCATAAAGAACTGCCAAGTTACCAAAATGTCCAGAGCTCCACATACCCACTCATTAGGACACTGTGAAGGGCCTTCTCACATGTAAACAACATTTTAACAATCTAGCTCCTGAACAAATTTAGAAAGTAAACTCATCAAAAGTTCAGTTATGGCAAGAAGCTGCAAGGAGAAGACCAGGAGGCAAACCACGACTCACAGTAACATTCTGGGTGTAAATGTGAAGCAGCCTGTGCTGGTCCTGGATGTAGGAGACGTCTCTGTGACACTCCAGCCATCTCCTTCACACTGGTGTCTGGGATAGCTCACATCCTCAGTGGTACAAAGGATCCCGCAGCTGAAACTTCACTGACTGGGTGAAATTCTCACCACAGATCAGCTGCAGAACCGAGAATCTGGGGCTCTGGCATCTCACCTAAATAACATCTGAGTATTAGACAAAATGGATTAGGACATTTGGCCAGTCTTTGGAAGCAGCATCAAACATCATCTCTAAGTCATGCAGAAACATCTCACAGTACAAAATAAAGCTCACCAATGGAGATATGATGCAAAGTCCCAAAGATAACATACATCACTGAGCAGCAGAATGCAGAAAGGGAGCCATTGATATTGTGCAGAGGTAACCTGGTGAGCCAAACTCCTGAAAGTCCTGGAAAACAAAAATCTGCTTCTAAAATCAAGCAAACTGGGAAGGCGCTCTGTCTTTGGTTACTATTTTAAAGTAAAATGCTGCTGATGAAAATGTGACAATATTTATGAAAATCCCACTTCAGGCCCTGATAACACCAGGCCAGTTACTGACAGAAGCCAATGTTGTTTTACAACATGGCCTCCTGCAAACTAGAAATTAGACAAAGAACCAAAATAACTCTTTGTTTAGGCCACCTATGAGTGGAGTGGTTATGCATGTGAGCATCTAACAGACCTGATTCCACACAGTGGAGTTTAAAGACTATGTTATTTTGTTTGCAATATAGGGAAAAGCAAATATTAGTTTATATTTTGAGTAGTGTCCTGTCCTTGAAATTACACTGTGTAGCATCTGATTATAGAAAAGAATATCTCCTGCAAATAAATAGGTTAATGAGTTAAGGAACTTCCAAAGTTCAAGTTCCCACATAATCTGATGCCAACAGAACAAAGAGAAACACACACAGCAGACGGGTTATTAAAAGCATGATATACCAAGGGAAGTTAGAGCCTTTTCTCCCTGCCTACCTTGAGGAATCTGAACCATTCCAACACTTAGGCCTGCATGTAGATCCCTCACGATCCATTCTCTGAGCTGATAGGAAAACAGCCAGTTCAGGACAGGGAACACCCTGAGTGTGATCCTTCTGAACCTTCTCCAGGAGAAGCTGGAAAGAATCAGAGAAGCTAAGCTGTATGCAATGCCTTTTACAGTCTCCTTCTCTGCCGTGCCTGCCTCACGCTGCAGGCACAGAAGCCACACTCCTACAGCTGTGTCTTGCACTGCATCCTGTGAATCCACACAAGCATTTCAGCCTGCTGCAGAACCAGCTGGCACATAACATGAATCCTACACAGGAAGCCCCATGCCCTTGCATTCCATTCAGGTGAATCACAAATACTCTGTGTGCCATTCATATGATTGCCTGTCAGCACTAGAGCCCAGTGCATTGATTGCATCAATTACTCAGCCTCATTANAAAAAAAAAAAAAAAGAGATGATATGTTGATTCCTGCTGTTTGGATCTAGAAGAAAAACAAACAAACACTACATTTGAGGGAGCTGTAGGAAACAGGCAAGACTATCCCAACTCCCCCAGAACAGTCCAGTGTTTTCTGCATGACATTATTCACTAAGGGGATGCAAGCAGGATTTGACCTACATTATTTATTTTGCATACATATCAGAATTTCCAATAGATAAATTCTGACTAACCCCACGAGCCCTGTGCTCCTTCTTCCTCTTTTCAATACCCAGTCAGTGTTGGCAACTCTCTACTTACCAACTAAATGTAAGTGGTGCAGTGTCTGCCCAAGGCTTCTGGTAGCCTTGAGCAGTGGCTGCAGGAACTGACTCCCAGCTGACACTACAAAGTTGAGGCTCTTTCCATCATTTTATTGCCCAAGGTGACTGTGCACTGGGCTGACAAATGGATACAAAATGGAGAACAGAGAAAACACATGAGATAGGGAAGTGGAAAAGAAATGGGGAAAAAAAGTATGAGGAAGCAAGGCAGGCAAAGCTCTTAAATGACAAGTTGGGGGAGGGAATAAATAAATTTTCTTATTAAGCAGCAAGTGCAACACTGAAGTTTCCAATAATATTAGATATGACTTTAGAGCAAAACTCTCCCTCTGATTTCTGGGCAAAACTTCTTGCACCAGGTGCTTCTGGGTGACCAGACTGTTAAGTCTAGGTCACATGTTGTAATTATACACAATTCAATCCTTTCCATCAAGTAAGTTTGTTTCTGTAACTCCAGAACCTTATCCATTTTATTTTTTTTTATATAAAAAGACAGCACTGGCACAGAAGGCTAAAGTGCTTCACTATTACAGAAATTAATTTTGATGACAGGTCTTTATGGTGAATAAAAATTAGAAAAACACAGTAGCAACTCCAAGTATGGCTCCATTTGTTTTTGCTTATCACCAGGAAATTACAGCAGTGTTAGATGTGACCCACAGTTTTAGGCTGCAGTCCCACACATAGCTGAGCTGATGTAAGAGCCAGTTAGACAGAGAGAGAGAGGTCTGGCTCCCCTGCTTTCCTTTCCCTGTGTAGTCCTGTCCCTTCTGGCAGTGGCAAGCTATTAGATTAGCTCACCACACCTTGTGGAACCTCACCCATAGCTAGACTTGAGTCTCAAGTCCTGCCATGGTCTCAGAACAACAGTTTAAGTTTCAGTATATATTCAGTATACATGCTGAAACAAAGCCCAGATAAATGATGAATCAGAGACTTTCTATTTGCTTTCTTAGGAGTACTTTGCAGAGCAGACACAACTCTAACCATTGACAAGTCCATTCTGTGTCCAGCAAGAGATTCAGAAATTAAACTGGGAGTATTTGTAATTGAACAAAACCAAAAGGGAACCTGATGAATGGGCTGCCTATTTTTTATTATATTTGACTTGCTGGAAGAACATCAGGAATTCTCCTATGCTGCCAGCAAAGACTGCCTTCTAGTGAGCTTGCGGGTCTCCTCTGGCAGAAGAGATGCTTCCACTCCCAGCATAATGCCCAAAAGGTAATTTGGGCAAATGAGAAAATGAGGCTGTGGAAGAAGCATCTATGCTTTCTCAGTACCCTAGCCTCACCCATTCTCCTAAAAAAACAGAGGAACACTGCTCCAAAACAATGCCAGAGCAGTTCAGTCAATCTCTGTCATACCACTATGCAACTTTCCATGTGCCCAGCTAAGAGGGAAGAGAAAAAGGCTCTTGAAATTTAAGAAACAAAAGTATCAAATGGCACAAATCAGGAAAAAAAAAAAAAAAAAGAAAGGCTGTGTCTGACAGCTGGGGCTGAAGGAAGCACTGGAGGGAACTACAACTACTGGCAGCTTTGCTTCACAGTGTACATAACTCTCACACTATCATGGAAAAGGAGCTTTTTTACACTGGGGCTAGAAGAGTCTCCTGAGTTTCTTTACACATGATAAATTCCTGGCATCAGACTCACCTGCACCATAGCTGTCTATTCTCTCGAGGGATTTGTAGAGCTCCACCCAAGGTGGAGGGCACTTCTCTTTCAAAGCATGCCTGGAAGTGCTCCTCAGTCTGCCTTTTTCTTTGGACCCTGCAAGCAGCTCATTGCTGTAAGTACCAACAGTATTGTTGTCCTGTGCTGTGTTTTCCTTCTGACCACAGTCAGTCAAAACCAGGAACAATAAATGCTGGTGACCGCGATTTCTTGGCAGTGAAACTGGAAGAAATAAACAGGGTCACTGAATGAATTATGTGCTAAAACCAACAGAAAAAGTGTGAATGATATATGAACAGTCCACCCCAACATAACTCTCATGAAGCCAGTAGTTACAGCAGGATAAGCAAGGCTCTGGAGACTGAAATCCTTCAGAGATGCTGCTCTTAGGATCAAACAAATCAGTCGCCAAATCAGTTGTAGGAACACTGGGTTCTTCTGGAACCAGCTTTGTTCCTACTCTGTAGGAAAAATGAGCCTCAATCCCCTCAATATTGACACCAGGCCCATGTTTAGGGAACTAAATATAAACCTTCTCCATAAACCTACTGCAGCTGAGGAAAATGTTTGGATTCTGCTTGTTTCCAATCCTTGAGGAAAAAGGCTTAGTGTGAATCACAGAGAGAGTGTCTAAATCTGAGACTGTACAAATGCCAACAGCTTGCTGTGTAATAACAATATCTGATACCACTCAGGTTTTTAAATCCCCAAAATGTCTATCGTTCCTCAAAATTTTAATACCAGGAAGGAGACCTGGATTCCATTACTGTCACTCAAAGTAAGATAGATGTGAGTTCCCAAAGTGAATTTGGAGTAAGTAAAGGTCTGGTGCAAGAGCAGATCTAAGACAAAGTTAGCAGACAGCTGAGTCAGAGAAAAAGAAATTGAGATCCAGAGTTACCAAATTAAATTAGATGTAACAAAGGTGGTGGCACAATTTATTTATTTAGTTATTGCTATGGGCAGAAGAAAAAGAAAAAGAGGAAATATAAAAAGGATGTGAGTGAGCAGCTGAGAGTCCATTCAGAATGCAATCTATGTTTAAAGTATCAAAACGTACCACAAAATATAAATCATTGGGATTTAAGCTTTCTTGTCATATTTCATTTCCCGAACTGGTGGGATCAGTTTGTACAGGTCTAGTGCTTTGTGTTACTGAAATCTACTACTTCTCATACAGCAAACGGACTCCAGCATAGTATTTACTGTCTTGTGAGACATGTGTCACCACATGCACACACCTCAGTTATTCTAAACCATAGGGAGAGTTAGTAGTGGGCACACTTCAAACACACTCCATTCCTAGGGCACAATTTCTCTCTATTTCTACAGAGATGATAAATCAAGGTCTTCCACAGGAGAGCTTAAGAGCCATGTTGTTCATGGGCTTTTCATACTCAAGCTTTCGAAGACACTGCTGTTCGTGACATCTTTGAGCACTGAGCACTATCACCTTTTTGAGACAAGCTAATGCAAGAAGCAAAACCAACAGGAAACTAGAATTTGCAAGTTGTGAAGCATAAAAAAATCCCAGAACACCAATAGCTACTTTTGCGTTGCAACCAGTGGTAACTTCCAGCTGTTCACAACTGTTACTTAGACTTCAGTGATGACTCAGCAGCAGAGAACAGGGTCCCATTCTGTTGCAATGTGTAGGTGCAGTTTTGACATGGTAAGCCGATGCTTTGAAAGCAGGCTTCCATATCCTGCTCACAACACCTGTCTTGCCACAGTGCAGCTAACAAGACTCATCTCAAGCTTGAGATCAAAAGCTGAGTGGCCTTAAATGCAAATCTCCAACACTATTTTATTTAATGTGACATTCTGTATTTACTACGTGGCGAAGACACCACAGGCTCCACTCCAAAATGTGCTTAACCTGCAGCAATTAATGACTTCACTAATCCTTAGGCATGCATTTGAAAGCAAGCACATATGTATCTTTTATATCTAAAGGCCTCTTGCAGTATTGAGAAACAGTTTATTCTCCAAACAAAGACCACGGCACAAGGAAATCTGGGCAAGGAGAGCGTAGCTTCCCCCATCCCTGCTGGCTTGAAGCCCCTGAAGAGCACAAAGCATTCCCAGTAAGTTTACAAGACCAATTCAGGCCGTGTTGCAGGCCTCCAGACACACGGGAGCCGTGCTCAGCCTGACATCCACCCTGGCGGGCTGTTACCTCAACAGTGACCCCGGAGTTACCCTGGGCCCACAGGAACGCTGCCTTAGGTGAAGGTTTTCACGGCTATTTTACCCTTCCAGCACACCCCATAGGAAAGGCGGACGGGAGCCACAGGGACAGTTCTTCGTGGGACGCCTCGGGTCAGAAAGGGCCCTTCGCGGCTCAGACCGCGGCCTTCCCACCCGTGACAAACCCCCGCCGCCATCCCCTGAGGCGCCGCCCCCACCTCTCGGGCGAACTCTCGCGAGAGGCGGTCGCGCTGGTTCCATATTGGGTCATCTCTGCCCTCAGCGCCTCAGCTCTCGCGAGAGCGGCCGCGCCGGGCCATTGGGCCGCGCCGATCGCGGCGGTGGAGAGCGTGGGGGGTGTGTGTCTGGGGGGGCCGTTTGCCCGGGGCCAGGCCGGGCTGTGCCGCTTGGGGCGGGGCGCTGACAGGGTGGAGGCAGCGGCTGTGGCGTCGCCTGCGCCATCCTACCTGCGCCTGGAGTGTGTTTTCCCCTCACAGCGCCGCCGCGCCCGTCACTCCTCCGCCCCGGCTCCGCTCGCTGTCGGCCGGCCGAACAAGCGACCGTCGCCGCGCTTCGCTTCACCTCACCTCAAGGGGCTATCCCACCCGCTCGCGATCCGGGGGGAGGAACGGAGGGAACGGGAGTGAAGGGGCGGGGGGAAAGGCGGTGACAGGGCTCCCGGCGCCCCGCTGTTACCGCTCCCGGTCCCTGAGGTGAGGTGAAGGGGGCGGAGGTGGGTGGGAAGAGCAACCGCCCACGCTAGGGGGGCGCTCGAACGGGCGGGGCGCGGCGGCCAACGGTCGGCGGCGGGAGGGGC
>VXBZ01002430.1:59546-72461 GCA_013399135.1 Heliornis fulica | reverse complement strand
TCTTTCTTGTATCTCCCAGATTATTATAGAAATATTTGCTGCCTTAATTTCTCTGCCATCATTCTCAACAATTCTGAATTCCAACACAGAAGATACTAGGACATCCTGAGGTGTTGGACTCCAAAATGAATTACTTGTGTTTCATTTCACAATGCTGTGGGAATTGGTGTATTAAACTGCTGTGTTCTTCAAAGTGTTGTGAACTACGTTCACTCCTACTACTATGGCTTCAAAGGGAAATTTTAATCCCACTGCTCTTGAAGGGATTGCTTCATAGCCTGTGTGTTTCCTTTTGTTCATAGGTACTTGGTGACACATCTTATGGGAGCAGATCTAAACAACATTGTGAAATGCCAGAAGCTCACTGATGACCACGTGCAGTTCCTCATATATCAGATCCTTCGGGGACTGAAGGTACTTGCACCTCTCCTACCCCATAGCTCCTCCGTGGGAGGTGGAAGTTCTCGAGGAGTCTCATGTCCTCAGAGGTTCATAGGAATGAATCTAGTAGACACTAGGGCTTTTGTAACTTCCCAAGCATATTGTAGGATAACCTATTATAATTGTTCCTTCCCTTCATATCTCTTTGGAGCTCTGTACCAGCGAAGCTGTGTGTCATTTAAGATGATATTTCTATACATTACGTTGGGGCGAGTCTGGAAAACTCTGAAGTGTGCTGCACTCTAAGTCTGCCCTGACTATGCACCTACTGTTTCTGTGGTTTTGTTTACTTGTGTGCTGCTCCTGGTGGCAGGGACCCTGGATGTTCCTAGGGTGAGGGAACACTGACCTACACACTTGGTTCTTTCTGCAGACAAGCTGCAGCATTTCATTCATGTGGGATGGGGTAGGGGAATGCTGTCTAGTGAAGAAATGAGAAGGAGGCTACTTGGACTGTTACATAAAATTTTTCATCTTGCCTTGCAGTACATCCATTCAGCTGACATAATACACAGGGTGAGTATTTATTCTGACTACTTTTAAAGAGTAATTACAGCCAATTAGAATGTAGTCTATCTGCATTTATGTTTTTTTCAGCTTTAGACTTGTGAAACAACATCTATATTGCTGTTAATGCTGATTTCTTTTTTTTTTTTAGGATTTGAAACCTAGTAATTTAGCTGTAAATGAAGACTGTGAGCTAAAGGTAACATAATCACAAGGTCTGATTGGTGTGACTGATGTCAGTGAATGCTTTGTGTATGCTCCTTGGAATGAAAGGGACAAAATCATTCCGTATGGAAATGTATCTCTGGAATGTCCTTCACAGCTCTTAGGATGCTTTTTGCTCTTATCTGTTCATGTGTTTTTAATGAATCATCATGAAAGTGAAGAATTAACACTTTAGTTGTTCAGAGAGAAGATATCCAGACACCATTCTGAGTCCTGTGTCGTTCTAGGCTACTGTCTTTTAACAGGTTTGAAGTAGTTTCAGAATCAGCTTTTGCAGTTGCAGCACCTCTCCTCCACCCAGCCCAATAGCTGCCTAATTATTTGCTCTAACAGGTTTGTGTTGTACCACTGCAGTAGCTTGTGGAACTCTTCTGTTCTGTAGATCCTGGATTTCGGCTTGGCCCGACACACGGACGATGAGATGACGGGATATGTGGCTACGCGGTGGTACAGGGCTCCTGAGATCATGCTGAACTGGATGCATTACAATCAGACAGGTAATGCCTTTAACTGAGATGAGGCCTTTCAGTTCCTGGATTGTGGAAAAAAGAGGTTGTCTTTTGTACATGCTCCTTTGCATTTGATTAGCAGAAATTGGTAGTCGTGTTAATTAGACTTCGATGAGGGTGATTAGAAGAAGGCAGGCATAGATTAGGATTTGAACCATAGGCTACTAGGTATAAATTAAGAATCATCATGGTAGTATTCATAAGACTTCTTTAGACCAGCCTTGGGATTTGCACAGTATTGTCAGTACTTATCCTGTACATTTCCTAGTGTGATGGTTTTTTAAAGACATGAATAGAATGTGGATGAGGAGAAGGTGTGTTTCTAGGAAGCAGCTGGGACTATGCTGAAAACTGTCTGGCAAAACAGTGTGAAGAAATGAGAAAAAGCCTGTGCCTCCCTTTCTTCTCAGCCACTTCTTCATAGTTAGATCTTCCTCAGAGTTTCCAGTATCTTCTCAACAACACAGTGTGGTTCGGTGCAATACTTTCACATAAAGCACAGAGAAGAAAAGCAAATTCTGAGAATAATTCCTGTGCAGAAGAGCATATAGATGAAAGAAAATAATGTGCTACTCTGATTTCATACCTCACTCCTTGATCTTCTTTTCTCTTTTTTTCTCTTGCATGTATAGGGACTTGTCTTGTGTCTGGAGTATGATAGTTGGTGGTTATGTGGGCAGAATTTATGTGAGGCCATATGCAAATTCACTCCTCAGAGTTGTCTTGAACAGGTTTCTTCCTCTTTGGTGGTGTAGATTCCTTCCTAGCTTTTCGGTGTTGAATGCACGTTACACTCTGGAAGGAAAATTATTAATATTGTGTTATTTTGACAAGTCTTGGACTATTTTGTTACTGAACAGTATTTGTTAACTTGTAATTTGGATTGTTTTCATGCTGTAAGACTATTTAAGGATAAAGTTGTTTGTACTTGTTGGCTAGAGTGATTCTATTGAGACTATTTCTCTGCATTATGTTGTTTATTTTATTTTTTCAGTTGATATTTGGTCAGTGGGATGCATTATGGCTGAACTGTTGACTGGAAGAACGTTGTTCCCCGGTACAGACCGTATCCTTTAAAAGTATTTCTTGAAATGGAAGTTAGAGATCTTTGCTTTCAGATACTTCAGAAGAAATGTTCTTGATTGTGGGGTTTTGTTTGGTTTTAAATGAATGGCTTCTTTACTCACAATAAATTGAGGTGAGTTCTTGATTTTACTGCACATGGAACAGTCAGTGTGTGAGAAGGCAAATTTCTCCCTCATCATTGTTTATTAGCATCACTAGAATTATGTACATGTCTGTTTCTGGAAGTTACTTTCCTTTAAGTTTATTTAAATTCCTTGCTCTTTTAGTTTGTAGAAAATAACTGCGTGGATTAGGTTGTCTGCTAAGAATCATGCTTCAGATTTCCAGCAAATGTGAAGCATCCCTTCTGGCCTGTCTTCTCTATCCTGGGTGTTTGCTGTAAAAGCGGTGGGTTTGTGGAGTCTGAAGTGCCAAGGATCTCGATCCAAATTGCTCTGAAATGTTTAGGTTCTGCTTCAGTGCTCTAGTGTAAACAGATTCCTTGTACTGATGTGAAAAATCAAACTGGAATAACATCTTTTCAAATTATTTTTATTCTTTTTTTTTTTTCTGCACCTAATTGGGCTGGGTAGGACACTTTGGCAAATTTATGAGAGTGCTTTGTGAGAGTTGGTTGGGATTTTCCCCAGGAAATTAGAACTGAGGCTTAATGCCAGTTGTTACAGCTTTTGTTTGCTCAGCCACATAACATAGTGGGGTAATGTCCTACCAGCTCCCTAGAAATTGGACTTTATAGGCCAGATAAAATGACATTGCCCACCTCTTACCAAAGTTTATTCTTTCAACCACAGTTTAATAAGTTTAATTTATTAGTATTCATATCTGTTAATTCAAATATGTCAGCACTTGATGAAAAGAACATGGATGTTGGAAATGCTGGCTTTCTATGTAGTGTGTTACCTCTGGAAAGCACATAGACTCCAAAACTCTTTGGTGGCAGGGAAGGCCTTCATTCCAGTTTTGATAACAGTTTCATCTCCTTTTTCAATGTGCTATAAATTTATCCTTTTTCCACTTTTTCTGCCTGTCTCCTTCTCATAATATCTCTCCAGACTTGTTGAACTTGCTGTAATCTACTGTTTATTCATCTCTGCTGTATTTTTCTGTTATCAGAGACAAGCGGAATGGACACAAAAGTGGTATTATTAGTTATGATTTATAGCCAGCATTGTCTGCAATGCAAAATAAATTCAGTTTTAGGATCTAAATTGTTTATCATATCAAGATGCTTTACTAATTTCTATCTCCCAGCAGGTGCTTGTGATTCTTTACCTTAAATGCTCAGTTTCGTGCACAAATGGTAGCAAAGCTTTTGAATTAAATGCTTTTTTCTGTTTGTTGATTTAGATTTTAAGGAAAATAAGGCCAAATCCTTTCCCATTGTAGATAAAACACTGTAGTAATAGAGTCCTTACTGCTTGTGTGTAGGGTGTCGAAAGGCACCAAGCTGTCAGCTTTCACTCCAGCTTTGCTGATGTCTACAGACAGCAAGCACAAGCAAGAGAATGCTAGATACTAACTTCTTGTTTCAAAGGCTCTGTGGGGTGTTTATATATGCATGATTTTTGGAGAAAGCTTGAAGAATTTTCCAGGTGTGGATCCTGTTAGGTACTTCTGGGCCTTACAAACTTATTCATACCCACGGATTTCCTGAGGGTTGTGTTCTTCCTGCAGTGTCTGGCTTACTGACTTGGCAGTTAATATTAACACGCCTAATTCAAGCCATAGTTTGATATATTCAAAACCACTGCAGTTCTAGGAAACTCACTTCACAGATGGAGGCAGTCTGACTGTGTGTTCAGGAACCTGGAACCTGCTCCCGTTGGACAACTGGAAAACTGACATTCTTCCTGCTTCTTTGTCTAAGATGTTCATTTTCTCAATTCCATAACTTCATGTTTCCAAAATGAAACAGGTGGTCACAGAATAGGTGATGCCTTTTCAGTATCCTCAGGAGGATCATCCTCCTGTTTAGATGATTCTCGTGATTGGAATATCAGTCCCTTTTGTCAAGGACTTCAGAGAAATGGTGTGATGTTCTTTGCAGCCCATCAGATGTTTCTTTATGCAGCCTAGAGATACATTATTAGTTGTAAAGGGCTTCAGTACACCAAGCTGTATGGTTAATTTATCAGGTAAGTAATAAAGTTGCATTCAAAGATTATCATCTTCGATGCTATGATGATGATGCAAGTGATAAACTGACGTTGAATCTGACAGACCTGATGCATGAGATGCTGAATGTGACTGTTGTCTTAACGCTGGAATTTAAATACTCCTAGGAAAAATGACAGAAAACAACCCTGTGATTAATATGGGCTTAGTTCTGACAGGATTGCTACCATATTGCATACCTAATTTAGATCTGAATGTATACTAATTGAATTGTTCCTGTTGTAATCTGTGGGTGGAAATATTTGGATTAGAGATGGATTCCTAATATTGGTAAAATCTCTGCTACAGAGTGGAGAAGGGGAAAAGGATTGTGGGGGAGAAATGGTCAGAGATGAAAGTTAAAGTAATTAAAAAAAAGAGGACTGATTTTTTTTTTGTGAGACATAGTGAGAAGCTTTCCTTTTGTTATGTTCTCTCTTGTGCCAACATCACTTTCTGTTAAAAGTATATTCTTATTTTTTATAGCTCTTGTAATGTGAATGATTCATGCAAATAAATAGGAAAACTGACTTAAAGTTTGACAATTCAGTCTTATTTGTACTTTATATCATTTTAACAGAAGCTATCTTGAATGTGTTTTACTAGTTAAACCAATTTTCTTTTTCTCTGTTTTAAGTTGACTGTATTCCCTTTAAACTCTGAAGAGTATTTTTATTATTTTTATTCAGTAGTATGGTGCTTCTGTGATAACTAACCAGTCTGAAATTGCATATTCTTCTGATACATCTTACTCTTGCTTGTGGTGGCAGCTAAAACAACTTCTGAACTCTGCTTTGCCTGGATAAGCTGTTAGAACCTTGTGATGCCTACTACTGATGGTGACGGCACGTTGTTTTCTGAATCACAGAGACTCATCAGTCCTTGGGGTACCTTGGTGATGGCATTTGGGGTTTGCATGCTGCGCTTTCCTTCTCCATGCACATGTGTGGTGTTATTTTTTTTCTTTTGCTTTGTATTAA
This sequence comes from Heliornis fulica, assembly GCA_013399135.1. Taxonomy (NCBI): domain Eukaryota; kingdom Metazoa; phylum Chordata; class Aves; order Gruiformes; family Heliornithidae; genus Heliornis; species Heliornis fulica. Next base: position 66,559 of record VXBZ01002430.1, on the reverse strand, counting down.
CTGAGTGTTTTTCCTGTCTTTTATTGCTGATGGTTCATTTCTCTGGGACATGGCATACCCCGTTGTTAAACAATGCCGATGGCAGGTCTAGAACTAGAGGCAGGGGATGAGTCTGGGCATGCCTGTGGCAGTGCCAGTTGTGCATCCTGGGTTTTCTTGTTTATCTGAGAAGATTGTGAAGTATATCTTCTCCTGGGAAAGGAGCTGACAGCAAACTGGGCAGTAGTGGAGCACATGAGTTTAAATGCCTTTAAAATGGTCTAGTGGTACACTTGGTGGCGGTAGGTTAATGGTTGGACTGGATGATCATAAGGGTCTCTTCCAACCTTAACAATTCTATGATTCTAAAAGAATTTTAAAATATTTAAAGTGAGGTATGTCAAGTGAGTTCTGAGGTTAGTGCTCTGGAAGGTGCACAACTCCTTCTTGCCCAGGAATGAGTGAAAGATGTAAGGACTGTTTTAAATGGCACTGAAGAAAAGCTAACTTCAGTGAGCTAATTGGGGTATGTGTAGCACCCTCTGCTAATTCTCCTACACCAGGGGATATACTGATTTCATTTTAAGCATTGATAATTAAGAGTTGGCAATTCAACTGCTATGCTAAATCCACCTAGGTGCATGGGATTTACTCTTAGGTTTTGAGTGTTGAGGTAGGTGGGAGTTGGCCGAGCAACTTGAGAGTGAGAAATAAGATCGTCTGTTCTGACAAAGTACTATTTCCAGGGCTCTTAATTCATCTCATATATAAAGCTTCAGACCAAAGTTTACACCAAAAGATACAGGTTTCAGCAAAGGAGCAGTGATTTCCTTCATTTGTGGGTTTTCACTGCTACAGGGCTCTGTGGCTTTTAATCTTTTTTTAAAGGAGGAGACAATATTTAAGTGCTTACAGAATTTGAATTAAAAGATGTTCTAACAAGGAACTCTAACTGTATCTTAAAACATGAGGAAGGTGTTGATCCCAGAAAAAACCCCAACCATTGTCTAGCAAGTAAACTGCTCTTACTGATAGGAAAATGTCTAACTAGATTGATATAATTTTAAAGGTAAATATAAACATCACAGAGTCTGAGATCACTAGTAGGCTTTGGCAGGCAGCATGGAGGATAATTCAGAGAGTAAAGGAGATTCTTTTGTCTTTAAAGGATACCTCGTGTCTCCTTACTGTCTTGGGTGTTAGACACATCCCTGTGCACATTCAAGTGCATGTTTTGTCACGTATACAAAATAGTTATTTTTCTGCCTTTGGAAGAGGACAGCTCAGGTTGGTAGGTGGCCTGGAGGAAGCTCTGTTCTGGCTAAGATCTGGGAAGCTGTCAGGGGTGAGCACCCTCCTGCCCTGTGTTTGGTGGAGGGATGCTGTAGCTCCTGAGCAGGGCCCAGTCAGTTTCTTATTTTGCAGGATTTAGAAGTGGCTGAATTACCTTGGAAGGGGCTCACAAAAGCCCTCGACGATTTCTTTAATATCAGTGCCTACACTTTTCAGCCTTCTCCTTTACCTCATCTGTCACTAACGCCACCTAATCCTGCTAACTGCTTCTCCTTTGGTGTGGGGCCTAAAAGGCTGAAGTGAGCATGCAGGCTGGTCCTTTGCCAGCGGGGTGAAGTCTGTGACTCGTGCTCGGCGGTAGCTAAGGATGCAGCGACTGACTCCCTGCATGCGGTGCATAGACACGCTCAGTCCGTCGATGCCAACGGAGCAGTGGTACAAGGGGGTATTCAACTGTCAACAAGAGGAATGAATACAGTTTGCTTAAAATAGCTTTTCAGCGGAGGCCTTGGCAGGCATTAACTTTCAACATTAACAGGCTGATATGTTGCGCTTTTCATTTTGATTTGTCCCAGCATTTTCCTTTATGGTCCATCATTAGATATTGATCAGTTGAAGCTCATTTTGAGACTCGTTGGAACCCCAGGGCCTGAGCTTTTGAAGAAAATCTCCTCAGAGTCTGTGAGTTTACACTTTGATTGTAATATCTGCCCTTTTGGAAGTCCCAAGTTTGTGTGCTGCCCTCCTGTAGTCTGTAGTGTGTCTTGGCATTTATGTTCTGTTGTTTTTTCTTCATTTGTCATTCTTTGCTTTTGGATGGCTTTGCATTCATATGCTCTGTGTATCTTACCTTCATTCCTCTTACCTTTGTGGTATGATTTCTTCCTTCCATATTCTCGTTTTACTGCTTTGTGACTTTCAGTCTGTGGGTTTATGCTTTATAATATACAATCAGATGCTGCTGGGAAGTATTTTTCACAGCTGAGAGCCCGAGGCTCATCTCAATTATTATTTCTCCAGATTGCCTACCCAAGGTAGCACTCCTAACAGGAGTGTTACCCTCTGAGCACACGTCGCCCCTTCTGCAGTGTGATTAATTTCTGAAACACTGCTGCCACCATCTTTGGCTTTGCACATCCAAAGTGCCTCTTCAGGTGCTTTTATGTGGCAGCTGTTTCCAGGGCACATGGTATAGTAGTCTGCTGAGGATCTAACTAATTGTGTCATGTATTTAAAGGGCACTACTGTAGGGGACCCTTTCATCAAGGTAATCTCAAAAAGCTTTCACAGGTCTCCTTTACAAAGTGACCTCTTTTTTTCAGCCATACTGCTACTTCTATCATGAACTTCTGTGAAGACACTATTAAGTGGCATTTAATTTTACCTGTGTCCAAGGGTGGAGTGTGTACAAGTTAGAGCAAGAGATGTCTAGCAGTACATTCAGCAGGTTAAGGTGTAGTGAGCAGCAAGCCAGTAACCACAGTGTCCCTTAGCTGTCACTGCTGCCCTGATACTGAATGGGATCAGCCCCACACAAGAGATTTTGTGCTGCAGCTCATGTTGTGTTTCATGTAACAGTGATGGTCCATGGGAAACATGAGGTTAGCCTGGAGTTAGGTGTGATGAAGGCAGACACATGTGGAGCAAGATGGAATCAGTTGGTCAGCTTGCAGAATCTGGCACCAGTTTAAAAATCCCTGAGATGTTCCACCCCTGGAAAGGTCAGGGCTGAGTATGGCAGGTTGCTGTGGGGCCCGTGGATATGACCTGAAAGGCAGGCTGGGATTAGCGAGAGAGATGAGCTTAAGGGTTGACTGGGTTAAGCAAAAGATTAGTTTGAATACGTAAGGTGGAAGTGGGTCTTTACCACTGCACAGTGAAAAGAATAACTGCTTTTAGCTAGGCCCAAAGCAAGAGTCTGTCTGAAAGGAAAGGTGGTGAAGTACCATTTCTGCTGGTTTTATTTCCTACAGAGGTGACAAAACTTTCCATGTTTGAGGGCCTTTAGTGTGTCACTGTAACAAATGCTGTTTTTCTGCCGCATTACTACTTCTGTGTCTGTTGACTGACATCAGTTAACTTTGTCTTATGCAATGCTAATGTTTTGCTAATTTTACATTTATTGCCTTCTGTCACCTCGCCCACATACCAGAGTGCCTTCAAAGCTGTTTAGAAGGAGGTGTCAGTTGTGAAACGATTTCACTTTGCACCACAAGGAACTTCTAAGTACTTTCTATGCGGCAAGAAAAAAGCCCCAAACCTGCTAACCAGGGTAGAAGATACAATTTTTGTTTCTGTTTTAATTTTTTTTTCATTTTCCTGAGGCTCTTTGTAGCTGCAGCAGTGTAGAAATAAAACTGAGGAGCAGCTTCAGCCGAAGGAAACCTCTATTCTGGTGGCTTAAAACTGTTGGGAAATGTGAATGCAACTGTGTTGTAGTGTGATGCTACTTATGGCAGACAGAAATACTTTCTTGACTGACACTGTTACCAACTGATCAGTAATTATCCATCATTTGAACTAATTATCCACTTGTGCAACTGCTAAACTTTTCACAAGTATTTGAACAAATCAGAGGACCCTGCCTGTGTGGCTTTTGCCTTGTGGTTTGCAGAAGAGATGCTTTGTATGCAGCTGTTTTCTGTTTGAAATGGTTTTTGCACAGTTTTTAACAAAGCCCTTGACTAGGCACTTAAGATATTAACCAGCTTCAGCAGATCATGCGTCTGACGGGAACACCCCCTGCATATCTCATTAACAGGATGCCCAGCCACGAGGTGAGACCTGAGCAGATTGGAGGGGGGGTGGTTTGCAGGGCAGGTCTTCCCTTGGCAGCGTTTGCTGCTTCTGTGAACAATCCGCTCACATGTGGCATGGGGTGGGCAGCTGTCTACCTGCTCTTCAGCAAGGTGGTTTTGGACTAAATGAAGACTTGAGATTTGGACAGCACATGGCCAACCACAGACTTCTGAGACTCGGGGGAGCCTGGATGTGAGTTGGTTTTTGCATCGTGTGTGGCTCACCGGCAGACACAGTGCTGCGTGCAGACTTGCCGGGGCTCCAAGGCCATCAGCTCTCGTAGCACCTCTGCTTTTCAGTCTTGCATGAACCCCAAGTAATGTCAGCTCTTCTTCTGCTGTCTTGAGCAGCTTTTAGATGGGAAGGGAGAACAAACAGTGGGCTTAGTGAGTATCAGGACAAGTTAAGAGAGGGCAAAGTGAGAAGACAGACTGTAATAACCAGTGCTTTAAGATGGTTGAAGTATATTCTGTCTTGGTGGCTGGATTCTATTGTACTTCAATGGAGTATTTATTTCCACAGGCAAGAAACTACATTCAGTCTTTGTCTTACATGCCGAAAATGAACTTTGAAAATGTGTTTATTGGTGCCAATCCACTAGGTAAGGCTTGCTTCCAGATCCTGGTGCTCAGGCTGCAGCTGGCACGTCCTGGGGTGCCAAGACTCTTCCCAAGTTTTTCTTTTGGCTGCAGTAGTTCAGACCAGAACTAATTACCAAGTATGGGTGGGCTGCAGGGCAAAGAGGAGGAAATTGTGGGTGATGGGTGTGGGTCTTGAGAAACTAGAGATTCCTCAAACATATTTTGTGAGCTTACGTTTCTGACTACTGCATCACACGCTATGGAAAAACCCTCTGTTCTCCTTTGGTGCTCTTCCAGCTGTGGACTTGCTAGAGAAGATGCTGGTACTGGATACAGACAAACGAATTACTGCAGCAGAAGCGTTGGCTCACGCCTACTTTGCTCAGTATCACGACCCAGACGATGAACCAGTGGCAGATCCCTACGACCAGTCATTTGAAAGCAGAGAACTTGAGATTGAAGAATGGAAAAGTGAGTTTGGGGGGGTGGGAGAGAGCCCCAGCCTGCTTCCAGTCCATAAGCTGCGCTCCAACCAAGTCCTGGCAGTGAAAGGGGCACAAGAGAAACACACAGTAATGTGGGTGTCCTGTCGTTCTGAGGACCCTGTGCTGAGTGAATCTCTCATGTGCTGTCCACATAATTAGCTTAATCCTCGCTAGCTAATTACTCCTGTGAGCATACAAACATGTAGGTGACGTAGTTGCTCATATCTTTGTTTTCAAACTTATTCACGTCTCCCCAGCACTCAGAAAGAATCTTTCACTGAGTATGTTGGTCTCTGAGCATGGTGTAACCATTCTTTTCTTCCTCATTAAACCACATTTTACATTTAAAATCACATTGGAACCTTTAAGACTGATGCAGGCTTTCTTGGATGAGGGATGTCATCAGCGCTATTAACTTTGTTGCCCTTCTCTCCCCAGGCCTGACTTATGATGAAGTCATCAGCTTTGTGCCACCACCGCTGGACCAAGAGGAGATGGAGTCCTGAGAACCTGCTCTCTCCTGCATGTCCTGCTTCACTGTGAGGGGAAGGCCTTTTTCATAGGGACTCTCCAATTATCGTTCAAGTGCCTCGTCACAATATTCTCTGTGGTGGCGGGGGTTTGTGTGTGTTGAATTGGGGAGGGTGGGGGGAGGGAAGAAAGCTGAGTCTATGTAAACATGCTGCATGCTCTCTTGTACTCTGTGTTCAGCCCGGGGCAAGGCTCTGCAGACCTGTTCTTCCCACTGCTCTTCAGCCCTTCCAGAGTCACAGTGCTCGACCGTTCGCGCTGCTGGGGCGACGTGGGGAAGTTGATGTTTAAAGTTTGGGTTGCAGATGTTGCTGTTTATCAATTCTACTATTAAGTAACCTCAAAACATTGGAAGTTGATTTATGGGCTTAGAGTTCTCCGTTTCCTCCGTGTTTCAGGAACAGAGGTGGGGTTGAGGGGTGACCTTGTTGGGTGCTGGATGGCTGATTTCACATCCAGGTCTTCCTGGTGCAGCAGGACATGTAGGCCGTGTAATGTCTGATTCTTGGAACGTGAAAAGGTTTAGTTTGAAACTGTAAATATGTTTGTGCCTTAAATGAATGGGGAGAGAGGGGAAAGGAAGTCTGGAGTGGAAATGTGACCCGCTGCTTTTCAGGGTGAAGGCTCCCAGATAGCCAGGCATGAACTCCATGTCACCAGGAAATACCTTTGCAAGGCAACGGCCTCTATCCCTGGATCGAGTATTCCCATTTTATTTTATTTCCCCCCCCCCCTTCCCCTCCTGTTGTTTGGAGGCTTCCCAGCATTAGCTCCCAGGACAGAGGCTGTAGAAGATTCTTGCTAGCCTCACGTTTGTGTATCGTGTTGCTGAAAAGGTGGGGTGTCTTCCTGCATGTCGTAGCTGTATGTGCACGTCGAGCTGCTTGATCTGTGTCGTTACGTATTCGGGGATGGCGCTGGGGCAGTGAAATCATCGGTGAACTGTTGTCCTGGGTACCTCAGCCATGAAATCACCGCATCCTTCCCCTTGTGCAGCAGCTCCTTGTGAAACACTTGCCATTCTCGAGGCTCTGGTGAGGAAAGGGTAAAATGTCCGGTGTGGAAACATGCACCTGTGTTGTTCTAATCTTCTGGTTTTGGAGGAGGAGAGCTTGGGGCGAGGGGCTCTCGTGAGAGTGAGTGTAAAAACTCTGCTTCAGAGAAACAACTGGGGCATCTCGTGCCAGAACTTATTTCCTGAAAAGAATTTTTTTGAAGTATTGGAATCCAAAGCAAAGACATCAGCATGCATAAAACCACAATCTCCCTTTCACTGTCTGTACCTATAAATATTTATATATATATATAAAAAACTAACACTTAGTAGAGGGTTTTTTTACCCTCT
>VXBZ01002430.1:13751-57413 GCA_013399135.1 Heliornis fulica | reverse complement strand
ATCTCTGCCTGAGGAAACACAAAAAGGGAGCGTGTTTGAATGCAAACATGTCTCAGATACTTTGTATTTCGCAGGAATCTGTGTGACTCAAACACGCGAGGGGGGGAGGGAGGTTTCTCAGCGTGTCTGTGTAGCAGGGCAGCTCTGGAGCCCCATGCCAGGGCTCCTGGAGGAGCTGCTTGGAGACACGTGCTTGTGGCAGGCCTCCTGTGTGATCAGTGTCCCGTGTGTGTGAGGACAGAGGCTTTGCAGTACTTGGCATTCTTGTTACTGGTGGGAACTGTTCGTGGTGGTTGTTTACCCCGGGTTTGAAGAGGCAGCACAAAGGGATGGGACACAGATGACAAAGCCATGATTCTTCCTAGGCTACTTTCCAGTGATCTCTTCGGCTCAAACACTTAACAAGGGTCTGGGGTGAGCTGGAGAGGGAGTTAATTCATGCTCTGGGATAAAACTCTCCTCAGCCCTACAAAATAGAGACCTAAAAAGCTCCATTTTATGCCGGACCGCTGGTCCGGCTATTGAAATGAATATGTAGATATACAGTGTAAACCTACAGCAAGATTATTTTTATCAGCCATTTTCTGTGTAGATGCTACAGTGTGATTTAATGCTGAGATATTGCTAAAGATTTTTAAAAATATAGACGTTGTGTGTGTGTTTCTGTGTGTGTGTGTGAGTGGGAATGTTTCACTCGGAGTCAGTGCTCTGATGGGAGCCCGCGGACATGCACTCCCATCTGTAGTGCTGCCTGCACGGGGACGCACTTCAAAGAAGAGTTCTGTTATTTTGTTTCTATCCGTGAACTTTGCTGTAATTGGTTATGCCAGATAAGTTGTCACGATACCACTGGTTAAAAATAAAACCTATTTTTCAGATTTACTGCACTGATGGTGCTTGTGAAGCTCTCGGGTTGGTTTTAGCAGGGGGTGAATTTCTCCCTTGTACTGTGTGGAATCTTGTCTGTGATGGCTGGGGAGAGCGAGGGCTTGGTGACTCCTTGGGCACAGGGCTTGTGGCCATTGTGTCCCAAGTGAATTCTCCGCTACCCAACTACTTCTGACCACGAGTAAGGACACAAGGAAAGAAAAATAAATGATGTTTATTAGAGTGAAGTGCTGACTCAGCGCAGCAGAGCAGCGTTCTGCTCCTTGCTGGGACCCAGGGCCCTTCCCCAGTAGTACTGGATTGTCTGTCTGTGCTGTTTAAAAGTGATTTGGGGTATTTTTTTCTTCTCTTAAGCTGCCATTTGGTTGGAGGTGGAAGGTTGCTTTCAGGGTGGAGGTGTTGCAGCTCTCCTTAGTGGAGATGTTTGGACTTGCATATCTGCACCTTACACTCGGAGCAGTTAACAGAGCAGTGTCCTTCACACTAACAAATGCCTTAGCACCCCAATTCTGGGTCTGTGATACAATCAGGTGCTGATCCAAGTCAGGGGGCTGATCCCCAGCACATCCCCTCCCCATCTGCTGAGTTGAGAGTACAAAGGAAAGTGTGGGGGTGTTCAGCCATCCCTGGGGAAGCTGCTTTCCTGTGTGTTTTCACCTCCTGCTTTGCCTTGGAGCAAATTGAGAGGAGGGGGAAAAACAGCCTGAATGGGATCAGTAATGTATTGTTTTCTGGGAGGAAAAAAACGATCCACAAACCCAGGTGGCCAATTCCCAAATGAGCTCAGTCCCAAAATATCCCAGTTAGCAAAAACTCAATACATCAGGGAGTGTCGGGGAACAAAACCCTCTGCCTGGAAACCCAGTTACTCCCCTCAAGGTTTCCTCTTCCACTGGAGCCAGTCACTAGAGAGATGAATTAGTTGTACAGCCAAGACCTGCCCTGGATGTTTAGAGCTCCTAATTGTGAGCCCATCACCTGTGTGTGCGTGTGTAGCTGCGCACGAGTGGTGCTCATGGCATGACAGAGGTGTTACACGCTCGCTTGGGCTCCCGGAGTCCTGGCTGTGAGGCTCTTGCTCACAGGTCTATTTATAGAACTGAGCTGGTTGCTGGGTTATTTCCTGACGCTGCTGTTGCAGCCAGGGCTCACTGACACCTACATCTGTACCATCAGAAGCTGCTGGAGCACCTTGCCCTGAGTTTGTGTTTCACATACCAGACCTGACTGTGGGGCACTGCTGCCTGTGGCAGTGGCTGCCTGGGAGGAGGGGAAAAGTCCTTCCCTGGTGCTTTTCCAGCAGCCTGTGTGTGGTGATCCCGTGGCACTGAGGTGCTCAGACCACGGGTGCCTTTGGAGATGAGGCGATGAGAAGGTCGTGAGAGGGGTGGGGGGGGGGGGGTGGGGGCCGGGGGANGGTCTGGCCCTGTGCCAGCAGGCACAGCCGTGAACGGGGGCTTTGTGCTGAGGGGACAAGGGGTTAGACTTGCTGTGGGAGATGAGACCTGGCCAGGCAAAGCCTTAGGCATGGCCATGTCTCAGGATGGTCCCATCCCACAACTGCTCCTGGATGAAGGTGGAGAACCTCAGCCTGTTTTCACCATCCTGCCAGGAAACTGGGCTTGGGAGACAATCACCGCTGTCCTGTGGATGTAACAGCCTGGTGGCCTTCTGTGCTGCCGTTGTCCTCCCATCAGCTGGGAAGAAGAATGTCCCTGCTTGTCTGACGAGGTGCTGTGGCTTGTTCCCCAGATTCCCCGGCTCGACAAGTCCTTACTCATCCACTTGTTCAGAGCAGGGATTTCACGAGGTCCCCTCTGAGCCCCACGAGGACATTTCTCAGCTGGTGGCCCGGTGGAAGCGGGAGAACAAGAGCTGTAGGTGACGGTGGGACTCCTGGAGGTGTGTCTGCTGCGGGGCTGGGTGCTCAGCTCCTGTAGCAGAGTCCAGAGACACCTGTACAAGACCAAGGCGTGTCTGGAAACCTGATGCCTCATCCCTGCCAATGTGGAGGCGGAGGGAGGAGGGCCCAAAGACATGTCCCTTCACGCTCTCAACAGCTGAAAACAGAGAAGGAGACCTGCTAGAACATTTTTTACCAGCCCAGGAGGCCTTGCTGTCGGGCTCTCACCCCAGAAGCCCTCCCGTACTCCGGTACTCTGGGGGGGTGGCAGTCCCGCACCCGCCGGGCGATGAACATCGCAAGGAGAAGAGGCTTTTACAGACAGGAGGTGAACAAAACCCTCTGGGAGCTACCAAGGAGATACACATCCCTCCACCCCGTGGGGTCTGGAGCCTACGGATCAGTGTGGTGAGTGGGGTCCTGCCTGTACCGCTGGCAGCTGCACGGGACGAGTTGGGGGCATTTAAAGTATCTTGCTGGGGGGGGGGAGGAAATGAGGAGGTGCCTGTTGGTACCCCTCCATTAGGAAAGGATATTTGCATGTGTGATGAAGGCACTTTGCCTCCTGCTCCTGCACGGGTTGGACACTTGGTCACCTGAAGAAATGCTGATCTTTCCTCCCGTGGTTGCCCCGGGTGGGCTCAGAGGACAGCGCTTCCCACCCGAGCTCACCTCAGCTGGTGTCCTTGGGCAGTGTCTTGAGGACCAGGTAGGCAAGGCTGGGGCAGCTTGGGGTGTCACCTCGATGTGGGGGCTCAGCTTTCAGGGTGCTTTGATCTCAAGCTTGTGTTAAGGCAGGATTTCTGTCTGGCAGCAAAGGGAGGGAAACACCTGGGTGTCCAAAAGAATTTGTGGGTGCTGAGAGGTGGGTGCTGGACCAGAGGTGGCTGCAGCGTGTCCTTGCTGCTTCGCCAGAGGCAGCTGGTGCTGGGGGAAAGGAGCTGGGTGATACCACCCAGCTTGGATGCTGCTTCCAGGATAGAATCATACCCAGACAGAAACTACTGCAAACCAGGGTCTGTCACAGACTGGGACTACCAGGGTCTGTCACAGACTGGGACTTGCTTCCTGGCTGATGATAAACCTCAACCGCCGAGGGAGCAGCACAAGCTGCTGTTAGTGAATCAGTTAATCAGACGGGTGACTCTGGAAGGTTAAATATGAACCAGTCCACTGACAGGACCTGGCTGGAGCTCTTGTTTCATAACATGCCGAGCTAAAACAAAAAAAAAAAAAAAAGGTGTGTCCCCTTGTGCAGGTGTTGGGTAAAGTCTCTGTCACGGCACAGATCCTGAAACCCCGGGGCCCAAGTTCTGCCCTTGTCTCCTGGCTGCCTGTTTGCAAAGGACCCAGGGTTTCCTTTCCCCACTCTGCTGCTCAGTGGTGTTTAAGCTTCCAAGGTGCTTAAGTAAGTCCTGAAAGTCAGACAAGACTAAACTTGACTTTTTTATATCTTGAAAGTGTTTTCTGGGTATTATTGCAAAGGTAAGCAGGAAAGAAAATAAAGACAGGACAAAAAGAAAGAGAAATCCTTCCAAAGTTTCCTTGCCCACCAGAAAAAAACCCAAATGATAAGCCACCAAATCTTCCACAGATCCCTGTGAAAGTCTCAGCTGCTCTGGAGATGCCAGGGGTGGTGGTACTCTGTGGATGGTGCTCAGCAGGGAAGGTTTGGGGCTGATTCCCACACAGAGCGGAGATGGGAGTTGAGAGTTGCTGGGGAGCTTTCCCACAATGGTGTTGTGGGAGCTGCTGGCTTTTCCACCTCCAAACAGCTGAGAAACTTACTGGGGCAAAGTGATGAAGATGTTTCTTCCCTCATTGGTGCTGCAGGGATTTGGCTCCAGGTGGATGTAACCCTGGAAGTCTTCTCTCGTTTGCTTTTCCCAGCCGAAATCGCCATCGCTTGTAAGGTTGCGTCTGCTCTTGGCCCACACAAGTCTGAGTGATGGGAAGGGACCTCAGTGGCCAAGAGCAGAGATTGTTGGATGGCACTGAGGAGGTTGTCTCTGCTCGCTGGATGTGAGCTGTTGGTTGGATGTGAGCTCCAGGCTGCTGGAGGAGCAGCACAATGATCACCTGTGGCTTGTGGTCAGAGGAAGCTGCACGATAGACCTCAGAGATGTTCAGCAAGGAACCCATAAGCCCTACCCTGCACTGGAGTGAAGGGAAAGCCATGAGGAGCGGGATATTCCCCCCTCTCCCACTCCCATCAGCCCTAAACTCATCAAACCACACCACCTGATTGTGGCATTACAGGTGGCATTTCCCTGTTCAGTCTCAGAGTCTGAGGTCACGGGAGTTTTTTATGGCTTTATGATACCTGCCCGTTCCCGGATCGGGTCCTCCTAGAGCCTCGAGGAAGGAGCAGTGGCTGGAGCCTGGCAGTCAGGGACAGGGGTGGGGTGAATCGTGTCCCTTCAGAGAGGGAAGCAGGACAAATGTGTTGGTGCGAGGCTGGAGGATGCGTGCAGAGTGATAATGCCAGTGTTTACTGGGCTTGGTTCCCTGTCCAGCTACAAGCTGCAGGGTTCAACATGCTGATTTATAGCCCCTCTGTTTCCCCAGGAGATAAGTTTTAGATTTTAAATCTTAGTTTTTAGGTTTTAGATTTTTTTTAGATTTTAAAGATTTGCAAAGAATGGGAACTGCTCTGGAAACCTACAGTGAGATTTGGCAGGGAAACCCCTTTCTTCAACTGTTTGCAACATGGAGGGGTCAAGGAAGGGCTGAGGTGCTGATGGATGACAGGTTGCACCAAGAGCCCCAGACTACGGCTGTCTCTGTCTGATGACCTCCATCCCCTGCTGCTTGCCTTGTGAAACCCCAGGTCTGACCAAAGAGCCTCCAAAAGCACAGAAAGCCACAGGGTCTCTGTCCAGCTGCAAACCCTCAGTATCATGGGGTGGGGGGATAACCCATCATGACTCCAGCAGCAGCTGTTGCCCTGTATTTTCAGTAGCATTGTAAGAGACTCCCATTTTCAGCCAGACCTGTTTTACCCAGCACCAAAGATCCTGAATGCTGGAGAATTAATTTCTGTATTTTCAGTGCGTGACATCCGCTGTCGTCGCTCCAGAATACAGCAAAGGCAGCTGATGTACCTAAAAGACAAAACCTCCAGACAGATGGCAAAGCAGAAATCTCTTTATTTCCTTATTGCTGTATGTTGGGGAAGGAGGAGGCAGAGTTAGATCCAATCCTGACCTTTAACCATTTGTGTTTCCCTCCTCTTGCGGCTCCGTTAACCCATAGAAATGAGCTGGAGCAAAGGGGGAGAGACAGGCTCTGTGGGCAGAGCTCCCCAGGAGGGGTGAAGAGCATGGAACTGTGAGTTCCAGAATCATCTCTTATCTAGGAAAAGACTTTTGGTATTGCAAAACTTGTTAAAACACACTGCCCACCTCAGGACTCTGGGGTTGGTCTCTTCTCCCCAGTAACAGGTGACAGAACTCGAGGAAATGGCCTCAAGCTGCACCAGGGAAAATTTAGGTTGGATCTTAGGAAGAACTTGTGTCCTGAGAGAGTCCTCAAGCATTGGGACAGGCTGCCCAGGGAGGGAGTTGAGTCCCCATCCCTGGAGGGGTTTAACAGACGGGGAGATGTGGTGCTTGAGGACATGGTCTAAGGGTAGACTTGGTGGCGGTAGGTTAATGGTTGGACTGGATGATCTTAGGGGTCATTTCCAGCCTTAACAATTCCATGATTCTATGATTTATTTGTCCACCACAGTTCAGCCATAGACAAGAAGACAGGGGAGAAAGTGGCTATCAAGAAGCTGTGCCGCCCGTTCCAGTCGGAGATCTTCGCCAAGAGGGCGTACAGGGAGCTGATGCTCTTGAAGCACATGCAGCACGAGAACGTAAGTACTCATGGCTCTCCCTTCCTCCTGAAACAAGGGGGGGTTTCTTGCCACCTGGGAGCAAGTCCTTTTTGAGGGCATCACCCTCGAGAGCTCCTGATGCTTGGTGTGGGCAGGCTCAGGGTTTAACTGCTACCTGTGAGCTGTGCCACGCTGGCACCGGGCTGCAGCAGATGGGGAATGGGAGCTCCCATGTATTAGTAAGAGGAAAAGCAGCTGGGCAGTATAGTGGGGTGTGCTGGGGTTCCTCAGGTGGAGTTCTCTGCGCTTGCCCATGTGTGTGGGCTGATGGAGAGCTGCTCCCTGAGGGCCATGTGTGCAGCAAAATAACTTTCTGGGTTTAAGTTTGGACTTCTCTCCCCCATCAGGTCATTGGGCTGCTTGATGTCTTCACCTCTGCCCCCTCCTACCAGGGATTCCAGGACTTGTAAGTTGAGTTTGTGTTCGCTGTGTCTAGACCCCGGGACACCTGGCACTTAGTGACAGGCTGTCAGGGCAGAACGGGGTGCAGTCCAGCAGCCTGAGCTGAAAGGGGGTCAGACATCCCCAAATACCAAAGAAAATCAAAAGCATGGGTCAGTTCCCATGGCTGGAGCACCCCAAATTCAGGAACAGATGTGCCTACACCTGGGAGGACACGGTGCCTACAGACCAATGTACATTTCGTCCCGTGGTGTGTTGTGTGTGGTGTGATCCCTGCTGAGAATGGGACAAGTATTGATCCTCACCCCAGAGTCATGAAACAGAATTCTAAAGATCTGGCTTTCCTGTTGTGTTGGTTCTGGCTGGGGTTCTTGGGAGTGTTTTGGCTTTTTTCTGTGTTGATGGTCAGAGTGGAAGAATCTTTTCCCTTCCCCATCCTTGGGCATGAGCAGTGTGCACCCAGGTCTGGGATTTTTGCTGCTGGCTGGGTGCTCAGCAGGAAAAGGTGTCTGAAGGTACTCAGAGCTGTTCCTGCTGGAACGTTGTCAACTAATTAGCAGTCTCAGAAGGCAGGCCAAGCGTTGAAGGAAGTTAGATGTTGTCTTCCAAGGCAGGGCTTTACAAAGATAATTTTGGAAGCCAACACAGTGGTTTTGCAAGACTCTAAAGCCACGCAAGATGTTTCAGCTCCCAGATGGTGTAAGACTGTCAGGAGCTGAGCATCACTTGAGGCCTCTGGTAAGCTAATTCAGGATTGTTAAAGTTGGGAAGATCTTTGTTCGTACTTGATGTCAGACATCTGATTGGAGGGGAGGAGGAAGGGCAGTTCTTGGAGCAGGATGAAATCTCAGCATCACTGCAGGCTGTGCTAGGAGTGCCACCACCACAGGTAGTGTTAGTTACAGCGGGGTGAGCAGCCGCAGCAAGGGCTAGTGAGGCCTCTCTGGTTCCCTGCCCCTTTTCTTCTAGACTCAGGGCTTTGTGTTGCTGCCTTTCAGCTACCTGGTGATGCCATACATGAGGACAGATCTACAAAAGATCATGGGACATGAATTCAGCGACGAAAAGATCCAGTACCTGGTCTACCAGATGCTGAAAGGGCTGAAGGTAGGTGGGTCTGGAGGAGTTCAGTGGCTTCCTGCATCTCCTCTGCACATCACCTCTGGACTGACTGTACCAAACCCCCTTCCAGCACTTTGTAGGAAGGTTGGGGGGGGTTTATGGAACCCCCTGTGAACAAGGAAGGGATGTGCTGCTTTAACTGGCTTGGAGAGAGCAGAAAGTGATGACTGCAAACCCTGTGATGCACAGACAGTGTCTTAATGCTGCCCTACGTGACATCTCTCACCAGAGCAGGGCAGTGGCTTTGGCCTTTAATGATCCCACCTCAATAATGGCTTTCCCCAGATTGCTCTTAGCTTGTCTTTAAACAGCAGGGAGAAGAACACACACACACACACACACACACACACACACAGTTTAACTGCTCTGACAGAAGCCATGTAGTCAGTTTTTCCAATTTTGTGGACTAATTCTGAGTTATTCTTGACATAGTCGAACCCCCAAACCAAAAAGTCTTCGTGTCTTCTACTGACTGTGTTCCTGCCAGTAATCCTGATGCTTTGCTAGCTCTGAACTACTCTTTTACTCGCTGTAAGGAGCTGTTGCTCCCTATCTCCTCTGCTCTGGGCCTCCTCTTTTGACTGGCAATGTAATTACCACTCCTGCCAGAAGGTCAGCCCAGATTCCTTCTCAAGCTCCAGGGGCTGGGGGCCTGCAGCATGCTGCAGAGCTGAGCTCTCAGCGGGTGCTTGTTTGTAGCTCTGGTCTTGTCTGCTGGTGATCACACTGTGGCTTCTCTTTTCATTGCAGTATATCCATTCAGCTGGGATCATCCACAGGGTAAGTTCATGTGCACTGTTACTCCTGTTTTTTGTCTGTTTAGCAGAAATACAGCTTGGTTGTGAAGTGAAAAAATAATAGCCTCGACCCCTCTAAGGCATCTCTGGCTCCTGTGTCTCTCTTTCGCCTCTTCTCTTTTTTACCTCCCCAAGAAAGATGGGGAGAGGCTGTTCAGTAGGGCCTGTTGTGACAGGACAAGGGGTGATGGGTTTAAAATAGAGGGAGGGAGATTTAGATTGGAGATTAGGAAAAAGTTCTTTGCTGTGAGAGTGGTGGAGCACTGGAACAGGTTTCCCAGGGAGGTGGTGGATGCCCCTGGATCCCTGGAGAAGTTCAAGGCCAGGTTGGATGAGGCCCTGAGCAACCTGATCTAGTTGGGGGATGTCCCTGCTTCTTGCAGGGGGGTTGGACTAGATGACCTCTGGGAGTCCCTTCCAACTCCAGCCAGTCTGTGATTCTATGATTCTACACCTTATCCTTGTGTGGATTTGCTGTTGGAGCAGCGTTTTGAGGAAACGCTGTGTTTACTGATCAGCTCAGAAGCATTTTCTGATGGTTTATGACTGAAAGTGGTTTCAGAAGAAATAATGTAGATATCTGAAGCTGTGGGATATAGCAGGCTTGGGGTCTGCTGTACCCATACCGGCTGCGGGGTGTTCTCGGGCCCCACCGTAGACACACAGAGATTCAGCTGAGTCTTGTGTTGATGTGTCACAAATCAAAACATCCTTATTACTCCACTCTTGTCTGTTGTAGGACCTGAAGCCAGGCAACCTGGCTGTGAATGAAGACTGTCAGCTAAAGGTAGGTGGAAAATGGCCCTTCCGTAGCGTGTAGCGTATCCTGTGGTGCAGGGACTGCTCTGCCAGCCCGAGTCTGGCACCATCGTGTTCCCTCTCCTCTTGTGAGACTCAGTTTGAGGTGTTCCATTACCTGGTGGTTGCAGGCTGTGGGAAATACTCATCTGCTGATGTAACTTGCTGAATCAGGGCTTAAGACTTGGAATGAACATCCTGTCACTGCAATTCTTGTGGCACAGCAGTTCCTTAACGACTTCCTAAATACATTCAGTTCTGCTGAGCAATACTTGCGTGAGGTGAACGATCCCTGAAGGAGGCCTGGGTTCAACCACAGTTGCCCTTTGGTCCTCAAGGCTGTGATGGATGTGATTCCAAGGTCATTTCCAGTCGTGCTCTGAGGGGTTTGCTCGCAGCTTGCTGATGGGGTGGCCTAGCACACGTTTTCTGTAACGTGTACTACAGGGAATGGCTTTGTTGTCCATAAAGGTTGGGTGGAGCCATGATCACCTCCAGGTTTGAGGGAGGGGCCATGTCCAGTCAGCTGCAAGGTGTTTGTATAGGAAAGGATAAGTCCTGGTGGCCTGGGAGCCTGCCTTCACCCAGGTCATATTAAACATCACTTATAGAGTTGAAACTTAAGTTTCAGGAAAGAAGTGACCTTCCAGGTAGCACCAGTCCTTTCTGCAAGGTCTTCACACAACAACTGGTTTTACAGCTGGCTTGCAACTCACCCTGGAATTAGGACAAACCTGTTAGCTCTCTGAACCATCGGTGGGTGGCTGTGGTGTAGCTGTTGCTATCTGATTGGATCCGCTTCGGGGATTCTCACTTGCCTGTAGGATTCTCTTTCTCTTTCCTGCCCTTCCTTCTCCCTCTTCCTTTGGTGAACTGCAGATCCTGGATTTTGGCTTGGCCAGACACACCGATGCCGAGATGACGGGTTACGTGGTCACCCGCTGGTACAGAGCCCCGGAAGTCATTCTGAACTGGATGCACTACAACCAGACAGGTGAGCTGGGCTGCGTCAGCTCCGCGACTCGCTGCTGACGAGCCCGAGGATCCCGCTGTCACGCCTGGGTCACGTCTCACGTGATCCTCCAGATGGTTTCCTCCTTTATCATCGGCGTCCCCTGGAGCAGAGCGAGTCCCAGAGCTGTTTCTCTACTCCCAAAGCTGGTGCCTGAGGGAAATGATGACAGCAGAGGGCTCAGCAGCACAGAGAGAACAGGGGAGGGTGGAAAATGGGAGTGAGATTTAAATTGGTACCTACTGTGAGCAACAAAGCAAGGAACAGCCCCAACAATCAGTGCTGCCTTTTTGCCTTACTCCCCCTCCCCCTTTTTTTTTTCCCCTTTCCTTTTTTCTCTCTGGACAGTGGATATCTGGTCTATCGGCTGTATCATGGCAGAAATGCTGACTGGGAAAACGCTGTTTAAAGGAAAAGACTGTATCCTTTCAAGCTGAACCTTTTCCCTGGGAGGAGGGGGTAACAATTCTTGGAGGGGGGTGTGAAAGGGTGTTTATAAACGAGCCTACTGAGAAAAACAGGTGTCAGCCTGCTCTAGCAGGAGGTAAGTGCAGGAACCAGTGGGTCTTTTTGGTGAGGAAAACAGAATCTAGGAGGGGGCCAAGCTGCCCTTACAAACTGGGTGATCTTTAACACAGCCTGCCAGACCTTGATCAACTGACTCAGATCCTGAAAGTAACGGGACATCCAGGAGAAGACTTTGTGGAGAAGCTGGAGGACAAAGCGGTAAGAAAGTTCACCGCGGCTTGGGGTCTCGCTGGCAGCGCGGCGATGGGGAGGGGTTAACGTGGCCGTGACTCTGAGATGGTGGAGATGCTCTTCTACAGCAGCAGAGGAGCAGCAGCAGTTCTTTCCCCCAGTGGGGGAGATGTTTCTCTTTGCTAGTGGCATGTGTGATGGACCCAGTGTTGTGTTGGGAACTGGTGTGGAGTACAGGGACTCGGGTGAGGTCCCTGACCATCATCAAGACACCAACCTCCTCTGTTCTATAGTTTGGCACTTAAAGCAGGAATATTTCTGTATCTCAGTTGATAAAAGTAGTTCTTTGCCAGCTGGTTGCTAAAGTGTGATATCTGGGGTGAATTGCTTTTCTCTGCTTTTGCCTTTGCCTCTCTGGAGCCTTGAGACCCCCAGCTGTGTTACACAGCCCCCTCATACCTGTCCGTGTGCAGTAAATATCCTTTCTTTTCTGCTTCAGGCCAAAAGTTACATCAAGTCCCTTCCTAAAATCCCCAAGAAGGATTTGTCTGTGCTTTTCCCCAAAGCCAATCCTCAGGGTAAGTCATTCATGGGTAGCTCTCGTGGTTTTACTGCAGACTGCCACAGGTCCAGTCCTACTCCTCGTTGTTCTCCTAATTCCTTTCTCCTTGTGGGTTGTGCCTCTGCCCCTCTTCAGGAGAAATATCTAGGAATTAAAAGCAAACTGATGCTTTATTGTCATTACAACAGCGATGTAACTTTCCTTTTTCTTAATTTTAAAACAACACAGCCTGTAACATGCAATATTTAATGAAGACACAAACTCTTGACTGTCATATCAAGCCAGAAAGGAGCAAGTGGATGTTGGACACAACAGGTTGTCTAGGTCGTGGGATGCAAATTACAGGGTTAGGAGAGCTGTGTGTATCAGCTCCACTTGATATGAGAGCTGGGATGAAGTCTGGCTGATATTGGCTTCCAGAGGTTGTTGCTTGTAGCCAAGCAGGTGATATTATGATCAGTAGCATTTAGATAAACCAAGCAGCTCCTCTTTGCTCATTATTATTTCCTAGCCCCACATCTAAGGCATTGTGGGTTTGATAAAGGGCTAAGAGAGCCCCGCAGCCCATTTCAGTATTATTATTATTTTTTTAAATTTATTTTTTTAGTGCAGCTTAGGTCCTGTTTGTTGAACACCTGGGTCTACTGGTATTTAACAAGCAGGTGAGATGTGGCATTTTCAAGGGTAGAACTGATCTCTTACAAGGAGCTCTTTTCCCAAGTAGGTCACAGATGAGAGGGAGCAAAACTCTTGCAAAAGCTGAAAGGAAGAAAGCACTAAGATGGTAAAACCGAGGGGGAATGGGGCTGACAGGCTAGTTGGTATCTTGAGTTTCCTGCCTTCCTGTTTACCAGGGATGTACAGATTTCTATACAGATTACTCACATTGAGACTACTTTGAGTTGCAGGGGGCAGAGTGAAAGCAAATGATTAAAACTGAAAATAAGTTGAAGTTACTGGCTCGCTCTGTGCCTTCTTGCAGCCCCAGCTGTGTCCTGAGGCTTGTTGTGTTAACAAGAGTTCCAAGGGTGCTCTGGGGCAGACTGTGTCCCCACTGAGAGCTCCATGCTGCCCTGGCCAGGTTGAGGAATCTCTTCATTTCCAGTTTAGGAGATGTAGTGTTGGGGAAACACCAATCCCACTGCTCGCAGGGTTCATGCATGGGATGCCTGCTCCCCTTCCCAGCCTGCTTAGCCCTCTTCCTCTCTTCTACAGCAGTGGATCTGCTTGACAAGATGTTGCAGCTGGATGTGGAAAAGCGCCTTACAGCGACGGAGGCCTTGGCCCACCCCTATTTCGACCAGTTCCGAGACATCGAGGAGGAGACAGAAGCACAACAGTCCTATGATGATTCTCTGGAACATGAAAAGCTTTCCATAGATGAGTGGAGAAGTAAGCACTTCATCTCCTTTGGAGTTCCTGCCTAGCACAGGGCTTTCCTGCCTCTCTCTCTTTCCTCTGCACATGCTGAGTGAGGCTGCTGGTACCTCAATGACTGAGTGCATCTCCTTGCTCTTGCTTTTATGCCTTTTATCCCTCCATCTCTCCAAGCAGACTCTTTTTTGCCCTCTCTCCTTTCTGTCCCTTCCTCCCAGGTCATACCTGCCTCATCCTCTCCTCTGAACACCTCCTCTCTGCACACATTCCTGTCTTCTAAAACCACACATACTTATGATACTCAAAATCATTTTGTTCTGTTTCTTTTCAAGAGCATATTTACAAGGAGATCTTGTCCTTCAGTCCCATTGCACGGAAGGACTCAAAGAAGCGAAGCGGGATGTCGTTATAGTGACCTGTGTGACTGTGGCTGGGATTTGATTCTCCAGGATGTCCCATGGGATCTACTCCTTGCTGGTGTCTGGCACTTGGCCTGTGGGACTTCTCTGTGTGCAGACACGAGGATGACACCGTGATTTGGGCATTGGACTTTGTTCTGTTACAGGGGGAAGTACCCCAAACACTTTTCAAGACCACAGATAAATATACTCTCCTTGAAACTTTTAAATGGAGGAATTTTACCTGGTGTTTGGGTTTTTCTTTATGTTTCTCCACTTGAGAGAGCAGGAGTCTCATTGCTCCCATTCATCTTTCTAAGCACAGCTTTTAGTATATTGATTATGGGTAATGTAAAGAGAATGGTAAAATGGTCTGGGAAGTGAGTCACAAGCAAAATAATCAGAAAAAAGTAAATTCAGCATAACAAGACTTGATCCAGTTGAACTGTGTGTGTGTCCCCTTCCCCTGAGCAGTCACACTGCATCCAGCCCAGTGAGGGTGCTGGAACAGTGCCAGCCCCAGGACACTGTGGGAATCCACTTGCTCATGGGACTGGTCTGAGTCCAGAGTAGGTCCAGACTCCTGCTGTACACACAACTCCCTGCTGGGTGCTTCCCACTCCAGACAGCTGCTGCATCCCCTGTTTTGTTTGACTTCCTCATGTAGTTTTATCTGTTTATTTCATTCCCTGGCTTTTGATCAATGCTCTCTCCCCCTCTGTGCTAATTGCAAGCACATCCTTGGAATTCCAGGCCACTTTTCCACATTGACAGACTGTGTATCCCACTGGGCTGGGCTATCATCAAACCGTCCCTGCTGTCCCATCTCTCTGCTCAACCCGGTCTCCCCTACCACCAGATCCTTCTTCACCCTTATCTCTCACCAGCACTCTCGCCCTGGAGCCACCCTGCCTGCCTTTATCTCACAGGACCAGTGTTTAACACAGACCTTATATTCTCATTCCTTCTGCCCTGTGGGATCAGTTGTAACCAGGGATCCTCTGCTTCACTTCTCTGGCACCTGCATATTCCTCAGTAGGGGGAGACAGGGAAACTGATGGCTTGGAGAAGAGGCAGTTGTCAGTCCCGAGGCTCAGCTCTTACAATAACAAAATTTCAAATACTGGTGGGGAAAGCATAGAAATGTGGCATGAACAATCTGGCAGAAGCAGGGATGTAATAATTCAATTCAGCACAGATACTAAGTTCAGATATCTTGGTTTTGCAGTATCAGATTAGCTCCTTCAGTCAGCATTATTATCAGTTGCATCTAGGAGGATCTTACTCGATAGAATATCTCACAACACCCACTACAGGTGGGAAAACATCCTTGTGAACAAGCTTCAGGAATTCCCTTCCCTGCACTGTCACTGAGGTTTTCCATTTCTTACTTGTCTGTGCCAATTTTGACTCATTCAGCTACTTGGTGACCACTTGGGAGCTACAGGAACTTGACTCCTCTGCGATGCCCTGTCAGTGGCCAAGGTGGGACTGTGCAGTGCTGCTGGCGCTCACTGGGTGCATCCTGCTCTGGTCTCCAACCTGAGAGGAGGGTGCAGAGAGGTGGGGAGTGGTCTCTTCTGCCCAGGGCCAGGGGACAGGACAAGGGCAATGGCCTCAAGCTGCGCCAGGGCAGGTTCAGATGAGATGTCACAAGAAATTCTTCCCCCAAAGAGCTGTGGGGGTGTGGGACAGGCTGCCCAGGGAGGGGGGGAGTCCCCACCCCTGGGTGTATTGAACAAACAGGAGATGAGGTGCTCAGGTAGATGGGGCAGGAGAGGACAGGGACGCTTGGATGGATGGATGGATGGATGGATGGATGGATGATCTCAAAGGGCTTTTCCCACGCGGGGATCCTGTGGCTGTGGAACCCCGATCCGCAGTGGTAGTGCGGCCTCTTGTGGGGTACCCGGGGAGGTCTCGGTGCCTCTGCTAAGGGGGGACGGCCCCAGTGCCTGCAAGTGGTGGGAGGTAAAGTTCTTTCCCCGGAGTGGGAAAGGCTGAGCCGCAGTGTTACTGGGGCTGCTGGTGGGCTCCCTGGGGCGGTTCAGGCAGGGGCTATAAGCCCAGTTGGCCATGGTGGTTTCTGGGATGTGCTGGCAACTGGAGGAGCTCCGAGCCCCCCGGCCTGGGAGTTCCTAGGACGTGTTCCAGGTGTTTGGGGACAATATTAACAGTAGCCCACCCCCTCTCACGGGCAGTCAGGGGTGCCCAGGGCCTGTGTGGAGTCTCCCCCAGCGAAGGGCACTGCCAGCCTCAGCACATCACACTGGGGAGCTGCAAGGTCCTTTCCCTGCCTGGCAAGCAAAGGAGAGGGAGCACTGCGCGAGGGGCTGTGGTGGGGTGGGTCGAGCAGCTCCCTGGCTGCATGGGGTTAACTGGGGCATGGCTGGGCAGTCACATTAGACTGAAACACCTCTGTATGACAAGGACACCATCTCCCATGGGACTGACTCGGGAAACCAACTTCCCAGCCCCTGAGAGGTTTTCAAGCAGGTGAGTTCATTCCAGCACCGGGGACCAG
The DNA here is from genome assembly GCA_013399135.1 of Heliornis fulica. Lineage (NCBI taxonomy): Eukaryota > Metazoa > Chordata > Aves > Gruiformes > Heliornithidae > Heliornis > Heliornis fulica. The sequence goes on along the minus strand of VXBZ01002430.1, from coordinate 41,048 downwards.
GGAGCGGCGCCTCCTAACCTGCACACGGTCTCTCTCAGCATCCCTTTAACCTATAGAATCTGCATGAGATTCCCAAGGAAGGGTCAGGCAATGCAAAACAGTTCTGAGAAATCATTATCAAATGTCCCCTCCTCCAGGCACACCCGTGGTGACATCTGGGGGGGGTCCCTCATGGAAGGCTCCAAGTCTTCCTCACATTGTCCTTTGTGCCTTTTGGGCCGAGTGCCTGCCAGGAGCTGTACAACTGTCCCGAACTGGTTCGACCCTTGTGCAAACCCCTCCAGCTGCCTCTTGTTTCTGATGGCCAGGAGCTGCTTGGTTAAGCAGGACAATGTCAAAGACCCCATGCTCACTTCCCCTTCTGGTTCTACAGATGAATACCCAGTCAAGTATCTTAAGCACTTGCTCATTTTCAAAATCTGCTGGGATGAGCTTCCCTGCTCCTCTGTCTGGTGTCATGTCTGGCTAACAAGGCTCCCCGTATCTAAACTCAAATCCCCTAAAAATTGCCTGAATTGCCTAAATCTAGTAGCAGGACAGAACTGCAAATAAGATTGCTACAGTTATTTTGCAGGGACACCCCAGGAAAACCCCAAGAGCAACCCCTTCTGGTGCCTCAGTTTCCCCTGCTGAGAACCTGCCTCTGCCTCCCCTCCAGCTCAGGCTTGTTCCTAGCTGTTCATTCCCAAATCCAGCTGGCCTTGCCATGCCTCAATCCATCCTGGGCTTGCTGGGGAAAGAACTGACCTGGGACAAAGGTGCTTTTCCTTCAGGGACACTGTGCCTGGTGCCTGTGGCCTGTTCCCACCCCCAGGTCAGTGGCATGCGAAGCACTCGCTGCCTCCCAACGCTCCCGGTAAAGAAGCAACAGCTGCAGGGGCCCTTTTGCTGCCTCAGTAGCTGTGACAGCACCCAGGAGCCAGGCTGGGGTCTAAATTTAAACTCATGCTTTGTGTGTTTGGCCACGCAAGTGCAGGCTCCAGCCCCCACTGCCCACCGCCTCCCCTGGTGTGCTGAGGAGACAGACTCCGCAAGAAGACATCCAGAGGAGCTCCAGCTGGCTGGGATCTGGGGGAGCAGGGTTTGGCTGTGGAAGGGGCCAGGGTAGAAACATCATGGAGCCTGCTCCCCCCCAGGATGATGTGAAGAAGAGGCAACAGAAGGAGAAATCCAAGAAACCGGTGCCACCAGCAGCCCCCCGGCCAGCCAGGGCTTTGTTCTGCTTGACCCTGAAAAACCCTCTGCGGAAGGCGTGCATCAGCATCGTGGAGTGGAAGTATCCCCCTGGCTGCGTGGGCTTGGGAGGGAGCACCCATGTGTGTGAGCAGGGGTGCTGGGGAGGGGTGCTGGGCAGCAGGACCCTGTGGGCTGGAGAGCTGTCAGCCCGCTTCAGGCCTAGGCAGGTCTGTAAAAGGCAATGAGATGCTTGGGGAGCTCTGGTGGGTTGTGTCAGTGAAGGTGATGGCTGTGCAAACTGGGGGGTGAATGGGCATGTGGGGGAAGCTGGGGCTGAGGAGAAAGGCCATGGGCACCTTTGGTGGGGTGGGAACGGGCAGGGACAGCCTGGGTGGCAAGAGGCTTGAGGACTGGACGTGGTTTGTGCCGGTAGGAGCTGTGAAGGGGTGAAACAAGGGACAGCCTACGGTGAGAGAAGTGTTTGGCACGTGAGGAGGGGGCACAGCGCCCATCCCACAGTGAGTGTGGGGCCAGACCGGGACAGCAGGAGCTGGAAGTGGAGCTGGGGACAACAGGTTGCCACTGGCAGGAGGGTTGTGTGTGTGTAGTGAGACCATGGTGAACTGCTTGAGATGGCTTTTTGCATGTGTCACAGCTGGCCTGATCCCACAGCTGCTCCCTGCCCTGATGGTGGGGGTTGGTCGGTGTCCCCCGAATCCTTGCCAACACTGTTGTCCTCCCAGCCCCCCTTTCCCACCCCTCCCTGGCACTGTTGTTGCAGGTGAAGGCTTTGTGAATGCATCTGCTCAGCGGGGCAGTATCTGTCTGTGCCTCTGGCTTAATTTAGGGAGGGGTTTAGGGGGGCTGCTCTTTGGTTTGCTGTCTCTTCCCTGGGGCATTACAGCTCAGAAATACCCAAATGTCTTGTTTCTGCCATCCATTCAGGAACTATATAGGCCATTAGGTATTGCCTTGTTCACCTGGATTTTGAGGATGGGGGACAAAACATTTAACTTTGGCTTCAGCAAAACATTTGGGCTCAAGAAAAAAAAAACCACACTGGAATTTGAGGATGTTTCCAGCAAATCCAGTTCTTCCACATCATTTTTTCTCACTTCATTTGCTGAACTTACCTGTGTGTTCTTAGCCTTGGTAGGATCATCCCAGGCCTGGCCAGGCTTTGCTGCTCATGGAGGTGGCTTGGTCACAGCAGCCTGTGACACAGTGCTGCTGTGTTCGTAGTGCCACACAGCAGAGCCATGCCTCCACATCTTCCCCAAGCCCATGGTGCCTGTTTGCAGGCACTCAGGGCATGCTCACACCCCCAGCACTGCTGTACTGGCCATGGATCTTGAGCCCTTGTTCCTTCACTCCAAAAGGGCTTTCTGGCCCTCAAGGGGAAGAAGCAGAGCTAAAATTGGGGAATTCTCCCTTTCTGCTCCTCTGGCATGAGGACTGGGTTGTTCTACAAGCTCATAGAAGGGAACTGTGTCTGTGTCCTAAATAAGCACCGAGGATGGAAGAACCTTAACATACACCCTCGTGGCAAAGGGAGAGCTAGAAATAGGATCTACCAGTATGCTCAAGCACATTCCTCTTCGGGGCCAGAGAGAACGTGTAGCACAGCGGGGGTCTTTCCCACATCAGTGCCCCAATAGGGGGATGAGGAGGGGAGAGGTGGATTTCCCACCAGAAAGGTTGCAGGTGCAGATGGTTCTGACCTGTTCAGGACAAATGATCCAGGGCATCAGGTTTCCCCAGCACCTCTTTCTCGCCCTGGCTGTATTTATACCCAAATGCACCTGGCTGCCCTCATTCAGGGATCGGGGTTTGCAAGCCATGACAGGGTCATTCCAGTTCCTGCAGGGTGTTATGGTCTTCAGGGCCAGGCAAGCTGCCCAGGGGAGATTAGCTGTGACCATTTTCTGTGGGCATACCTGGTATCTCTCATCAGTGTGGCAGTACCCATCTCTGCTCTTTCGCCCCCATCTTTTCTGTACAGCTTCTGCTGTCAGAGCACCAAGCTGAGCCACAGGGGTGGACAGAGTCTCTTCCAAGCAGTTGGAGAGTGGAGAATGACACAGCACTCAGCCTACAGTGGGTGAAAGTCAGGCTGGTTTGAGGCAAAGAGGGTTTTATGCTGAAATTTGCCCGTATCTCAAACCCCACAGTTGTTAGCACAAGGGAATCTGGGTACTCTGTAAATTGCTGGCTATCATGTGCTTGACAGCTTGCTCAGCAAGGTGGCAGTTGTTGGGATGTGTCTAGCTTTGTGGTGTCACTTTATTCTGGGTCATTTTGTAGCCAGGAGGGCTTCAAGGCAGATGAGTGAGGAGTATGGGGACCTTGGAGGACTGCAGAGCTTCAAGGCAGAGGTTGAGACTGTTGGATGCTGTGTGGCAGGAGGCTTTTGGAGAGAAAAAAGCAGGAGTACAGGACAAGGAAAAGAAGAGGATGTTGAAGCTGTGGCTCAGTGGCAACAAAAGGCAGAGACACTGTGCCCAGTGCCACTGTAGGCCTCCTGGTTTCAGTCTGCATCGCTGCGTTTCTGCCTGGTGACAGTGCCAGTCACAGCCTCTCAGCATCAAGCTGGTCCCAGCTCCCAGTTACACGGCAGGGGGACTGCCCACCTCACCCTGTCAGAGCAGGCAGGGAAGCCCCTAACCCCTGGGCTCTGCCCCATTACCTGAAATGGACAACAGCAGCTTTTCCAGCTGACTTTAATTTGTAAAGCATCATCGAGGATAGAAGGGATAGCTGGAGAAGGCAAAATAAGCAGTGCTAGTTAGTACTAGTTTAGTGTGAGCTAGTTAGTTGGTTCACCATGGTGTAAGGAGGTGTCAGTATGGCTGCAGGGCCTGTCTGCTGGGGTGCTGAGTTTTGAGGACTGAGCTCTGTAGTGGCATCTGTCTACATGACTGAGCACAGAGCACGTTCCAGGGCGCTGCTCTCCTTTGGAAGTTCTGCCCAAAGTGAGATGGGGATGCAGGGAAATCCTGCCTTGTGCTGGAACCTCCATACCTGCTGAATGAGGTCTACAAGTTGGCCCGTGATGGCAGGCTGGTAGTTACACTGGGGATGGGAATGAGAGGTTTCAGAACAGTTTGTGGGTGTAGATGCTGGTTGTGGTCAGCAGCGTGTTGGCTGTTAAGACGATGTACTGGAGAAGCGTGTGGTGTTAATGTCATTATTTCTTGATTTATGCTGTTCTTGGGTCTGACCCAGTGGGCAGCTGGACCAATTTCCTCCATCTGCTTCTAGTTGCAGTGGGTTCCAGGAGTACAGGCAAGGCAAATGGTTCAGGGTCAACTGAGATGTACTTGTCAAGAGATATTATTGTCGAAGAAACTTCAAGATTAGCATCGTGACACAGCCTGTTTCTTGGAGGTTTTTGCATCATGCTGTACCCAGCTGTCTTTGGGCAGCAGGAGGCCACTAGGTGGGTCGAAGCGACCCCTTTGCTTTGAGGTACGTGCAGAGCTGTGTGGTGCGGTGGCTATAGGCACAAGCATTGCAGAGCTGCAGCAGAGCCTCTATCTGACCAGCGCAGGAGAAGCAAAAGGCGATTGCTGTGGTCTGGCCAGATGTCTGCTGCACTCCCGGGGTACCACAGGGTGGCAGGCATGGCCCACGCTGGGAGAACAGAGCGGGGTCCTTGGGATGGAAGCCTGGTGTGGGACAAGGTCCTGGAGACACAGATTGAGCTCTTTTGGGGCTTCGGGAACATGACAAGTGAAGATTGACCGTGAGGTTTCAGTGTCCCAGAAGAGCAGTGACAGTAGCAGGAGCCTGGGAATTACCAGTTGGTAACTGTCCTAGGGCCTTCAGGGGGAAGTAGCAAGTCACCCTATTTGTCTGGGGATGTCATAGGGCCCAAACAATTCCACCTTCTAAGGAGAGCTCAGGCTGAGCATTCCACCTGCTCCCAGCCCTTAGCACTCCTGGGGACAGTAAGAGGAGCAAAGCCTGTGCTGGGGCACTGGGGCTGTGGGACACCCGGGGATGTTAGCAGCTGGATCTTTGTCTAGAGCAGACCCTGGCTGAGCTCTCTTGGCTCTGGATACCTTCTAGTCAGGGAGACATGGCTCACCTGACACCTCCTGATCAGCAGTGTCTCTGCCATGGACACGGAATGCAGAAGGAGCAAGGGCCAGCACACTGAAGGGGGATGCTTTGGTTTAGTGCCTATATTATGCAAAAGGGTCCTGACTTATGGGACCCTTCACTGAAGGATGATGAAAGGGAAATTCCAGCTCTCCAATCCCCTTGTTATTCCTCCACTACAACCTTTAATTTGTGCCCTCACCCCACATGTCCTGTGGCAAATCTGCCCCTCTCCATCTGCCATGTGCTGAGTGTCATCCCTGTCCGTTGCCTCCTCCTCTATGGACTCAAGAAATGGACAGCAACAGAGGACCTACGAAGGGTGAAGTCCACTACCTCTGGTTTTCAGGCAGAAGTTGTTTCCCCACACCAACCCAGACAGGCCAGAGCAGCGGGAAGGCTGTATTTCATTCCCCTCTCAACTCCTTAACACTTCCTCTCAGACCCTTCGAGATCATCATCCTCCTGACCATCTTTGCCAACTGTGTTGCACTGGCCATCTACCTGCCAATGCCTGAGGATGACACCAACGTGGCCAACTCCAGTCTGGTAAGGTACAGCCCTTCCCACTGTCGTGCTGGGCAGCCCGGTGCTCATCGTGGCTTTGAGGAGCCAAGTGGGCACAAGGTGGTGATACCTCTAGTGGAAGCGTCTGCTGCTGCCCTGTGGAGTGCAGTTGGGCATCACCAGTCCAGTGAGGGATGTTGTAGAACCAGAGGAAGGAAGAGTGGTGGCAAAACCACAGCAAAATGGTTTTCCAAGGGGCTGAAACTCCTTGAGGTCAAGGGAAACATGGTGTGTGGAGTACACGGGAAGGAAGAAATGCCTAAAATAGAACAAATTCCCTCCATTTTTTATCATGACACTTCCAGAAGGAAACATCCTGTTCCAGAAAGGCTCAACTGTTTTATTTCAGCATTTTTGGAATTTTCTGACCCTTCATTTGGAAACTGTATTTTAATTTTGGTACATTTTAATCAAAGAGGAAAGAAAATCCTATCTCTGTTAAGCAGAGAGGTTGCTTCCTTCTGACCAGTTATTCTTTTCAGTTTGGTTTTGGTTTTTGTTGTTTTTGGTTTTTTCCCAGTCCCTCCATTTTGCCTGGAATAAGATGTTTTGATGTGATCCAGATCAATAGTTTGCACTATTTTTAGTCCATTGCCACTTTCCCAGCTTCAGATCCCTATTGTGGTTCAATCCACATCGATTTCCACTGAGAGTCTCAGTTTGGTGACTGAATCAAAGCATCTAATTACATAATAATCTAAATTATTTTTTTTAACTACATGTTCCTCTGCTAATTTCAGGACTGCTCAGTGGGGTGTGTTACATGCAGGTATTACTTGTGACTTAAAAAAGCACTTGTCTTGGTTTTGCCTGTTCCTTAGAGACTCTGCAGGGAAAAATATTAAAGCAGGCAAAGAATCCGGGATGCAAAATACAAAGTAAGGTTTTACTTGTGTAACTTCTAGTCCCTTGAACTGCTTTTGTCTCTTTCCCTCTCAATAAGCTTTTAGTGGCAGGGAAAATTGTGTTTGCTGCTCATTTCCTTGAAGAAAGAAAAAGGGGGTCACTATTGGGTGTTTTTATGTCTTTTAAAAAGAAAACGAAATATGTCCACACAGGAAGGGAATTACAAATATCCACAGAGAGTTAATTCCTGGGGTATTCACTTCTGCTCCCAGTGCAGTGTCTGATCAGTTTTTTTAACACCAGTGAGTTCAGGCAGAGTAGAGCTCAAGGTGCTGGTTTGGATTTCTTGGGTATGACAGGATTTGAGAGGTGCAGATGCCTCAGCTGAGAGACCAAGAGGCAAAGCAAAGCTGGGGCGGGTTGAGCATGGGAAGCAGGACATGGGAACAGCGAGGATGGGGACTTCCTGCTGGGAGAGGGGTTGGGATTTGTGAGACCAGGATACCTGGGAGGGTATAGTTGAAGATAGCCCAGCAGTGATGGGGACAACAGCCTGGTGGGAGGCAGGCAGACATGCAGGGAGTAATGTCATGGATAAGTGAAATTTTATCTAGTTTTATTTCTTTTATATCAGGTTACTTATGCTCTATCCCTATATCCTGATGGGGGGATTTTTCAGCCTGTTGCCATGACAACAGTCCTCTGTCTCAGGAGCCCGACGACTCAGGCTTCTGTTCTTTCATCCCTGCTCTGCATGCCCCTTTGTCATCAAGTTCTGGTGGCTTTGTAGGATCAGTCTCAGACCCCCATCACCTTGGGTATCCTGCTGTGCCCTGTAGTGTGACAAAGGCATTTCTTCCTGCGGCAGAGAGATGCTGTAATGCATTTAATCCCTCATTTAATCATTGTGTTAATTGCCTTTCTTCATTTCACAGTCCTCTCCGGAGAGGATTGAGTTTATCTAAAGGAGTGGGGTCTGCACCAGGTACAGGACATGCTCAGGTACAGGACATGCTGTGCTTGACCTTGTATAAAGCATGTCAGGACAAAATGTCCTTCATCTTCCTTCTATTATCCTCCTCTTCAGAGGCAGCAGCACGTTGGCAGGTCATTGCTTTGTGACCACATGAATTTCCTTGCTAGTGTGTGTCCCACAGCTACACCTCCCACCCAGCTGACACAGAGGGAGTTTGCCATGACCTGCCCCACTGACAGGCCACCCCTCCTCATCTTGCTGACAGAGATGCTTGTGAGATGTCTTCAAGTCAGGGGCCTGGGTCCTCCTGCTCTGCTAACATCAGCACTTGCCCACAGTTTACAGCCAGATAATCCAGGGAAGCTGGACCCACAGCTGTAGGACTGGCAATGGGGTATCCCTCCAGCCAGCACTGGTCAATCACTGAGCTGGTGCTATAAGGAAATTTGCAATTAGTTTCTCCCCCAGATAGAATACATCCAAGTCACAGAGGGCTGCCTGCTGGCTCCCAGGTTTGAACCTTGCTGTGCACTGGCTGTACCTGGTGAGCAAATATCACTGGAGCTGGCCAAAGCACCATCCACCTGGTTTGGGTTTCTCAAAGGGACCTCCAAGGAACAGCAAGTCACCTTTTGATCCTGGGCAAAGGAGAGAAGCTGTGGAAAATGAGAAATATAAATACCTCTGACAACTGGCTGCTTCAGAGGGATTTTAATCCCAGTCTGGAAAGGGCCCTCAGCAGCAAGGGCAATGGTCACAGTGACAGGCAGAACCAGGTGGGCACAGGCAGCCCTTGGCCAGGCTTTGAGGAAAGACAGGCTATTCTGGGACCTGCAGCTGCAGGGCTGTGCTGAGTGCCTGCAGTGAGTGCCAGGTCCTGCCTGCAGTGGGCAGAATGCCTCTGCCCAGCAGAGCCCCCAGGCCAGTTTCTAGCAGCTCCCTCTGCCAGGCAGAGGTCTGGCACTGGGCAGGAAGCCTGGATGGAGCCCAAGGCTTAACTTCCCTGGGAGCCCAGGGTACAAAGGAAGCCACAGTGCGGCTGGCTTGTCCCATGGTGCTTGGTGGCATCAGTGCTGCCTGTGGGAGGAAGGCTGTGGGACAATGACAGCAGGAAGCAGCAGGGAGCAGAATCAGGGGTGCCCCGGGCCAGGCACCTTTGGCTGCTGAGTTGGGAAATGGCCATCGCAGATGGACTGGCAGCAGGGCCTGATCCAGAGACAGTCAGGGGCAGCTGTGCACAGTGGTGACACCAAGGGAGGTGACAGTCCTGTCCTGCTTGTCTTTCCAATCCCCAGGAGAAGATGGAATATGTCTTCCTGATCTTCTTTGCCATCGAGGCAATGCTCAAGATTATTGCCTACGGGTTTCTTTTCCATACGGACGCCTATCTTCGAAACGGCTGGAACGTGCTGGACTTCTCCATCGTGTCTCTAGGGTAATGCAAGCAGGGAGAGCTGCTGCTGCTCAGCCTGTGCCAGGCCTGGGACAGCCCATCAGCTGCATTGATTTGTTGTGTGACTGCAGAGGCTCTGGGGACGACGCAGACTCAGTTCGTGGCCTTCTCCCATGGGCCTCGTTTTCATGCCCTGACAGACCCTAAGTCCTATGTGACACCTTAATGCCCTTAGGTCTCCTTGCCTGGGAGAATGGGAGTGACATGAGGTCCACCAGGGTTTGGCATGCAGGGAGAGGGGTCTACTGGGAATGACAGGGTGGAGAGTCCCCAGCTGCTCAGCATTGAAGGTGGTGCCCAGTGAAGGGGTGTCCAGCCACGAGTGCACCCAGGGTTGAACTTATCCAAGAGCTGTTCCCTGGGTCACGCTCCCAGAGCGTGGCTGGCAGAGCTCCTCCACCACAATCCTGCCTGCAGAGCTCAGGATCTTTAGCACAGATTTCATGGTCTCCATCCTCATGCTCTTCTCTTTCTCCCTGTCTGTCTTTCCGCTTCTCCCCTTCCTTCTCTCTCTGTGCCCTGTTTCTTTCAGGCTTATCACCATGACCCTGGAGCAGGTCAATGCGAAGCAAGGAGGGACTTCAGGGGGAAAAGGCGGCTTTGACGTGAAGGCCCTGCGAGCATTTCGCGTGCTGAGACCCCTGCGCCTGGTGTCTGGAGTGCCGAGTGGGTGTCGGGTGCCCAGCAGGAAGGGCTGGAGGGTAGATCAAACCCTTGTGCCTGACCGGGGAGGGGGCATGGGGCAGGTTTCTTCTTGCTGCTGGGTCAAGCCAGCTGTGGAGAAGCCACAGGTTCTTGCTCATCCCAAAGGCTTGCAGCTGTTGACACTGGGGATCTGCAGGTCAGCACACATATAGCTCCCTTCATGGCTCAGTGGCAGCACCTTTGGATGGCCAGTGTGAAAAGGGCCAGGACATCACTCTAGTTACTCGGGGCAGAGATCTCCTCCTATAACTCATGTGAATACAGACAGGATGAGAGCATCAGGAGGAATGGAGAGGCATGAAGCAGCCTCTAGGGTTGCTTGCTGCCTGGCTTTAGTGGGATCTTGTGCATGTTTGAATGGTGGGTAGAAAAGGGATTTCTTACTTCAGAGATTTCAGACCCAGCCCACCTATGCCCCTCTTCCCTTGGTACAGGGCATTTCAAAGGCTGCTCATCACATGGGCTGGCAAGAATGCAAGGTGAACCCAAAGCTGTTTAGGAAATCCACCTCCTCTCTCTGCTTGGTACAGGCCTTCAGGTCGTCCTGAACTCCATCATCAAGGCCATGGTGCCCCTACTCCACATCGCCCTGCTGGTCCTCTTCATGATCATCATCTATGCCATTGTTGGGCAAGAGCTCTTCAAGGGCAAGATGCACAAGACCTGCTACTACCTTGGGACAGGTAGGGCAATAGACAGAAATGTCTCTGCAGGTGCTGTGGGGACTGCAGAGGTTCTGTGGTGCTGGGACCTGCTCTATTTGGTCTGAACTGCTGCTCACACCATGTTTTTTCCCCCTCAGATGTGATTGCCACAGTAGCATCAGAGAAACCAGCCCCATGCACCAGCTCTGGCCACGGGCGACACTGTACCATCAACGGCACCGAGTGCCGAAGCGGCTGGCCGGGACCCAACAATGGCATCACTCACTTTGATAACTTTGGGTTTGCCATGCTGACTGTCTATCAGTGCATCACCATGGAGGGCTGGACAGAAGTCCTCTACTGGGTAGGTTCCAGTGCTTTGGGCCCAACTCTCTCCAGGACACAGGACCACAGAGCAGGGCTATGTTTCTCTGCCAGTGAAAGACATCCTGCCCCCACCATGCTTCATAGAGTGATGGGCATCCCATAGTGCACCAGGCATGTCTTCTGCATCTCTTCAAGCACTGCCCAAGCTGTCCTTTCTCTCCAGACAGAGCAGAGGATGCTGCAGTTCCCCCTTTGTGATGGGGCACAGACCAAGCACAGCAATGGCTGGCTGGTGAATGCTCCTCCAGCAGAACCCCCATGCTCTGCAACCCTTGTGAGACTGTCTTGTTGATGCTAAGACATGGGGCTGGTTTAAATATGCCCCCAAAGTGCTTGGGTCATGCTTTACCTCCACTAAAACCATGTGTAGAGTCATAAGGAGCCAGAGCTCAGAGCCATGTTTATAACTGCAGAGGGGGCAAAGTTCCCAGAGGCTGCTGGATGGGCAGACAGGCAGCAGACAGGCAGCAGACTGTGCTCAGGATGTTTCACTATCTCTCTCCTTATCAGGTAAACGATGCCATCGGGAATGAATGGCCCTGGATTTACTTTGTCAGCCTTATCTTGCTTGGCTCCTTCTTTGTTCTCAACCTGGTGCTGGGGGTGCTCAGCGGGTAAGTGTCACCCTGTCCTCCCTCTTCACCAGCAGATCAGTAAGCATGGTCAGAGCATCAGGAACGTGGCACCTGACCTCTACACTGTGCCCCTCCTGACTCTCACTCTGCTGCTTGCCTTGTCCCAGTGAGTTCACCAAAGAGCGGGAGAAGGCCAAGTCGCGGGGCACGTTTCAGAAGCTGCGGGAGAAGCAGCAGCTGGAGGAGGATCTGAAGGGCTACATGGACTGGATCACCCATGCTGAGGTCATGGACAGTGACAGGGCCAGGAGAGAAGGTACCAGTTCTGCTTAGCCAAAGACCTGTGGGTGAGGGTTGGGTTCCTAACACTGACTGTCCTCAAGAAGCAGGGTAGAGACCTTTGGAGAAGCCACAAAGACCCATTTTGTTTGAAAACCTCTGAAACAAAATGCTTGGGTTTCTGCAGAACAGGTCTCTTCTTTTTTTTTTTTTTTTTTTTTTAATCTTTTCTGAATAATGTCATTGACTCTGACCCAAACAAGCAATAACTTGTCTCTGTGCCAAATCTCCACCCCAACCTCTGTATTTGATATTTGCACTAGCAGGGCCTAAGTCTCCTTTGGCAAAATGCACTTGAAATGGCCATGAGGAGCTGTAAGGAGCATGTGTGCAGGGGCAGAGTGCAGTGGTACCAACTCGCTCACTAACCCATGCACGAATCTCTTCCCAAGGCTTCACAATTTGAAGGGATTAGAAAACAGGCATCCAGCCAAAGGCACAGCCCGGCTCGGGGAGCTCTGCCAGTGAGCTGCTCTATCTGCCTACTGAAAGGACTTTTTGATGACCCAAGCTGAGTGATATATGTGTGCAGAGAGCCTTGGGAAACAGTGGGTGGGAGAAAACACCCCTTCCACACCTGTGGCCAGTGCTCTTACAAACCTCCTGTCACACCGTGTTTGCCCAGGTCACCAGTGACCCCGGTTTTCTCCATGCTCGGAGTGTGTCACACTGAGGGGGCCTACACACACGCTGCTGCCTTCAGGCTGCCTCTCAGGGTGGCTGCTGCTCTTGCTGCAGGGTGTTCCTGGTGCCTCCTACTTGGTTTACATGTGACACTCAAAACCTTCCACCCAAACTTGTGCTGCTGTCCCCCTGGAGCAGCATTCCTTGATTTCACTTCTGATGGGGAAGCTCTTCCTGATGTGCTACCAGAAGAGGTTCCCTCCCATATGTTCTTCCCAAGGCCTCCAAGGAAAGCCTGGGATGTCATTTCATGGAATCATAGAGAATCATAGAATGATCAGGGTTGGAAAGGACTCCCAGAGGTCATCCAGTCCAACCCCCCTGCAAGAAGCAGGGACACCCCCAACTAGATCAGGTTGCTCAGGGCCTCATCCAACCTGGCCTTGAACGTCTCCAGGGATCCAGGGGCATCCACCACCTCCCTGGGCACCCTGTTCCAGTGCTCCACCGCTCTCATTTCCTCCATAGGTATGATGCCATCGGATGAAGGAGGGTCAGAGACAGAGAGCCTGTATGAAATTGAGGGCATGAACAAGTGGATTGTCTACTTGTAAGTATGGATGTGTTGGACCATCTGCTGTTCTGCATGTCAGCTTGCACAGTCTCTTGCTTGTGTCCTGGCTGGACCAGGCTTTATTATCAGCCAACGGATGCTGGGCGGTGCCAGGGGCTGTGTGCTCAGGAGTAGATGTAGTGAGCAAACAGGGAATTTTGCTCTGGTACTGGCAAAAAGCCACTTAATGACCTCTTCAGTCTGGGACCAGGCCCTGAGCATCCACACAGCATGTCTTGTGACTTAGGAACCGGGCCTGCAGCAGACTGCCAGAGGTGACTCTGGGCTAAAAAGGAACCCAGAGGTCTTTGTGTGACTGAACTGCAGTGCCCGAGTGAATATATCAAGTGCCAGGGAGGAGGTTTATGTTCCTCAGCTCTTTTCAGGGAATGGGAGCAGGGGTGGCTTTGCTCTGTCTGCAGGCATCGTCCTGGGCTGGGCAGGACATGCTGGCCAGCTCTACTGACCCTTTGGCTGTCTCTCCAGCCGTCAGTGGAGGCGTTGGAACCGCGTGTTTCGTAGAAAGTGCAGGGATGTGGTGAAGTCCAAGTTCTTCTACTGGCTTGTCATCCTGCTGGTGGCACTCAACACCCTCTCCATCGCCTCTGAGCACCATTTCCAGCCAGAATGGCTGACACGTGTGCAAGGTGAGCAAAGAGCCTGAGGGAGAGGGTGGGCCTGGGACACCCTGCTGAACTCCTGCTGTCCAGGCACAGCCACCCTGACATGGCACAGGGGCTCACATGGCTTTGCCTGTTGAGCACAGAGTATGCACATACGTGTTTACACAGCACATACAAGCTCATGCTGTACTGTTTGCACCCTGTCAAACTACCTGCACCCACAGCACACCCACAGCACAACTGTGCACTCATGCACCCAGCTCGGCCGCACGTGCACAGCACGGCCACGCTCACACACACACAAGTGTGTAGTTGCACATCACCTTCCTCCTCACACTCCCTGAAAAACAGCACTTGGTGGGCAGAGAATGGAGGTGAGCACTGCTCTCCTTCATAGAATCATAGAATCATAGAATCATAGAATCATAGAATCATGGAATTGTTAAGGCTGCAAATGACCCTTAAGATCATCCAGTCCAACCATTAACCCACCGCCACCAAGTCTACCCTTAGACCATGTCCTCAAGCACCGCATCTCCCCGTCTGTTAAACCCCTCCAGGGATGGGGACTCAACCCCCTCCCTGGGCAGCCTGTTCCAATGCTTGAGGACTCTCTCAGGACAGAAGTTCTTCCTAAGATCCAACCTAAATTTTCCCTGGTGCAGCTTGAGGCCATTACCTCGAGTTCTGTCACCTGTTACTGGGGAGAAGAGACCAACCCCCACCTCACTGCAACCTCCTTTCAGGGAGTTGTAGAGAGCAATAAGGTCTCCCCTCAGTCTCCTCTTCTCCAAACTAAACACCCCCAGCTCCCTCAGCCTCCTCGTAGGGCCTGTTCTCCAGACCCTTCCCCAGCTCCCTCAGCCTCCTCGTAGGGCCTGTTCTCCAGACCCTTCCCCAGCTCCCTCAGCCTCCTCGTAGGGCCTGTTCTCCAGACCCTTCCCCAGCTCCCTCAGCCTCCTCGTAGGGCCTGTTCTCCAGACCCTTCCCCAGCTCCCTCAGCCTCCTCGTAGGGCCTGTTCTCCAGACCCTTCCCCAGCTCCCTCAGCCTCCTCGTAGGGCCTGTTCTCCAGACCCTTCCCCAGCTCCCTCAGCCTCCTCGTAGGGCCTGTTCTCCAGACCCTTCCCCAGCTCCCTCAGCCTCCTCGTAGGGCCTGTTCTCCAGACCCTTCCCCAGCTCCCTCAGCCTCCTCGTAGGGCCTGTTCTCCAGACCCTTCCCCAGCTCCCTCAGCCTCCTCGTAGGGCCTGTTCTCCAGACCCTTCCCCAGCTCCCTCAGCCTCCTCGTAGGGCCTGTTCTCCAGACCCTTCCCCAGCTCCCTCAGCCTCCTCGTAGGGCCTGTTCTCCAGACCCTTCCCCAGCTCCCTCAGCCTCCTCGTAGGGCCTGTTCTCCAGACCCTTCACCATCCTCGTTGCCCTTCTCTGGACATGCTCCAGCACCTCAACGTCCTTCTTGAGGTGAGGGGCCCAAAACTGGACCCAGTACTCGAGGTGAGGCCTCACCAGTGCAGAATACAGGGGGATCATCACCTCCCTGGTCCTGCTGGCCACACTGTTCCTGATCCAAGCCAGGATGCCATTGGCCCTCTTGGCCACCTGGGCACACTGCTGGCTCATGTTTAGGCGGCTGTCAACCAACACCCCCAGGTCCCTTTCGGCCAGGCTGCTCTCCAGCCACTCCTGCCCAAGCCTGTGATGTTGCCTGGGGTTGTTGTGACCAAAGTGCAGGACCCGGCATTTGGCCTTGTTGAATGTCATATTGTTGGCCCCAGCCCAACAATCCAGCCTGGCCAGATCCCTCTGCAGGCCCTTCCTGCTGTCCCATGCTGAGATGATGATGTCCATGCTCTAATGGCCTGGCTGTCCCCCTCCAGATAATGCCAACCGGGTGCTGCTGGCGCTCTTTGTGGCGGAGATGGTGCTGAAGATGTACGCGTTGGGCCTGCGCCAGTACTTCATGTCACTCTTCAACCGCTTCGACTGCTTCGTGGTGTGTGCAGGGATCCTGGAGACCATCCTGGTGGAGGTTGGCACGTTGTCACCCTTGGGCATCTCCGTGCTGCGCTGCATCCGGCTCCTCCGCATCTTCAAGATCACCAGGTTGGGGAGGGGGTTCAGGGGGTGCTGGCAGCTCACAGTCCCCAGACGTCACTGGCCTTGTCCCTGGGTGGAGGAACTGGGTGGAGGTTCCTCCTGGATGGAGGAACAAGGCTGAGCTGGGGATTTCTGTCTCTAGGATGTGGTCTGGAAGTGGTGAGGAGGACAGAGCGGGGCTTGTTGGAAGCCCCCTGGGGCTCTCTCACTCTGGGATCTGGGGTGTTGTACATGGGGGTGCTGTGAGCCAGGACTCCTGGCTTCTCTTTCTGGCACCAACCCATTCTGTGTTCCACCCCAGTCCCCATGGGGTATGGTACCCTGTGCAAGCAGCAAGGTGTATTACCTGTCACACCACCCCTGGAGCTTCATTTCCATCTCCTGGGGCCTGCTTGAGTAGTCCCAGTGCCCAGCCCATGGGTGATGCTGGTTCAAAGGCTCCCTTACCAGTACAACCCCTGGGTCAAGCAATCTGTTCCCTGCACCTACCTACCTGGTCCTGCCCACAGTCTTCCCAACTCCTGCACACCCCTGTCTCTCCTCTCCCCAGGTACTGGACATCCCTGAGCAACCTGGTGGCTTCACTTCTCAACTCAGTCCGCTCCATTGCCTCTCTGCTACTCCTCCTCTTCCTCTTCATCATTGTCTTTGCACTGCTGGGCATGCAGCTCTTTGGGGGCAAGTTTGACTTTGAGGACATGGAAGTGCGGCGCAGCACGTTTGACAACTTCCCCCAGGCCCTCATCAGTGTCTTCCAGGTATGGGGCTGTGGGAAGTGCATGGGGGGCTGGAGGACAGGGGGCTGGGAGTCTCGTCTGGGCTGTGGGTCTCCTGGCAAGAGCTGGGTCTCAGAGTGATGAGTTTGTGGGAGGTGATGAGGCTTTGAAGTAGGATCAGGGTAATGTGATTTGGTCACGAGCAGTAATGCGGGTTCAGGGTTGGAGCAGGGTGATGGGGCTGTGAGGGTTCAGGACTGGAGCTGGGAGAGCAGGATTGAGCTGTGGGGGCTCTTGAGTCTCTGTTTCTGCTCTGCTCCCAGATCCTGACTGGAGAGGACTGGAATTCAATCATGTACGACGGGATCATGGCCTATGGGGGCCCATCCTTTCCTGGCATGCTGGTCTGCATCTACTTCATCATCCTCTTCGTCTGTGGGAACTGTATCCTCTGCCTGTGACTCCGAGCCCAGAGACCCTGTACTCAGCAGCTACACAGAACTGTGAAGGAGGGGTGGGGGCTTCCTTAAGATTTATGGTGCAAACCTTCAGATTTTCAGTTCTGAACAGCAGGAAAACACACCATGGGCTTCAGAGCTTACACTGACGGGGGCTGGGGCCTGGAGCCTGGAGGAAAGAACACCACAGGGCAGGTTTGGATGACTGGCAGGCACAGATTCAGCTGTCAGTCAAGGCAGTAAGACTGAGCTGAACTGACTGGACTAAGGCAGAAAAAGGGCAGCCAACCAGTACTCACCAGTACTCAGCTCAGTACTTACAAGGATGAACTCAGGGTTAGGAATCACCATCCAGGGTTATCTCAAGGACTCAACTCCAGGAAGGATTCTCAGGGCGCACTGGAAACCATGGGTAGCTCTATCCTCATCCTCCACATGGGAACCAAGCTCTTACCCTTAGCACCATCCCTCCAGATATCCTCCTCAACGTCTTCCTGGCCATCGCCGTTGACAACCTGGCCGAGGCTGAGAGCCTGACCTTAGCCCAGAAGGCCAAGGCAGAGGAGCGCAAACGGAGGAAGATGTCCAGGTGAGTGCCACCATCCCTGGCATTGGGAGCACCCAAACCAGGGGCTTTGGTGTAAGGTGACAGAGCAACATCACCCATGCCCCTGCCCAGAGTTCATTCCCTGCTCTCCCTTCCTTTCCACTCAGAGGTTACCCGGAGAAGTCTGAAGATGAGAAACAGATGCTGGCGAAGAAGCTTGAGCAGAAAGCAAAGGGAGAAGGGATTGCTACAACAGCCAGGGTTGGTGCTGGTGGGGCTGGGCCTTGGGGAGCTCTGGGCAAGGGATGAGACTCTTCTTCCCACTATCCAGAACTGATGGAGGCTTGGAGCCAGCTTGGGTCTCAAAAGTCTTCCAGGGCAGAATCTTTGACCTTACATCCTGTGGTGATGGGGCCTCTCTGGGCCCAGGCAGGACATGTGGCTGGTGAACCATGTCCATTGCTGGGGATCTGTTTCTTATCATTCATTTCCCTGGCCACAGCCAGTTGTCAGCCATTGGGATGGGCTGGTGCACACCAGCTGAAGGGGTGCAGAGCAGATCAGCAGCATCTGAGACCTTAATGTCCACACCAGCACCCCTGTATACACCCCCCCTACTCGGTTGTGGTGACTGGGTGTGAATTGCCTCCTGTAAGCATCTGGCTGGCAGCTACTTCCCTATCCCCTTTCCAGAGATACCCCATGGTGTTGGTGGCCCCAGGCCCTTTCCCAACACACATTCTCCTGTCCCATCCTCTTGGTATTTCTATTTCAATAGCTCATCCCTGAGGTGTGTTCCCCCACCACGCTCCATCCTGGGCCTCCCTGTACTTGGTGGGGTACAGGCCGAGTGCAGAGGCACTGCTTGCTCCTCAGGGCTTTCAAGATTACAGGGTCTGGCCAACACATAACACGTGGCAGCAATGCTGGCACACTCAGCTGCATGTCCTCCTCTCTGTCTCTCCCTTGTTTCAGTTAAAAGTGGATGAATTTGAATCCAATGTCAATGAGATCAAAGACCCCTACCCCTCTGCAGACTTCCCAGGTAAGACTGGTCCCCTGGGGTGGCACCGCGGTGCCTTGGGATGCTGAGGTCCTTCTGGTACAGTTGCCCACCAGCATCTGAGGATTGTCTGTAATGTCACATTCCCTCTCCCACTGTGTGATTCCTTCCTTTTCCCTCCTTGTGGCCACCCTGCAGGGGATGATGAAGAAGATGAGCCTGAAATCCCCCTGAGTCCTCGGCCACGTCCTCTCGCAGAGCTGCAGCTGAAAGAGAAGGCTGTGCCCATGCCTGAAGCTAGCTCCTTCTTCATCTTCAGCCCAACCAACAAGTAAGCACTGACTCTTCTCCCTGCCCTGTGGAGCCAGGTCTGGCCTGGGGTTACCTCTGGCACCAACTCTTCCAAGTGAGGGCACATTTGTGCATAACACACACCTCTGAAGGGAACCAGATCACTGGAAGCGGCTTTCCTGTGGAAGGGAACAGACATCCCTTCACACCTGGGGCTTTCATCTCCTCAGGATAATAACACTCTTCCTCACTACCATTGCCCTATCTGATGTCCCTCTGGCCCCTGGCAGCATCTTGTGCCATTTCTGTCCCTGCCAGGTTTCGGATGCTGTGCCACAGAACTGTCAATGCCACCTGGTTCACCAACTTCATCCTGCTCTTCATTCTGCTCAGCAGCATCTCTCTGGCAGCTGAGGATCCCATCCGGGCCGAGTCCTTCCGCAACCAGGTGCCTGTGGAGCTGGGGATGGTTGGGATGGTTGGGGGAGACCTCATGGAGAAACCCAGGTTCCCAGTAAGCAGGGACCTCCTTGCCAGATGTCGTGGCTGAGCAGGTAGCTATGATTTCATCCCTACCTCTGGAAGGGCAGGAGACTCTGGAAGGAGAGTTTGGTTGTTTTCCATTTAGGGCACAGCTGGGACAAATTTCCACTGTTCTGTGTCTCAGTTTACTTCTGGATTAAATGATCCATTTGACAGAGTGTG
The DNA here is from genome assembly GCA_013399135.1 of Heliornis fulica. Classification (NCBI taxonomy): domain Eukaryota; kingdom Metazoa; phylum Chordata; class Aves; order Gruiformes; family Heliornithidae; genus Heliornis; species Heliornis fulica. The sequence goes on along the minus strand of VXBZ01002430.1, from coordinate 21,602 downwards.
CAAGGTTACCTTAGTTCAAGGTTGTTGTGGCTCATTTGGGACAGGGACATCCCGTGAGGTGGCAAACTGGACCACTGGTGTGTGTAGCACCCTGTGACATAGCCACAGGTCCAGCCACAGGAGACAGAAATGGGTCTGCCATTTTCTGGCAGGGCCTGGAGGGTCTCACACAGCTTGCCAGACCATACAGTGCTGTTGGAGATCAGATGCTTTCAGGTCAAGCCTCCTTCACTGGGAAACGGAGAGCTTGGTCTCAGGTGCAGGTCAGATTGTGCACTGGGGAAATTCAGCAAAGCTGAAGGAACTTCAGGAGTCTTCTTGGCACTGGGTGTGCAGTCTCAGGTGAGCTGGAAGGGTTCTCCAGTCCACAGGGTGGAGAGTGAAACCACAGTGCCAGGATGTTTGAACACACTGGAGCATTTCCCATGTAACCCAAGTCTCATCCAGTTCTGGTGCTTCTGTCCACAGATTCTTGGATACTTTGACATTGGTTTCACCTCTGTCTTCACAGTTGAAATTGTCTTGAAGGTGAGTTCCTCTGCCCTATGGTCCTTGCCATGCTCATGACACAGTGCATGAGTCTACACTCTTTTGGCCTTAGGAACTTATGCTTTTTGGGCACATGCTCAAGGTCCCAGCGAAGAGAAGCTGCTGGCTGATCCTCACATCCCCAGAATTCACACAGTCTAGGTGGTGTATGACCTAGCCCTTAGGCCATGTGTCCCCTCCAGTGAGGTCAAGCAGCTGAGTCAGCTGTGCTGTTACACTAGGACAGATGGGCCACGGCACCAACATTTTTTTTCTGACTTGCCCTTAAGAAAAACTTGGAAAGTACCTTGTTCTCTGTCCATGCCATGGCTACGGAGGGACTGTGCCCCCAGTCCCTGCCTGGCCTCTTTCTTAACTCCTTCTGCTCCCCAGATGACAGCCTATGGTGCCTTCCTGCACAAAGGCTCCTTCTGCAGGAACTCTTTCAACATCCTTGACTTGCTGGTGGTTGCTGTCTCCCTCATCTCCATGGGAATCGAGTAAGCACCTCCGTGCTTCGCGGGGTGGGCACGGGTCTGCTTAGCCTGACAGGGTGCCTGGGGTGCTGCAGCTCTCTGTGCTGGGTGGAGAAGGAGTACCCAGGCCAAGGGCTGGGCTTTAAGCCCATGTGTCCATAAAGTCATGCTTAGGGCATGGAGGTAGGAGGAAAACTCCTTGAGTGTCAAAGAGGAAGATCTGGGTAGGAAATGAGTTTAGAGCTTCTCTCTTTAGCTGACAGTGTCCCTTGGCCTTATGTTGGGTGGATAGTTTAGAGCCATCTGCATGTGTCTGTCATCCCTTGTACCCACCCACCCCCAGTCAAAAGCTGCTTGGGAAGCCTGTGCCAGGCTACCCTGGGCAGGGAGATTGCTCCACCTCAGCTTTGCCTTCCTCCTCAGGTCCAGTGCCATCTCGGTGGTGAAGATTCTTCGGGTACTGAGGGTGCTGAGGCCTCTGCGAGCCATTAACAGAGCAAAAGGGCTGAAGGTCAGATGGAGTCTGGGGGTCTTTGGCTATGGCCTCTCGAGAGGTTCCATGTCAGGCATCGTGTCCTGTGGGGTTTGTGGGGACAGAACCCAATTCCCACTCCCTGTCTCTGGAAAGGCTCTGCCTCATTCAGCAGCTCTTGGCAGGCTCCCACTCTTCCTGGGGTCCATCCCTGCAGTGAGAGGGTGTGGGACATGCAGCAGGGGCTTGCTGCAGGCACACTCACATGTGCACTGTCCTCCACAGCACGTGGTCCAGTGCGTTTTCGTGGCCATCAAGACGATTGGCAACATCGTGGTCGTCACGACATTGCTGCAGTTCATGTTTGCCTGCATCGGGGTCCAGCTCTTCAAGGTGAGAGGTGGCTCAGATGGGCAGGAGAGACCTTCTGCTCAGACACATCTGGATAGACTCTTCTAGACATAGCCCTTGGGGGTGGTGTCTCCCAGTGTTGAGGTCAGCACAAGCCATGCTCTGCGGGAAGAGCTGCCTGCACCAGACCTGCCAGAGGAAGATCCTGCAGTGTGAGGAGGGATGGAAACATCCAGGATACTCTCAGGTCTAGACAGCAAAGGGACCCACTGCGTCAACCCACTCAGTGCCTTAGTTTCCCTGTCCTGAGGTGGCAAGAGCTTCTAACTCCCTCTGCACTTTGGCTGCAGGAAAACTTGGCAAGGCTCTTGCTCCATGGGCCAAGGTAGATCTGGGCTTGGTTTGGTTCTGATAATTGAGCTTTAATTCCCAGCCTTCCCTGCAGACTGGGCAGACCTAGAATCATAGAATCATAGACTGGCTAGAGTTGGAAGGGGCTCCCAGAGGTCATCTAGTCCAACACCCCTGCAAGAAGCAGGGACACCCCCAACTAGATCAGGTTGCTCCAGACCTGTCAGCATCCCACAACTTTTTGTTCCTTCTGTGGTTGCTTCTTTCTCCCCTATTTCCCAGTAGCTGGCTCTCAGGATGAGCTGGGTAGCTCAGGACCCTGGAAGGTTTGTTCCCATCACCATGTAATGTTTACTTGTCTCAGTGGGATTGTCCCCAGTGTCTGCCATGGTCCTGAAGCGCCCTGTGACCTGGGTTGGGTTGGCCTGCAGAGTGGGGAACCCAGCGGTGGTGTGAGGCAGGACCAGAGTCAGCCACGGGCACTGAGGGTGGAAGCTCACAGCTTCCCAGGGCTTCTGAAGTCACAGCAGACTCAAGGCCTCTTCTGCTCTCTGTGAAATGCAGGGCAAGTTCTACAGGTGCACAGACCCCTCCAAGATGACAGAGAAGGAGTGCAGGTGAGAGCTCTCTGCTGCTCAGCTCCAGCCGGGACGGCAGGGAGGGGTGTGGGGGGCACTTGTGTTTCTGCACGGGGATGCTGCACCCAAACAGTGGGTCTGGAGCCCTCACCCTGGGGTAACTCAGAGAGCAGCACAGGGCTGTCCTCCCCTCCAGGGACCAAGGAGCCCTGGGCCAGCGCTGCAGAGGGGGGGGCTGAAGGGGACCCTGCCCGGTGAGCACTACGTTCCTTCTGCTGCAGGGGCGGCTTCATCAACTACGTGGATGGGGACCCCACACAGGTGGAGCTCCAGAAGCGGGTCTGGTTCCACAGCAGTTTCCACTTTGACAACGTCTTCTCAGCCATGATGTCACTGTTCACTGTCTCCACCTTCGAGGGCTGGCCAGAGTGAGTGTGCTGGGGGCCTGCTGAGGGAAGGGGTGATGGTGGGGGCAGGTCACTGCTGCAGACCTTTACCACTGTAGATGATGCTGCCCAGGCTGAGGAGCAGCCTGATGTGGTCATCCCAGCAGCCCTGTCCCAACATTGTTGGACTTGGGATGTCCAGATCACCTCTGTCCATCACCTTCAAGAGGAGAGATGGTCTTTCCCACCTAATTAGGACCTCTGCTGCCTCCTTTCCCCCCTGTAGGTTGCTATATATGGCCATTGACACTAATGCTGAGGACACAGGCCCCATCTACAACTACCGGGTGGAGATTGCAATGTTCTTCATCATCTACATCATCCTCATTGCCTTCTTCATGATGAATATCTTTGTGGGCTTTGTCATTGTGACCTTTCAGGAGCAGGGGGAGAGCGAGTACAAGAACTGCGAGCTGGACAAGAACCAGGTAATGGGACTGCTGGGATTAGGCAAGGGGGGACCAGCCCTGGATCTGGTACTGCTGGTGCTGCCTGACTTGGAACAGCCTGGAGTGATGGCACTGGTGGCACAGATGAGTTGGCTTGCCCTAGGTCTGGTTGGTGGTGGGGCAAGGCCAGCTGGACCTGTGCCTGGCACAACACAAGCCTTCCACAGGAAGGACAGGGTGGACCAGAAGGTTGTGAAGTCTCCACATTTGGAGGTATTCAAAACTCAACTGGTCATGGTCCTGGGCAACACGCTGTAGCTGGCCCTACCGTGGGCGGGAACTTTGACTAAACCATCTCCAGAGGTACCTTCTACTGTCAGGCCTTTTTGTGATGATGCCATGCTGTGCTTCTGGCTGGGGGCATCAAGACTGAAAGCAGCAGGAGAGAGGTCAGTGTTGGCAGAGGCTGTGGGGCACACTGGGGAGGACAGCTAGCCAGTGGGGCCTGCTGGCCCAGAGGAGGGGTCTCCTTGCCCATGTGCTGAGCAAACCTGCAGATGCAGCACCAGCATCTTGAGCTGGGGGTGTCAGGGGTGATGTGAGTTGCACGTGAACCCAGTAGAAATGACCCTGGCCTGCTGGGCCATCTCTCAGGTGCACAACCCCCTTCACCCCTAGTTCAAGTGATATCTTGAGGCTGCTCTTGGCCAGTCCTGAGAGACCCTGGGAGAATGCCCTGATGACCAGCCAGGCTGGGCACTGGGGGGGTTGGTACAAGGGCAGCATGGCAATCCTGGAGGCAAACAGTGGCTTTGGAATCTTGCTCCGGGGCTGTAATTGCAGGTAGTTGAACCATCACTGTCCCTGGCCCGTGTCACGAGGCTGAGAGAGAAGAGACTTGTAGTTGTAGGTGTGCAGTGCTGGTGGTGATGGCTCTTCCTGTGCCCCTGGCACTGCCCTGTGGTATCACACCTGCCTTCCCCTCCCCAGCGCCAGTGTGTGCAGTACGCACTGAAGGCTCGCCCGCTGCGGCGCTACATCCCCAAGAACCCCTGCCAGTACCAGATATGGTACGTGGTCACCTCCTCCTACTTCGAGTACCTCATGTTCTTCCTGATCCTGCTGAACACCATCTGCCTGGGCATGCAGGTAAGGGGCACAGCTCATCCCTGCCACCTCCAAGAGAGCTTCTGGGGAGGTCTTTCCTAAAAGCAAAGCTCATGGTGTGTGCTCAGCACTCCTGGGGATAAGGGCAAGTGGGGCTGGTTGGATGTGAGGAGCCAGGAGAAGGTGATATGGGGGAGAGGGGAAGTTTCCCTTTTGCTGATCACCTCTGAGCCATAGGTTTTTAGGAGGACAATCTGCATCTGGCACACACCTCTGAGCTTACACCAGAGGCTGGGCCTGTCATGAGCTAACGTGGCTCCTTCTGCCTTCTCCTCAGCACTACAACCAGTCTGCAGAAATGAACCATATCTCAGACATCCTCAACGTGGCCTTCACTGTCCTCTTCACCCTGGAGATGATCCTCAAGCTTATGGCCTTTAAAGCAAAGGTGAGAGGAGGACATTGTTCCCATCTTCAGTGTCATACTGGGGTCATAGCTCCTGCCAGCTTGATCAACCCTCCTCATTTCACACCATTGCAAGACAGGGCCAAACAACTGTCCAGGGGGTACAAGGTCTGACGACCATCCTCTCTTCTGGCTCTCCCTAAGGTGCCAGAGGTCACTGGTGATCCTTACAGCACTGCTTCTTCTGGGCTCCAGCAACTGTCCCCTCCTTGACTTAAGCCTCAGATGCTCACTCCTCTTCTCTGGCTCTTCCCTGGCAGGGCTACTTCGGGGACCCCTGGAACGTCTTTGACTTCCTCATAGTGATTGGCAGCATCATTGATGTCATCCTCAGTGAGATTGACGTAAGTGTCAGGCTGCTTGGCACAAGGGTGACCCCACAGAGCACTGCTGGCACCCACCTGAGGCTGGGGAGACACAGGGATGTCCAGCTCTGCAGAGTATTGGTGCCTTCTCCTCTCCCCCCCCTCCCACCTCCTTCTTGGTTCTGAGGAGGGACGAGCCAGGATCAGCCCATGGCCTGTGGAGATCACAGCCACAGCCCTGTAGACCTTAAAGCACAGGTTAAACACGGGGGACCATCCTCAGCTGGCCAATGTGTCACACTGCTCCCTCCACTCCCATCCCCTGGATCTGTAGGCACTGGGATCCTCTGGAAAACACTCCCTCAGGACTGGACCGTGAGCAGCACGACACATGCCAGCCCCTGCACCCTCTCTCTGCCTGTCTGCCTGGTGCACAGGCCTGGACAGACAGTCTCCCACGTGCCTGGACAGACATCTCCCACGTGCCCAGCCTCAGACCAGTGCAGGTGGAAAGAAAACGGGTTCCTGCAGCTCCCTGGAGCCACAGGCCACTTCTGTGTCCTGCCAGGGGAGGATCAGACACAGATTTGGGAGCAGTTGTTTTGCATGTATTCCTCTACAGAGCAAGCCATACATCCACACATCCTGGCTGTGCATGTATATAGTCTATATGGTACTGCAGAAGCTCCAGGCCATATAAGCCACGGGGCTGGGTGCCTGCAGGCCGTGGCTATATGGCAAGTGCTCTGCTGGGAGCATTTTCAGAGCAGTGCTGGGAAACCAGTGGTGCTACTGCCTTTCACAGCACTGGGACATCCACCCCCACCATGTCTAGCACTGAAAATGTCCCTTTGCACCACCAGGTCGTGTGCTGCCTCCAGCAGATCTGATGGTAACTCTGGAAGCAGCTGTAGGATGGGGTGGATTGTGGATTAACCCTCTCCAGTGACTTTGCATGCCAGCTCTTGGGAGCAGGACTTGCCAGCTTTGGTGCACTGCAGGGCTGCATCTGGCAGAGCTGCTGCCACTGCCACCCCTCTGCAGTTTTCTGCAGAGGGGTGGCAGTGGCAGTGCCACCCTTCAGCTGTTTTCTGTGCCAAGGAGCAGAGGGTGTAGAGGGGCTCCAAGTGACAGACACCTTCTCCTCTGGAGGATGGTTCAGGCCTCACTGAGCTGGGATGAGTAAAACCATCACCTTCCTCCCCTGTGATAGCAACGTGCTCCTCTGCACAGTGCTGCTGTCGATGCTGCTGTGCCTCTCTTCAGGGCCCTGGCTGGGCTGGCAGGTGCCATGCTCTGTGTGCCACACTGTTAGCAGTGGCAGGGCTGTGCAGAGGGGACAGGGCTGGGACACTAAGGGTGCTGATCTCCCCTCCTGCTCCCCCAAACTCTTCAGGGACCTCCATCACAAGCAGGTCCCATACCCTGGAGACCATTATGGCCCTCCTCAAAGCAGAGCTCCTCACAGCTGCTCCACCCTTCCTCCTTGTGTTTTGTTCTCCATCCAGTCCACATCTCTCCCAGCATCACCAAGGTTTTCCTCGCTGTTTGGTGTTATGTAGGGGGATTAGGATTAGCAGGTGGGATGACAACCTTGCCTTGTCTTCTGGTAAGTCTGCTCTCTGCTGAGAGGTCAGTCTTCTGGTCCACAGGACCTATTTTGCACCCATTGCACTCATCATACATTGCCTTGCTGGCCTCAGCAGACCTTGGGGGGCTACAGTGCTTTCAGGAGGGTGGCCTTCAGAAAACAAGCTGGAAAACAAGGGGTGTTGGGTGACACCTCACAGCTGCTGAGCCATTCGTGGTGGCACCCAGGCACATGACTCTGGTTTGCAAAGTCTGTCCTCTCCTCCTCTCTCTTTCCATTCTGTGTCTCTTCTCCTCCCTCATGTCTGTGTGTGTCTGTCAGGGTGAGGCAGTGGGGAAAGATCCTGCAGATCCTTGGGGGTACTGAGGGGTCTGGGGCAAGGGGGAAGTGGGAATGAGGGTCCTTCTGGCATTGCTACCCCGAGCTCTGAAGTACAGGGGGCTGGTAGTGTCCGTGCTGCGGTGTCACTCCTGCCACCGCCTGCCCTGGAAGCTCAGCCCCCTCGCAAAGGGAGGGTGGCTCAGCCTCCTGCAGTCACCGGCAGGGAACGAGCCTGCTCTGTGCAGGCAGCACCGGGGCCAGACCACGACACCAAGAGTCAGGTGACAGTGTCTGCGCTGGGAAGGGTCCCCCTGCCCCAGGTGATCCCAGACTGCCCGTGGAGTGTGTCTGGTTAGTTTGAGGAGCCTCAGTGGTTATGTGTGTGTGTGCGTGTGTGTGTGTGTGTGTGTCTGTGTCTGTGTCTGTGTCTGTGTGTGTCTCTGTGTGTGTGTGTGTGTCTGTGTGTGTGT
>VXBZ01002430.1:0-10589 GCA_013399135.1 Heliornis fulica | reverse complement strand
GCCCTGGCTGACAGCACCCTGTGTCAGAGCTGGACTGAGCAAGCAGGCAGGGTCTGCCCAGTTCCATCAGTCCTGGTCTCAGCACGGCCAGGCTCTGGGTGTAGCTCAAGGTCATGCTGCAGCACCTCAGCACACACCCCCTGAGCAGCTCCCTCAGCCCTGGGCACCCCTGGGTTGTGCTCACCCTTCACCCCAGCTGCAGAGACCCAGCGCTCCCTTGGGGGCTGGCATAATCCTCCCACGCATGAGAATGGCAGAGTGGGGCTGGTGGGAAGGTGATCAGAGGAACAGGCAGGCAGTCAGCTGCCCCCTCCAGACCCTTCCTCCTGTCCCTGGGTGGTCTTGATGGGTGGTGTCTCACACGAGTGCTTTTGTCACAGGCTCTGCCCTACGTAGCCCTGCTGATTGTGATGCTCTTCTTCATCTATGCTGTGATCGGGATGCAGGTGAGGGGCGTGGGGTGGGATTTGGTCTTGATCAGGTGGCTCTGAGGAGCTTGGTAGGATCTGGAGAGATGGGACAGAAAGGAACAAGGTCCTCTGGCATGCCCTCCCTGGGACTTTGCACATGATGGGACCATTTTACCCGAGGTTTGCAAGCAGCTTTCAGCCCCAGCAGCCTCCCCACGTCCCCAGGCTGCAGCTGGAGCTTTCAGAGTCAAGAGTCAGCAGGCACGTGCAGTGAATAGCACTTTCAGAGTCCACAGCACAACCAGGGTCACAGTGTCACCAGTGCTTGTGCCTGGTTCATAAGACCTGGTCTCCATGGTCCAGACAAAGTGCAGCATGAACAGGGTGCACTTACAGCATAGGTAGAAATGTCACAGGATCTCGTGCCCCCCAGAGCACCCACAGCCTTGTCTCAGTCTCTTTTGGGGACACCTGAAGCGGAGTTAAACAAGAGGAAGAGGAGCTCAGGGACAGGGGTGCTTTGGAGGGTGCTTGGTGCCTGAGAAAGTGTGCTGGGGGCCTGACAGTGTGATTTACAGATGTTTGGGAAGATTGCCATGGTGGATGGGACACAGATCAACCGAAACAACAACTTCCAAACCTTTCCACAAGCTGTGCTGCTGCTCTTCAGGTCAGTCTTACCTTGGCAAGTGAGCAGCTCCAGAAGGGAGCTGGGCTCACAGCTGCCACGGGAACCCACCCACTTGGGAAGAAGGACACCAGCATTTCTGCTATTGATTTCTTTATTGCCCTACAGACAAGTCTTTTACAGCAGTGGAGGCATTTCAGGAGAGGCTGTTGGTTTGCCTGGTGTGTCCGAGCTGCATGAGAGGGGCACTTTGGGGGTCTATTCTGAATGTTTCCTTCCCAGACTGGATTTTAATTTGTGAATTGTGAGGAAACTCAAGGGGAAGCAAGAGCTGAGCCCAAAACTTTCCTTGGCTCCCAACACTTCACTTTGGAGCTTTCTATAGCAGACTCTGTGCAGTAGCAGCACAAGCCCAAGATCCTGACTTCTCCTTTGCCAGTGGTTGTCCGTTCCCACATGTGCTGGGCTGGCCACAGCCTGCCCCCACCCCCCACCCCCCTTGAACCCCTGGCATGCCCCTGTTCATCTCCACATGGGCAGGGACCAGCAGCATCTCCTCTCCCCAGGTGTGCCACTGGTGAGGCTTGGCAGGAGATCCTGCTGGACTGCAGCTATGGCAAGCTGTGTGACCCCGAGTCGGACTTCTCCGAGGGCGAGGAGTACACCTGTGGCACGGGCTTTGCTTACTTCTATTTCATCAGCTTCTACATGCTCTGTGCCTTCCTGGTATGCTGCATCCCACAGGGCTCCCTTGGCCACCCCCATCCTGCCCCCAGTGTCCAGTTGGCCTTGAACCTCATGGGGCTGAGCCCACAGCACCCTATTCCTAGAGGCATCATCCCCCAGCCCATCTACCCAGTCATGCTGTAAACCTGACACCTCACTGTGGTGCCCAGGAACCTGTCAGTCCCTTCCCACAGCCCCCATGTGCTGCCATCCAGATATGTCTGGGGGGACTCTTGGATGGAAAGAGAGGGAAGGGATGCCCTGTGTCTGCTGCAGCCTTTCACATGGTCTCCTTGGGTGGGGAGGCCCATCCCTACTAAGGGTGACCCACAGCATCCTCTGGCTCCAGGGGAACCCAAGCTCCTTCTCCTCCCAAACACATTTTCCCAGGGCTGCCCTGCTCCTTGCTGTCCCTCTGCTTAAGGACCTGCCCTAACTTCTCTGCTGACAGATCATTAACCTCTTTGTTGCCGTCATCATGGACAATTTTGACTACCTCACCCGCGACTGGTCTATCCTTGGGCCCCATCATCTGGACGAGTTCAAGCGGATCTGGGCCGAGTACGATCCTGAGGCCAAGTGAGTGACAAGGGGGTGAGTGGCACAGAGGGGCTGGTCCAAGGGGAGTTCAGGGTGGGCTGCCCTGAGACATGTGTGGCAGTGTGAGTTGTGGTACTACAAGTTAGTTTCCAGCATCTCAGAGGTGGATGTGGACTTGCCAGCGTATTCCAGGCTTGATACAAACCATCAGGATGTTTAGGGACATGAGACTTCCAGTCTCCTCACCACCCAGCCCTGGTGATACTGCCAACTCTTCCATGCCACCACACACCTTCATCTGCTGAGGGAACAGCTGCTTTCCCCAGGAGAAGCACAGGGAAATGAACCACTGTCCTCTGTGTGTGCTGCTGCGCTGCTGACACAGTCTGGTGCCTCTGCAGGGGCAGAATCAAACACTTGGACGTTGTGACTCTGCTGAGACGCATCCAGCCCCCCCTGGGCTTTGGGAAGTTCTGCCCACACCGTGTTGCTTGTAAGGTAAGAAAGAGCCAAGGCCAAAGGGTGGCTGGGTGTGTAGGCACATGGGGATGAGCTCTTTCTGCATCCTCCCCAGGGAGGATGAGGGTGACAGTCCAGCCAGCATCCCAGTGCCGAGCTTCATACGTGTGCTCTGACTTCTCCTGTTTAATGGAGGGGAGTACGTTGGGGGCAAGGAGATCCTCCATGGAGCCATGTGCTTCAGGGTCATGAAGATAAGGACTTGTCTTTACTCCCAACTAGGCCAAGGGAGATGGCCCCAGCAGGCTGGTCTCTGCCTGACCTGGAGCCTGTGGAGTGTTACTGAGGGGTAACAGGAGCCCTGAGGGAGCTGGAAACAATGGCTCTCTGGGCATTCATATGCTTCTCCTGGATAACTCATTCTGCACAAATCCAGGGCCTGGTTGAGGCTTGTGTGTAAACCACACAGGCAGGGGCTTAGGCAAACCCACAGGGATCTTGGGCAAACTCATTATGAGCTTCGATCTTCAGATCCCTCATGGCAGCCTGGGACACCTCTTAGAGGGTGAGTGCAATGCAGTCAGACTTCCATCCCCCTCAGAGCAACACTGTGTCTCTGGACAGCAGTGGAGTTGGTTGGTTGCTTGGTTGCTTGGTTGGTTGGTTAATCTGGAGAAAAGGAGGCCCAGGGGAGACTTTATCACTCTCCACAACTACCTGAAAGGAGGCTGTGGTGAGGTGGGTGTCTGTCTATTTTTTTCCAAGTAACAACTGATAGGACAAGAGGAAAGGGCCTCAGGTTGTGCCAGGGGAGGTTTAGATTGGATGTTAGAAAACATTTCTTCACCCAAAGGGTTGCCAAGCAGTGCAACAGGCAGTGGTTGAATCACCATCCCTGGAGGGATTTAAAACAGCTGTAGATATGACACTTAGGACTCATGGCTTGGCAGCATTGAATCAACTTGATAATCTTAAAAGTATTTTCCAACCTAAACAATTCTATGATTTTCTCCCATGGGACTGGTGCCCCATAGGTTGGGTTATTTCCACAGCCCTCCCTGCAGCTTGGTCTGGTTTAGCTCTCAGATTAGGGTGAGGGATGTGGTACAGAGCCCCATGGGCCCAGGCAGAGCGGGTAGAGCTGGGAAAGCTCCTTGGCCAACAGCTCAGTGCCCCAAGCAGAGCCTCTCCCCAGGCAGTGTGGCCGCTGCCTGGCCAGGACTCTGCTCTGCTGCCTGGGGTCACAGGGTCCCTTTGCTGTGCAGCGTCTAGTGTGCATGAACATGCCCCTGAACAGCGATGGCACCGTCACCTTCAACGCAACCCTCTTTGCGCTGGTGAGGACAGCCCTGAAGATCAAGACAGAAGGTAAGTGATGCTCCTGTCTGCCCCTACAGCCTGATGGGAGGGACAAGGGGCAACGGGTCCCAGCTGGGACATAGGAAGTTCCATCTGAATGTAAGGAAAAACTCTTTTTCCGTGAGGGTGACAGAGCCCTGGGCCAGGCTGCCCAGAGAGGTTGTGGAGTCTCCTTCTCTGGAGACATTCCAGACCCATCTGGACACGTTCCTGTGTGGTTTAATCTGGGTGATCCTGCTCAGGGGGTTGGACTGGGTGATCTTTGGAGGTCTCTCTCAACTCCTGATGCTCTGGGATTCTGTGGTTCTGTGATGGGGAGACCCTCTCCTCGTGCTGCAGGGTGCTGGTTACCCACCATTGCCCCACTGCATCCAGGGACTGCAGGGCACTTGCCTGTGGGGTTAGACCCTCTGGAGCAACCCCCCATTCCATGCCATTGATTGTCTCATTGGAGCAGTCACCATGGGCACATGCATGGGGCTGCTCAGGCGAGCCTGGGGGAGGGGATCAGTTGCAAACACACCGTGTTGCAGTGCTGGAGAGTGAACTAATGCCACCCCAGCTGTGTAACTTCACTCAGGAGTGGTTCTGACCCAGTTCCTATCCCTGCCACAATGCACAGCCATTGGCCTCCCTTCCCATGCTGTTAAGTGTTGCCTGATCCCCCCCTGCATAACACCACCTGCTCCAGTTTTGCAGTTCCCATGTGTTTAGAATCTCAGGCTGGAATGGAAAGGATGGAACCTCTTTGAATGTTGCCCTGCTGGGAAGGAGTTTCTTTCACTCCCTTCCTTGCCAGCAGCATGGTTTGCAAAGCCCTGCTTTGGGAAGATGCCCCACCAGCTTGTTTCCATGCATGTTGGTTAGGCACCATCCCATGAGCAGCTCCCTGGCTGGGCTTGGGGCTGCCAGCTCGAGCAGGAGCTGAGGCTGGGCAATGCTGGGTCACTGGGGCTGGAGTCTTAGAGCAGCATGGCATGGGTTCTTCCCTCCAGCTGGGATGGGGAACGTGGCCTCCAGCACAGTCTGTGTAGCACTGGGAGAAGCATAGGAGATCTTGGAGCACAAATGGGGGCTCAGATTGCTGCCAAGCAGGAATGGTGGAGCCTGTGGGAACACCAAAGGGGAGGCTAAAATCTGTTAGTGATCACCAGAACAGATACAGTGGCACTAATGGTCCACTGGTCTGCCAGCTCTGACCCACCCTATAGTTAGAATCTTTTGGCTAAAATCAAATCCTCACACTTACAAAGCACATTTTTGTGTGGGGAGACAGAAGAGGAGCTGTCACACCCCAGAGGAATCTGGCCAGGTTTTCACATCCTCTATCTCCAGTCACGTTCATGTCCTGTCCTCTCGCTTTTCTTGCAGGTAACTTTGAGCAGGCCAATGAGGAGCTCAGAACCATTATCAAAAAAATCTGGAAGCGAACCAGTATGAAGCTTCTGGACCAGGTCATCCCACCTATTGGAGGTATGTCACCTGGTGGTACTTCCCAGAGCAGCAGAGCAACACCTGGTTGGGGTCTCAGCGGCTCTGACAGCTCAGGACCTTGTGATAGGCGGCATCATCAGGTTGGTTTCCTCCCCTCCAGATGATGAGGTGACAGTGGGCAAATTCTACGCTACTTTTCTCATCCAAGAGCATTTCAGGAAGTTCATGAAGCGCCAGGAGGAGTATTATGGGTACCGGCCCAAGAAGAACCCGGTGGAGATCCAGGTTGGTAGTGTGAGGGTGGTGCTGCAGGGCTGACCCTTCTTGGGGGCAGGCAGGATGTGGTGGGGGGTTATGCAGATCAGAGAAGGGGGTTCCCCTACATGAGGGAAGCCTGGGGTGAATTAGAGAGGCAGATCTGTAATGACATGTAGTGACCTCTGTGGCTCAGGCTCTGGAAATGAGGTGGCCACGAGTGGGGCCCATGTTTCCTGCTCCAAAGCCCAAAGCAAGAGGCATGGTGGAGCCAGGCCACATCCAGCTGTCCCTTCTTTTCCCCACCAGGCTGGGCTGAGGAGCATTGAAGAAGAAGCTGCTCCTGAAATCCATCGGGCCATTTCTGGGGACCTGACTGCAGAAGAAGAGCTGGAAAGAGCCATGGTGGAGGCTGCCATGGAGGAAGGGATATACAGGGTGAGTGCAGCCCTCAGGACACCCCAGGTGGTCTTTCCCAGCCCCCATTTTTGATGATGACAGGAAGAGATTCACTTCTCAGCCTGGGCAGCTGAGGTGTTGCATGACTGCACCTCCTGCTGTGTCCAGAATCGGCACCAGCTCAGTCTGTCCCACGGAGGTGACAGCATCTGTCAGGCACAGGGCTGGCTCTCAACCCAGTGCTGCTGTGTGACCATCACCACTCAGTGCCTCAGTTTCCCCACCTGGGCAGTGAGGCTTTTGAAACTGTACAGTCTGTGAGGCCTGAGCAGACAGATGAGCAGAGAGAACACTGTGCCCACGGGCACCCCAACATGTCCTCTACCCCAGGAAAGGCCCCAGAGCAGCCCGGAGCTCCAGGCCTTCCCTGACAGGAACCCTCTTGGTTGCAGAGGACAGGTGGCTTGTTTGGCCAGGTCGACAGCTTCCTGGAGCCCAGCAGCCCCCTGCAGCCCCACATGGCCAACCAGAGGCCCCTGCAGTTCATGGAGGTGGGCAGTGAGGACCTTGACTCCCCCGTCTTCCTTGATGACCTCCCCCAGGAAGGCAACACCAACGTCAACAATGCCAATAAAAACTGGCTGGAGGGGTAAGGGCTGGTGAGCCTCTGGGAGCAGGCAAGGAGGGCAGAGCTGGGCAGTTTCAGCCTTGCCCAGGTGCTATTATGGGTAAGGTGCCCATAAGAGATGCCCAGGTGCTATGGGTGGGTCAGGTCTGGAGAAATGGCTGAGTTGCAGAATCCAGTTCCCTGCAGACTCGGGGAGGAACTGAGTGCTGGGCACAGAAGTGGCTCCATGGACACAGGAGCTTTGTGCAGAAATTCATCCCTTGAGGTGGAGACAAGGGGACAAGGAGAGCAGAGTCCCCTTGCCAGTCCTGGGCCCCAGCCTGGCACTCCCAGAGATGTCTCCAGAACACACAGGGTAGTTCCAGGTCTGGTGTGTGGCTCTGCATGTCATCATGTGTGACTCCCTGTGTGCCCTTCTGGACCTTCCCATCACTCATTCAGCTCGGGGCCAATCGAGGTGGACAGCAGGGATCCCCCCCTCCTTCTCCACCAATCCCTGAGTGCCAAGGCCTAGGTAGGGGCTACCAGCACCTGTCTGGGCACAGGTACACGTGTTACCAGTGTAGGAGGATGTACTTCATCCCACTTGTCGGGGTCTCTACCCTGCTCATCCATCTCCTGGTCTGCCCTCCCCCAGCTGTATTCCCCAGGGTGGAGAAGGTAGGGAGGGCTTCACCCCTGGGTGGAGCTGGTCCCAGCACCTGGTCCCTGCTCAGTCTGACCCACCTGCCTGCCCTTGCCAGGATGAAGTATGAAGATGAGGTGCTGAGGAAGCCAGCAGCACCCAGGCATCCAGCACGGGGTGAGTCTCAGCATCATTCCTCGCCTGGGGGATCTGGACCAGCCCAAGTGCCAGGGTAGGGGGAAGGGCCTGATGCTGGCAGGGGGGTGGGGGGGGGAAGGTTCAGACCCCAGCAACTTGGAGGTTAGCTCAAGCACAGTGGGACCTGGCTGGAGAGTTCCAGGAGACACTCCTCCCACTTACCCACCCTCCAGAGTGATGGAACATGGAACCAGGGTCTTGGAATAGGGGAGGACCAGTGACCTCTGGGTAGCAGGGCCACAAAAACATGTTTGTTTCCACAGAGACTTGTTCCCAACTGCTAGGAGTCAGCACCCAGCAGTGGGCAAGCACTGGGACTTTGGCTGGTCCTGGACACTTTGGCTCCCCCAGTCAAGTTAACCCATTTCCAGCTCTGGATGGCAGTAGTGTCCTTGATCTTATGCCCATCTGATGTCCCCACCTTTCCCTCTCGCAGAGCACAACCACTCTGTACCCATGGAGACGCTGCAACCGAGGCCGAATAAGAGGCGAGGGGCCACTTCTGGGGGTCACCCATCATCAGGGCTGCACCCTCTTCCCCGGGAGGTAAAGGGGACCCGGAGGCAGTAGTGTGGGGGACACAAATGGGCTAAGCTACCTCCTTTCCCCTGGGAAAAGCTGTCACAGTGAGCTGGGGAGGAGCCTGTCCCTAGGGCTCCCCGCTGTGAACTCTGCTTTGCTGGGGTCTCCTTTCTGGTGAGCTTGGGGTTCCCAGCCCCTCTGCTGCAGTAGGGTGCTCATCCAAGCTGGCACAGCTTGCAGCAGCATCTCTCTGGCTCCCCCTCTGCCCCCACAGCCAGGGCTCCACACTCCCTGGGCTGCCCTTGGCTGGCCACAGAGCCTCATCACTGGGCAAGTGCCAAGACAGCTTTGTCTGCTCACATGTTCCTGCTGGCCCCATCCTGGACCCAGGAGCTTCAGCAGGATGGGAGCACCCATCCAGCCTGGGGACACAGTACCTGTAGCCCCCCCATTAACACGGGAGAGGCTGCAGCTCTTTGCTCCTCTCATCCAGCTGCCTGAAGAGAAAAGCACCATGACAGGGCCGGCGTCAGAGCACCAGTGGGGTGAAAACGTTGACCCAAGCACATCGTCCACCCCAGCCATCACCTTCCTCATTCAGGAGGTAAGACAGGAGCACAGCCTGGCAGAGGTAAAGGCAGAGCTGCCAGGGGTGCCATGCTCCTGCCAAGCTGGGAGGTTTGAGGGCAAAGCTTATCTACCAGGGTGAGCAGTGGGTACGTGCCAGTGCAGAGGGCAGCAGGGAGGAGGAGGTGAGGGTGGACTGCCTGGAGCCAGGGACGCTTCTCCAGCAGCCTGAGCACACACTGGGCTGTAACCCTGTCCCCTCCTGCAGGCTCTGATCTCCGGGGGCCTTGTGGCTCTGGCCCGTGACCCATCCTTTGTAGCAGTGACCAGGGACGAGATGGCAGCCAGCAGCCAGCTGGAGACAGATGAAGTGGAGAAAGCAGCTGTGGAGCTTCTAAAAGGAAGAGAAACACTTCAAGGCACAAAATCTGCCTCTGTCCACCAGGACACCTCGGCCCTATCACCAGCCACTGCCCCGGCGCTCAGCACAGCCCCCTCCCAAGAGACCAAAGCTGCCGTTCGGGTCTGAGTCCCCTGCTGATGCTGATGTGCCCTAGAGGCACAGTCCCACCAGGGGCTTGCAAGGGCTTACTGGTGCCGCGCCGCACTGGTCCTGGGGTCCTGGTGGGCTCCGTCCAGCTGCAGGAGGATTTTTGAGCCGGATCTGCCGGGTGCTGGTGCACGACAGGACGATGCTGTGCTAGAAGGGTCTTGCGAGAAATGAACAGTCATTAAAGCGTCTCTGCCGTGCGAGTCCGTGGACAGCCTGGTGTCCTTCCCCTGCCACCCTGCTGCGCAGGGACAGGTCTGCCCAGGGATGTCGCTCAGTGCCCCGGGAGGGTGCTGGGTGCTGAGCACTGGAGCAGCCCCATTTCTTTGCCGGGATCTGGCTCCAGAGATCCCTCAGCCCAGCCGGAGTGGGCAGTGCGGGGGCTCCTCCTCGCCTAATAGCTATTAAAATGCAGCAACCCGATGGGTCCTGGGGGAGGTGCCGGATCGATAGAGCTCCCCCGCCCCCCAGCAGGGCATTTATTTGTTAACTCCATAAAGGGAAACGGCTGCTCCCAGCTCCAGCTGCTGCCTGGGCGCTGCAAGGCCCATCTTGTGCAGGGGACATGGCAGCACAGACAGCATCCCCCCAGGGGATGCTGGAGATCCGCGGCCATGGAGGGGGGGGAAGGGGGTCAGATGCTGCTTGTGCTTCACACACCCCCTTGCACGTGTGCACACACTCACAAACACATCCACCTGCTCCGAAGGGGTGCAGAGGGGTTGCTAAGGAGGCTCTGCCCTGCTCTGCCAGGGGGATGTTAAGGACATGCTTCATTAGGCACAAGGTGAGTGATGATGATGATGATGGTTTCCTGGTCACCTTCAGTGAGGTGCTGGACTGTGTGTGCCTCTTTTCAAGGTAGTTGGGTGCTCACTGGGGACCCCAAACACAAAGGGTGATACTCTTGGTGCTGCTCTCCCACCACCTCTGTGGGGGAATGTCTGGTACGGGCTGCCCAGAGAGGTGGGGGCTGCCCCAAGCCTGGAGGGGTTCAAGGCCAGGTTCGATGGGGCCCTGGGTGACCTTGTCCAGCTCCAGGCCTGGAGGTTGGTGGCCCTGCCTGTGGCAGGGTGTGTGGGAACTCGATGGTCCTTGGGGTCCCTTCCAACCCAGACCAGTGTGGGACTCTGGGATTCTGTGATTCATGCTGGTACGGCCCTGGTACAACCCTTGCACAGGCCCAGTACAGCCCAGTGCAGCCACAACCAGCCCAGAACAGTCTGCTAGAGCCCAGAAAAGCCCGGGACAGCCTAGTACAGTCCTGTACAGCCCAGTACAACCCAGTA
>VXBZ01002429.1:58945-77042 GCA_013399135.1 Heliornis fulica | reverse complement strand
CCTATTGGTTTCTCAGGCATTATCAGGATTGTCAAGCTAGTGTCATGATTTTTCAAAGCCTGGCTTGTGGTTGTGTGATGGCTGTGGTCAGCTATATGGTACAGAAAATATGCTTGAACAAAATTAATTTCAGAAATGTATTGCTGGAGGCCTTTCCTTCTTCATGAAGAACCAAGCTCCAAGAGCCATGAGAACCAAAGTCTAAGGCAAAGTTTGGAAGAGTAAATGCTGACTCACAGGAGTTCACCTGAGATCCAACAAAGACTGTAACTACAAGAAGAATCATCCCTTTCTACTTGAAAGAGCAAGGGCCCTTATGGCACTGCTCATTTGTGCAGCGCAGGCCTACGCTGCTGACCTGGAAGATGTTTGCTCCTAGCACAGAATGCTTCCGCAGTCTTGAGATTAGTAATTTAGGCCCATTTAATCACTGTGATGAGTTACACTCCAGCCATTGATCTCCTTGTTCCTATTTGCCTTGATGTACTAATAACTGTTCATTTTTGCCTTTTAGAAGTACAAAGTTTCCATTTAGTTATGTTAATAACTAATCAAAAGAATCAAAATGAGCTGTACATGACTAATTGACCAGTTTGTTTTACTGCCCTTCATGGCAATGCTGATAAGCTTTTCTGATAGCATGCAAATCAAGCCGCTATCAGCAAGAGTGGGCTTCCCTGTAAAAAAGCAAAAGGAGCAGGCAAGCTGCTGTTATTAGCTAGGAAAGATAGCAGCTGGGACCTCCGGGACAAGTAGCTGTCTTTAGACCAGGGGAGGGAATGGGGTTTAATGAGCTGTGAGGACAAGAGACCTGCGGTGTAATTAACTCCCAGAAGATTTCATTGAGCATCCTGCAGAACCCCCACTCAGCAGTCCTTCCACCTTCATTGGAATTAAAGTTCAATTTGGTGTCAAAGGGCAGAGGAAAGACTTGCATTATCAAGCATGGAAATCAATGAACCATGTGAAAGGAAAGGTCACACCCCCACTTTTTCACCACAGAAGGTCTGAAGGAAAACCTGAAGATACAAAACTGCTCAACACTTACTCATCAGTGCTGGGAGGAGGAGACATGTTATGTTACACACCATAGACTTGTCACTACTCTTTCCATAAAAGAATCTCCATTTCCATGGAAGAGGGCAATTAAAGGTTCAGGGGTTTTCTTCCTTACTAGTGGTTGTTGTTTCTAAAGCCTAAAGAGCTGTTGCAGAACTTTTTACCTGGTTTAAAACAGGTATCTAACAGACAGGGGAGGTAAGCATTTCTATCCACAATGGCCTTAAACCTTTCATGACATCTTAGCTCAGTGCATTTTTCTGGGGTTACTGGACCATGTATCCACCCTGTGACACCCATAAACAGGAACACTAGCTACTGTCAGACATTCAATTTCTGTATGACAAGTTAATAATTTACAGTGCAGAACCTCTCCTGAGTAACAAGTAGTAATCTAAATCAGTGCAGGTCACGTGTAGCATTCAGGTAGGAGCAAGACCATCAGACATTAGGAAAGTACTTGCCACTTTCAATGCATGCAGGTTGCCTGATCCCCAGGCTTTCCCCAGCATGGTGGAGCCCTTTCCCTGGAGAGGCACCACACTGAGAACGGTGGAGACTCACCTCAACAAAATCTTCTGCCAGTTGATCCCTTGCCTCTTCTGGATAACACCATCCTTACAGCGAGGCAACTGTTACTCATCTTCTGCCATTCCCTCATCAGCCACCCATCGGCTCTCATCCTATGCTATTATCTGCAGCAGAGACCTTAGATATTTTACTACCACATCCTATTTCCTCAACAGCATGCCATGCCTGGGTATAGGATAACAGTATCATTATCACAGTGCTTGGAAGCTAAATAGAATTTGCATTCATCTTCCCAGTAAATGGAACATCAACATAAAGACAAATCCATGTAAAAAAAGTAAGCACACATACTCTTCCCAGTACTCAGCCCAACAGGCAGGTAGATCTTGGGAAGTGACATTGCCTTCAGACACACAGTAAGATGACTTAGGTAACACCTGCCTGGGCTTGCTTCACAGACTACCTCACTAAGGCTGAGTGGTCAATGCTGCAGTTTCCGTAATCGCAAAAATGGCCTTGAAATCAACCAAAGTGTGAGCTCTCACTGCTTGTTCTGCTGACACAAAGATAAGTTTGCTGGGGAAAAAAAAAAACAAAAAACACGTTTTGTTCATTCTGCAAATCAAGAAAGTGCTATTTCTCATGTGGGTGGAGCGAAAAAAGTATAGACTGCTATTTATCTCAAGGAATACCTTGTAATCTTCTTGGAGCAGAAAGGTTTCCAGGAGTGTCTGTGCTTTTCAGTGTACTTTGTCATGCCCAGGGAAATTTAGCAATCCCAAAAGAGAAAGATTGCCTCCATGTACAGGGATTTTCAAGTTCCTGCAGTGAAATTCACAGCTCTGCAGACCATGGACTAGTTTGTAGGCTGCGTGCAGCTGGCCTTTCAACTTTGGCTGCATGTGCAGCTATCTACACTTGAACTCCACCTTCATTAGTCTTTGTTCATTGGCCTTTCCTTCGATCCTTGTATAACAGCTTCCACCATGACAGTCTTTCTGGAGACACAGCTGAGCTTGCTTGATCATCACTGAGCTTTAGCTGGTGTTCTGTTTCTCTCTGCTGGATCAGATGGATCCTCTGTGCAATAGACCTTCCCTCACTGTTGTTTTAGACAGCCAATGAAACTTTTACATCAGATTTCCCTTTCCTGTCCATTCCTCATAAAATACAGTGGATGCTGTGGTAATTTGTAAGACCAAGCTGTAGGCATCAACCCAACAAGTTGTACAACCCACATACTTCTACAGTAGAGAGCTGAAGTAACTCACTCTGCCCAGTCACCCCAGCTCAGGTTTGCATGGTTCTCATCTGATCAGGCCAAGCTTTATGGTAAGACTTCAGCAGGGCAAGCCCACCACTTTTCAGTTGCAGCTAATCACAGTTCATCAGCCAGCTCCTTGGAGAAGCAGTGGAAACCTATCTGAATTGCTTTCAGAATTAAGTCATTAATTTCCATCTACTCAAGCAGTTAACTTGGAATTAGCCCCACAGAAAAAAAAAAAATCTAATCCTGCTACAATTTTTGCATGCTAAAAAGAAACCCTCGGAGCTCTTGTTACATGGTTGTGATGACTTTACATTGCTTGAATATACGTAAGGCCTTCATAATCACTTCACTCTAGACAACCTAATTTAAAAAAAAAAGGTTATTTCAATGCTTCCATCACTATTGAGATTCATTCTTCCAATGACAAAAATGTAAAAACTGTAAAATCAGAATCCATTCTGAAATCTTTTGCAATGACCATTTCACACTAGTAGCCATCAGCTTACAAAAAATCCCTGCTTCTACTTTGACTTCCTTACAAAATCCTTCTTACAAATTAAACTGGAATTTAGCTTGGTATTAAATCTTTTGCGAATAAGCCACAGATCTGTAAAAGAAATACTCCCCAACACCCAAACATATTTGTCCACCAGAAATGTGTCTTCATTTTCTTACATGAGCTGTAGAAAAATTGTAACTTTACAGTTCAATACACAGAGTGTGCCAGTAGGTTTCCATAAACTTACAGAATAAATTAATTTGAATACACAAAGAATTAAGCCAACAGCAACAAATCACATGGCCAAGTTTCAAAAGTGTCTATTTCACAAAATAAAGGAAGTTTTAAAGATGTTTCTGCTTGACAGGTCTGTATAACTACTCTTCTGTTGAATGTGGTTGAAGTGCAAATTAGAGTTAAAATCATAATAAAAAGAGACATTTTCATTAACATTCATCCAAACTGTCTCTGTGACCACAAGTTTGCTTTGACGGTTTTCTTAATCTTCTCTGCTTCTCTGCATTTGCCTATAGGCAGCTAAAGTGAACCTGTAACACTCCCTGTGTATTTTGAAGTATGAACACGTTCAGTCTTTATACAATAATTTGGCAAACAGAAAAATGGGTAAAATTCCAATAAATGTGGAAAGAACTTTTTAGGCCACCATGGGTGGACTAAGAGCGTGTAAGTGGCCATATGGCGGTAGAGGCTTGATGTGGCAGGTCTCAGTTACATCCTACCATTTTCCCATGCCCATGTTATTTGCTGGAAATGCTGCATTCCTTATCTATCTCTTTAGTCTGTAGAGCCTCAATTCAGCGCTTCCCTTACTTCTGAATTTTTCTCCAGTGAAAATTTGACCTTCTGGGTGCTGAATTGCTCCTGCAAAGTGTTGAATGTCCCAGACCCGAGCAGGCTGCTGGTTTGCTTCACGGCCAAGAGGATATTGCACCAGGGAAAACTTATTTGAAAGACAGTGCAAAGCTTTGCTGGGGACAGTGCTAGAAGCCTCTGCAGCCATGCATCAATCTTAGCTTGAAGCTAAAGATGAAGCTCAGCCAAAAGATCTTTTGTCCTCTAGAGTGGAACACACACCTTGTTCCAGCCAGCCCAGACAGATATCACACAGAATCAATAACCCTTGACCCTCTGGGTCCTTTCTTTGCCCCTGTAACTTTTCTCAGGGCACAGTATTTCTTATAAGCAGATGTTCAGTAGGTCCACAGGGAAAAGAGGTGTGTACAAGCATTATTGGTGCAATATGTACCTCCACAGAAAGCAGGACATAAGGATCCCACAATTCTACTGATGGATGAGCGCTGCCCACCGAGTCTCCCTGTTACCCTGAACAAGTGAGAAAAGGTAATGCAAGATGTCACATTAACCCTGTGGCACTAGAGAAACTGCTAAGGAAGTTCCCTGGTGAAGGATGCTGACTCTTGGCAAGAAGGAGCTCGAAGGCAGCTTGGAATGGGGTTAGTAGTTCTTGACATCACAAATGAACTTCCAACAGCCTTTTTTCTCAACATCCAAGCAGTGTTCATAGAAATCACTGCCATCAAGCTGGCCAAAGCCAAGTGAATCACCGTGCATGGAGCACAGACCTTCTGAAGTGCTATAAAACAAATAAGACACTGCTGTTTGTGAAGTTCAGCTACAGAAACTGGTCATCTTCAGCACCCATCAGTCCCACAACCTAAGCCTTGTATGAAGAAGAGCACTGCCTGTCACTGACATTGCTATGCCAAGATAAATTGTCTACTGCTAATTGTCTATGCAGTGGATGAAGGTATGTATTACCTAGTAGTGTGGATTTCTCCAGTCACAGACAAGTATATAACCACTAAGAAAGAGCAAGAAGTTCATTGCTTATAAATATGCTGGACCAAACAAATAATAGAAGAGGTGATGCCTTGAGAAATCACAGAATCACAGAATATTAGGAGCTGGAAGAGACCTTGAAAGACCATCAAGTTCAACCCACCTTGCCCGAGCAGGATCATCTAGACTAGATCACATAGGAACTTGTCCAGATTGGCCTTGAATGTATGTCTGGAGAAGGAAACTAGGGAGAAATCTCAGACAGCAACATGGAAAGAGAAACCTGGAGGAAACTGTGTGAGCTAAGCTTTTTAATAATATATTATATCTACACACAAACAAAAAATTAGTCCACTAGAGCCCACCACACTGCCACTCTACTAAAATGCCTTCCACAGCCAAGTCAGGTTCAAAGACTCAAGGAATTTTTAACAATTGAAAATTTGCAGCCTCCTGAACTACCTCAAGTAAAATTAGTAATGCAGGCCCTGATGCAAAGCCCACACAATGCAGTCTTTCTATGCACTTCAGTGGATGAATCCAATAGCAAGCACAGTGTGAAGTGGATTCTGTACCTAGAATGAATGAAGGAGATGTGACAGCTTTTCACGGCATTACAGTCAAGCCCTTCCACCCAGGCAGGTGCTGCAGAGAGGCATACTGACCATCACAGTAAGAATATTGTCACTCTTGTTTATTCCCTGCATG
Source organism: Heliornis fulica (assembly GCA_013399135.1). NCBI lineage: Eukaryota > Metazoa > Chordata > Aves > Gruiformes > Heliornithidae > Heliornis > Heliornis fulica. The sequence continues at coordinate 71,154 of VXBZ01002429.1, read as the reverse complement.
GGAAAGAAGGTTCTGTGGACATGCTGTGTGCTGTGCAGCTAAACACCTACACAAAATCCTGCAGAGTTAGGCTGAACACAATTGCTGACTGAGAAATAGCAGGATCACAGATAACCCGAGACACATCTTCAGGGCCTACCACAAGGACACACTTTCAGTAAGACCTTCTGTTGATTTGCAGCCTGTGTTACTTTACCTGCTGAAGCTTCTTTGAGACACACACATCACAAAGCAAGACAAACGAGTGTAGCGAGATCGCTGATAGCACTGCTGACATCAAATATCTTTACTTTCTTGTAATTTCCAGGCATCAGATACGGTGTACAGCAGAACTGCTGTGCAGTTTGGGATATGGTGTTATCTTTCTGTGGAGATAACCTCTGCCTTCCTCACATGGAGTCACATGCAGCTATATGATGCAAATGCTGAACTGGCCAATAGACTAGTGAAAATCATTGGTATAAAATAATTTCAGTGCAGGCCTTGTGGTATACATGCTTTAAATTGGAGCAGTCAGCATTAAGCACTGGCCTTAATAAACAAACAGGCTCCAAATTTATCTGTTTGTTCCATGTTGCAGACATTTCCATTCCAAAAAATCTTCTCATGGCTTCAAGGAAAACTGGTTTCTAAATAAAGGCATCTTTGCCAGTAATTATCACAGCCATCCTGAGAAGTTCTCAGAATCTGGAGTCATTAGTGTAACTGGGTAAAATGGGATAAGCCTTTGCCACAGGAGTGTTAATGCATAAAGGATAAGACTTAGTTTTGTCATCTGAAGACTACATTACTTACTATGGCTGGAAGTAGGTCAAGTGCCCTCAGGAAATAGCTATTTTGTTCTCACCGAGAAGTAATCTGATACTCACACATCTCCAGCCTTATTAAAACCTCAGGATGAGGCAAAGTAAAGGATGTCAGCTTAGTTTCTTGTTGCATTGAACAGACAAGGGGTGATGTTTGAAAGGAAAGGGTTTATTATTTTTAATCAGACACTCATGCAAATCACAGTCAGGGAATCACACAGAGAGCTCTTTAGTTTTCCAGCAGCCCACACAAGACCCATAATGTGAGGAAACAACAGAGCAGTTAGAGGGTTGATCTTGCAAGGTGATAAGCACTGCAAGGCCATGCTAGGGCTTAGCTGTGTGATTTATTTAAAGGCATCAGCAATCCTCACCATCATTGTTTCAATAGAATCACTTGCTTACACGGTCGGCTGCGAACGAGATGAGACAGAGGATATAAGGAGAAACATCCCTGCATGCTAATAAGAATGGTGTCTTACATGGTGGTAGCTATAAGGGATTTTTATGGATGGCTGTGCATCAAGACATCAAGTTTTTCTCCTCCAACTAGAACTGACGCAATTTACTAAGAAGATGCTCAGTCCTGAGTAATGGGGTTTTTATCTTATTATTATTATTATCAGTCTCCTTCAACACTTGCTTTTCTTTAAGAAGCAATGAGAACTCAAAATTGGGTGAGGGGAGTTAGATGAATAATGCAGTTGTGCTGTGTGTTTCATTAAGGAATTGAAAACTAGGCAGAGTGAGTTCCCTGAATTAGATTAACATATTTTTAAAAAACTTTCAAAGGGGAGTACATTTACATGCCTCTTCTTCCAGTTTTCAAAGAAGGCAAAGCTCCTCACTTTCAGATTTGACACAAAATTTATGTGATGCTTATGGGAAAATAAAGTCCTGCAAGAGAAACAACATGAAACATCTTTTTGTAAAGATTTGTTCAAATTTCAGTTATTTCAGAACACAAACATTGTACTAGAGCTCAGAACAAGGTCACAGGGGAGGCGGGTAGACTGTGTAAAGGACAGCTGTATTCTGGTAGTAATTCTCACTTTCACATAGCACTCTGCCAATCTGCCTTGCCCCACTTGTCTTGCGCTGAACATCTTCTCTGATCCCTTTTGAGAAATCCAGAGTCCTGATCTTCAATCATTCAAGCCTCAATACACTAGCTGAAGGCTGCCATCAGGATGCCACAAAACATTTATAGTTGAGGTATTGCATCTCAGCCATTCAAACTGGACCATCATTCCACTTCAGAGGAGGGAGGTCTCTGTGGATGGCATGTGGAGTAAGCCGATGAGGGATCCCAAGAACAGGTAGGTTTGATGCAGCACATGCTACATGCAAGCTGTTCTGGAGGTTTTCTGCAGAGCCCTGGCAATTAACTGAAAGAAAAAATGATGTCTAAGGAGCATCCCCACAACGCATAGATCCTGAGCCTGAAGGGCTGCACTTGCAGATCCCTGAGCCTGCCTGGCTCAGGGATCTGCAAGTGCAGCCCTTCTCATGGACACACTGAGGCTGATGACTGCAGTCTGTCCCTGCAAGCAAGAAAAGCACACCTATTATCATTATCCAGGACTAGCTCTTAAGGTATGATTCTTCCCATTCAACAGCTCCATTATAGAAGATTCACATAGAATCATAGAATTACTTGGTTGGAAGAGACCTTTAAAATCATCAACTCCAACTACAGCCTGACCCTGCCTAGTCCACCTCTAGATCATGTCCTTCAGATGTTATTTAACCAGAGGGATATGCTAACACCAGAGAGGGGATTAGTGTCTGAGAGTACAGGTAAAGAGTTCCTGGTTCACACCTTGTCCTCTGACCACACCTGTTTTTCATGCAAGGGCTGTTTTTTGTCAAGCGTTAAAACAGCAAAAAACCTGAGAGGTTTCAAAATAGTTTGCACTGCCTGTCAAAGCCTTGTACATGTCCCCAAGTGCAAGCCAAGAAACTCTCCTTAACAGCTTTTGTTAGAAACAATTAACATTTCAACTTTGTCTTTTCTTTCAGACAGCTATGAGAAGATAGTAAAAAATAACAATACCAGCATTCACTGGGGCTGGCCCAATCCTGCTCTGTCTGAGCCACAGCCAGCACGTGCCTCTTCTGGGAAAGGGCAGCCGGAAAAGCGTGAGATTTTACTTCTCTTGAGTTTGATATTCAACATATCAGGAGGAAAATTCACCAGTGAAATGAAAGCAGACCAGAGCAGGAACAACGGAGCTGCTTGGTCTATGAACACTGGCTAGGTGACAACCTAAATGGCTCTCAAATGGCACATTAAACCTGATTTCCAGCATCGGTGCTTTTCACCATACCAATACAATTTGCCTTCAAGTAGGTGTTAGTTCTGTCTGCAGCTGGCATACTAAGATTCCCAGGGAATCAGATCAATCAGTGAGGCTGCTGTTCTTCATCTAGGGTCATGAAATCTGAAAAGAGGAGGAAACCAGGGTGCCTAGCTCAGTTCTAGATCTCATACAGCTCCCAAAATGTATGAACAGGGGAACCATTTGCACTTCACTGGTTGGGAACAGAGTCTCTTCATCCTTGCAATAGTATTAATCAGGAATACATTAGTGATTACAAATGAGTGACACCTAGGGGGAGGAGAGTTAGAGATTCTGCTTTGTCTTTATGTTCATTAGATTATTTCTGCTCCAAAGAAATTAACAAAGCACACAATCTGTTGTTAACCCCTGGTTTAAAATTGGCCGATGAAGTCAACAACAGCTGTGAGATAAGTATCAGATTCTCACAGGGCCACTATTACTCAGTAATAAATTAAAGTACAAAGCACCGTGACACAATTATTTTCTTGAAAATGTAGTTCTATAATAATTACAGGCTACAGCTCTTAAAAAACTTGTGTGGCATTCAGAGTGCCACTGACATCCAGATAAACAATTAGCGGTCTTTAAGGACCTCTAAGTGCTTACTGCCATGTAGCTTTGCAATGGTTGGTAGAATTAATGCCTATTTTGCCAGTTGAAGTAGAAGTCAAATTTGGTCTGCATGCATAAAATCACCAATTGTCAAAGCTAGCCTGTGTTCTGCCTGGCTTAGTTATGGTGTTGGATGACAAGCTCATCTCTGTGACACCAGGTCCCCACCACTATATATTCCCAAAGACAGCATCCCTTTGTGCTTGTGAATCCAGTGTAACATCCACAGTCTTGTGATTGTAGATTATGAACTCTTCTCATCATTTCAAGGGGACGTATCACAGCTGCAACACCCTGCTATGAATGATGAAGCTCTTAGTTACTGTAGCTGGAAAGTATTCTTCCACAAGTGTCTGATTTCTGCAGTCCATATCATTGCAAAAGTCTGCATGGTCTTACAATGGAAAGGAAATTTATACAAATCTGAGCTCTGGGCTCCTGTGACAAGCAGAACAAATGGCAAAAGTGGGTCTTTCCTCTAAGAATACACTGCCATCAATCCCCGAGAATTCAGATCTGGGGATAGACAGGGTGAAAATATCCGTCAGGGAAGGGGACATGAGAAAAAGATCCCTGTTTCTAACAGTGGGACCTCAGTAATCTGAGTGTCTTGCCGCCTGTAAGTTTAATCAATTTTTATATGGTGGTTGCTACTGCAGACATGTGTTCTTCACAGTGCTTTTACCTGGAAATCCATGTTTTGAAAAAATGGGTTAAACCATCAGTTCTAAAACAAACGTACTGAACACAAACACTTGGAACAGTGCTGGCCATAAGAACAGCAGAGTCACCAGTTTCACCAGAACTTAGCTAAGTCATTGATTAGCAAGTTCCTCTGCAATACAGCGAGCTTCTGATGAGCCAGAGAGGAAGCCAGTAGAGAAACTTGGAGTAAGGCAGGAGATGAACACAGTAGCCCATGCCACTCAGGAGGCTGGCAAAGTTCTGTGGACTTCCCTGGAGGAGGCATGGGAATTGCTGCTCTCAAAGTTATGAGACAGTGAACAAGTACAACAGTATTGCCCTCTAGGCTGGATGTGAGCCTTAAATGACAGTCTGGCAGCAGCTCTGCATGCAGGAAGATCCCCAAGGCTCTGCACTATTCCATCAACCAGCAATGTGCAGTGGAGAAAGAATAGCTTCTATCACATAAAGGCCCAACAGTATACATACTTATGGCTGCTTGGATTGAAGCAAATAGGTTAACTTAACTCCTTTAGGGAAAAAAAAGAACAAAAGAGAAAAGACTGCAGCCAGCTTGTAGAAAGCAAGATTGTTAGCATGCAAATAGATTTTAGTGCAGCAAAGGCGTCTACTGAAATGCATACTTGTGCATAGCTCCCATTTACCTTAATGAACTAAAAGTATTCACTGTAAGTACTGCCTGTTACTTGAAATAGAAAAAAAACTATATTTCAGAAGAAGACATGTTAAGCTTCATTAGAAACAGTTACAGTAGCAAATTTTAAGGGAAGTGACAATATTGTGAAAAGCCTGGTACCAGTAAAGAGATGAAGAATATGTGTCTCAGTTTCATAGAAGTTTAAACAAAGAGCTGAGAGTTTGGTTTGGCAGTCATATAAAAAAAAGAAGTTACAGATCAGTCCAAGTGGAGTTTAAATGCTTTAAGGTTTAGTTCAATTAATGAAAGGTAAGACAACAAAACAGATACTGTTCAAGGTATTTAGCAAAAAGCAATGAAAATGAAGGGCTAGTCTTACACCCCATCTACTAAACCAGTGAGGTGGAACAAATGTCTCTAATTAATCAATAATCCAGAGGACAGAGAATTCACTTCTGGATATTCCCCGAACAATGTTTTATATGGTATTCAGAAGGGAAAGTGACATAATATATATACATAGAATTGCTCTCAATTTATCCTACTGCTGTTCCACTTTGCCATAAAATACTTAAATACTCATAAACCAAAGGAAAAGAAAGTGACTCTATAATTTCATGATAAATTGGATGGCCCCTGAAGGGAGGATATGGACTTCCATCTTAATTTCAAGGAACATTTTCTACAGAGTGAAAAAACACACACAGAGGAGACTGAGACTGGGAGTGAAGCAGAAGTTTGAAGAAATAGCCTGCAGCTCCAGGGGTGAGGACACCCTCTCAAATATGAACGATCATCGAGATTTGAATTCCAGATTCCCGTTATCACAGACAAACACACTGACTGCTATCTATTGAATAGAAAGAGGGATCAACGCCTCCCCTATTTCATGAGTACAGCCAGGAAAAAAAAAAAATGGTTCAGCCTGAAAATTTTAACTTGAACCCATAAATAGAGTTTCCCATGAAGCCAACAGGTTTGCACCCGCACAAAACTGATTAGTCACACTGGAAAATGAGGTCTTCCATCTACTAAAAAGATTTTACAGCTGAGGTCGACACGCTCTTGGAGCCATGCTGTTTTTCCATTCTCTCCTGATTGAATCTCCTGGGTTATAGACAGTGTGAATGTTTGCCCTTCTACTATTCTGACATTCACTGACTCTCTAGTTCAGCAGTAAATACTTGGTCACCTCAGAGGAATAGACTGTCAGTTTGGAAGCATAATTACACAAACTCTCATACTTTATTGTAGAGGAGAATATAACCACAAAATGTAGCTTAGGGATTGTCCTCTTGAGATAGGCTTCAATGTAGGATTCACCAGATAAACAGTGATATGAAGGAATTTCTCAGGAGCAACATATTGAAGTCTAACAAATTAGCAAAATACACACATCGGTTTTCCTCACATTAAACAAAACAAAAAAAAAAAAATGGGGGGATGCAAAGATTTCTTTTCACAGTATATATCTTGATTAGTCAAAGGATTAAGATACATTAACTCTACTTTACTGTATGGACATCACTTGATATCTACATGTCAGCTGAATTTCTTGGAAAATTCACTGGTTTTGTTTAGCTTGAAGGACTGTTTTCAAATTCAGAGGACCGATGTTTCAGACATTGGGCTAATATAAAATTTTGAAGAGCATCAGCTTGAATATAGTGAAACAGAAGGGATGCTCCTGCATCTGAGGTGAAACCTGTTGTAAGAGTACCCTTTTCTCCTCTCCAAAAGTATTAAATCACAAGTGTGGCTCTGGGGCATCTTCCTAATTATTTTTGTGCAGTTTCTGGGAAAAGGCACAATTTCCTGGTATCCTCTTGGCCTCCACAGGTCCCTGTAACAACTGATTATATAATGTAATTATGTTTTTTATAAACCACTTGCTCAAATGTTCTTTTTCTCTTTGACAACAACTCTACATATGTTCAACATAGGCTTTCACCTGTCACTTTACGTCCTATCACTCAGATACCTCAGATCCTTTCATGGAAATAAACAACAAAGGTTCCTTTTCAGCTAATCTGAACAGTTTTGTATTATTTTCTGATTTTGTCACCTCACCGTTCACCTTAATTTGAGAATATATAAGCATGGTAAGTAGCACAGATCTAATCACAGACACTGCAGAATTCCTTCCTGACTTCCATTTTCACTGGGAAAAACAGCTTTTGTTTCTTCCTGTATTGTAAGCGATCACTTCATCCTGAAAGGAGGTTTTTTTTTTTTATTGCAATGGCAGTTTAGAAACCTTGAGCTTTTGAAAATCCACTTCTCTTTGAAAATCCATGTATTCTATACTATGAGCTTGATGACTTAGAGAACCCTAATGGCTTGCAAAGTATGCCCTTCCTTCGTAAACATGGTACCGACTTCTCCATACTGACTCTTCTCTTATTGCTATTCCTCATTATACTATCTACTTTGCTCAAAACTAAAGTCAAGTATACTAGTTTGGGTAGTTTTTTTACTGGTTTACTGGTAGTTGCCTAGATTCTCTCTGATAACCCTGTTTAAAAGTTATTGCTATATTCAGTGAGCCTCTCTCACACAAAGCTAGTATAATATTAAAAGCTCCAGGTAGTATGACAATTGCATATCTAAACACCCACAATACAGAATACAATATGGTCTCATCCTGCCATTTTTCCAGTCTTTAGCTTATTGTTTTATCATAGTAATTTGCATTTTTATCACCCATAGTATCTCAGACTTTCCAATGTAAATCTACAGGTTCAGCCCTCGGTGTTGAGCTGGGCAGGAGTGGTGAAAGTAGGTACTTCTAACATAAATTTGGAAAAATCAATTAGAGATTCTCTTGATGAGCTTCCTGTTGATTACAGGGAATAATAGCAGTTCCTTGTTCACACTCCTGGTCCTCTTTGCAGTGAGAGAGAGTATCTTTAAAATGCTTTGTGCTTCTTTAAAATCCAGTGCAGAGATATCTTTGAAATGCTTTGCACACAATGAGTTTCTACCCTTGGTGAGGGTTTCTTAGCCGTTTGGTAACATCAGCATAAATAATTCGAGTAAAGCAACACTGTTACATCAACCGAAGGTGACCCAGCATCCTTTTTTGGCTGGAACAGGCCAAGGCTATTGGGACTGTCCTGGTCTCCTGTCAAAGTCTTTTTTGAATGTTATTCTTTCCTGGATTTTTGCCTGACGGGATTTTTTCCTGTCTCCAGCCCAAGCCAGGGCTCTGGAAAAGTGCCTAAAGCAATTACACTGAAAACTTTTCATTCGGTTTGCAGCCCAGTCTGCAGTTAGAAAAAAGCTTGTGTCTATTTAGAAAGTTTGGCTTCACTGTGGAATTCAGGGTTCTGCCACCTTTGCCTCAGGAAAAAGCCCCTGAGAGAGGCAGAAGTTCTCTCATGGGATACCTATACCCACTACAGCCCACACACCACTACACCTCAATTTTCTCTTTACACAGAGGACTGTAGAGGAACCTAAGTTATTCCCCCAATGATGGTGTGCAAGGAGAGTTTGCTGCAATAGCATCATGCTCCAGGTGCATTGTGGATACCCACTCAGGGCTTGCTGCCTGGACACCCATGACAGCAGTGCATACTATAGGTCCAGTGGGAACAATACACATTGCTTATGGTCTGTATATAAACCAGCCTGCATTTGTTAAAGTTGGAGAATATTGAGCTAAAATTTCTCCTAAAAGAATTCTGAGGAGTAGCTGTGCTTAGTCTTCTGAAACAGGATAACGTTATACACCTTTTTTTTCAACTGGGATCAGCAGGTCTACTTAGAGAACAGCACAGCCCACATTAGGTATCAGTGCTGGGCTCTAGGGTTACGGACAGAGAGCCTCTGAAAAGGTAAACACAGAGAAAAATACACTTCAGCTTGTGCTTACAAATGGGGAGGGAGGTATGCAGCACCAATGTGCAAGGCATAAAGCATGTCATGCATCAAATGGGAGGTACCTGAGAGTATGGGAAATACGGTTCCTGCTGACTGCGGAGGTAAGTTGCCATTATTGGGGCTAAATGACTTCCAAAAGCAGCATCGTGGTTTTGCCTCCACTTGCCAAACTCATACATACATCTGTGGCCTAAGCAGGTTTTCACTACTGATATGCCTATTTTAATAAGAACACTGAACAAGAAGGTTATTGGGCTGCAAAGGTGCATGCCCATTGCTTAAAAAAATACTTCAACAGGTCCTGAAGGGATTGTCACCAGTGAACTGGACACTGAGAGGGTGAGCAGGGCAGCCACAGCTCATTGCAACATGGTTTCATGGAACACCACCAGCAGCATTCACACTCACCACACTGCAGTGGCAATGGCTGGGACAGAGGGGTGGCAACAAGAATCTGAGATGTACCTGGGGTACATAGTTACCTGGCCAAAACATGTATCAATTCAACATCCATGCAACCTCCAAATTTCTCAGGTGCATTTCCATAACTGCTTCAGGTATACTTGCTTGAATCTTGAGGGGACAAAGGAAGGAAATGCCCAGAGCAGTTAAAACAGAGAAAACAATTCAATACCCTGAATTCTGGGCCTTTCCTGTATCTAGCAGGTCAATAGGGTTTTTTTCCCCAACACACTGTTTTTTTTGCTGCTAGGAGGAATGCAGTGAAAACATTAACTGTTTTGTTTGCTGAAGAAACCCAGGGGCCAGGAATACCCATGAGATCAGCACTCTGCTGCACCCGCTGTTTACTAGAGATGATAGAAAAGCAATTTGAGAAATTCCTAAGTGACATAAACAGACAGGGTCAGACTCAGGCCCTTCTCAGAGCAAGATCCAACACTAGTGATGCAGTCTCTTGATTGGCTGAATAGGGAATCAGCCCTTTCTTCTCCATGGCCTAGAACATGAACACCACCAAATTCTGTCATGTTTCCAAAGGTGATGTGAGAATGCGAGAACATGGTGAGACCATGTGAGTTTGAGATTCCTGAGCAAATCCATGTTCTTTTGTGTTAAGCAAAAACCAGCAAGGGGCGGTCTACCTTCCCACAATGTTAATCGAGAACAAAGTAGAACTACATCTATTTTCTTACATCTGAGATTCGTTCTGGAGGCACTAATAGCAGTACAGCTATCTTTGTCTTGCTAAAAAGCATCAACTCTGCCCACATGCTGAGTCAACACTCACTGGGACAATTTTCTGCCAAACAATGCTGAATGTTTATGGCCCGGACATAAGTGCAAGTTGTTAAATCAGAGGCACATGGATAGGCACATGGATATGGGTATTTATTAACACTCTTGAAAGCTGAAACATGCCATGTTTAAAGAACTTCAGTGCCTAGGGATGAAAAAAATCTTGACATAGCAATTGCTCTTTTAATTAATGCTTATCGTACTTTATGTACTTCCACTACATGCCCCACAATAGCTCACTTAATCCAGCCTCTCCTTGTGCTCCCCTTACTCTCTAGCCCTTCTTAAACTCCTGTTATTTCACTCTCTTTCCATAGTAGACCTCCAAGGTATACTCTAAAAGCAGCAGACTGTGGGCACCCTCCAGATAGGTTGTCAGCATATAGAACAAAGGTAGAGACCCTTGCCCTTCCATGCCTGGAGGGACATTCTCAGCGTTGGAAATGTCCCAAGGAGCACTTTGCCTCTGCAGCTTTGTGAAGCAGCTCTAGGGCTGGCCATTGAACAGATAGCTGCCCCTCTGCCTTGTGTTAAGCTCCTCAGTGGCAGATTCACAACATGCAGGTAACTCCATCAGCCATACAGGAGCTTAACCATAAATAAATGTGGGGCAGCATCAGATGAAACAACCTTGGTTTAGAGAACATGCCTTCCCTTCCTGGGGGAGCAGTAGGGTGGGAGGCAGAACAATGTGCTGAACACAAGGTTCAGGGCTTTTCTGAAATATCTGGCATTTTTCAAAAAACTCCTCAGGATCTCCCTTTCCTGCTGTTTGCCCACACAGATGCACTCATGTGATTGCCTTTACTGTCACCCTCCTGTTCCCGGTACCCTGGAAGTACGGCACTGTGCAAGAATGCCTGAGGAGGCAGCTGGCAGCATTGCAGCGATTCCTCAGCTCCCCAAACCCTCCGCTCCACAGACACAAACACCCTGCAAGGGATATAGACCCACTCTTCTGTTACCCTGCCTGACAGCAAGTTAATTCTGCACTGGGCAGACTTGATGCAAAGAGGAAGGTGGGCGAGAAGTATTTTGAGCCCACTTCTCATCTTTCCCCATTGGAAATAAAAAATAACAGAAGCCAAGGAACTAACAACTACCATTCCCACCTCACATTATGTGACACAGTTTAGAGCCCTCTTTCCTGCAGCATTTAGTTACATGCTATTAATCTCTTGCATATCACCAAGGTCTTTCTCAGCCTCTTCATAGCCCTATGGCTGCCTATGTTATACATGACCACAAACTGCAATTTCACATGCTATATCATCTTTGCTTTGCAAAGCCATCTCCTGCTCTGTCTAATGAACTGTACTCCATTTCTAGCCCTCAGAAAAGGCATTTTCCCCTCATGTAACAAGAGGAGCTTCTTTTTAAAGCCTCAGTTCCCACCAGAACTGCCTATGCTATAGCTGCACTTATTTAATTACATCAGCACAAATATGGACTAGATGAACTTTAAAGGTCTTTTCCAACCTAATGCATCTGGAATATTTTGTCCAGTTTTGGATCCCACAGTTGAGGAAGGACATAGAAGTCCAGCACAGGGCCATCAAGATGATGAAGGGAGTGAAATCCTTCCTTATGAGGAAAGGCTGGTGGAGCTGGGTCTCTAGCTTGGAGGAGACTGAGGAGTAACCTCATCGATAAATATGTTAAGGGTGAGTGTCAGGAGGATGAAGCCAGGCACTTTTCAGTGATGTCTAGTGATAGGACAAGGGGCAATGGGTGAAAGCTGTAGCATAGGAAGTTCCATGTGAATGTAAGGGAAAAACAGTTTTCACTGTGAAGGTGACAGATCACTGGAACAAGCTGCCAGAGAGGTTGTGGATTCTCCTTCTCTGGAGACATTCAAGACCAATCTGGAAATGTTCCTGTGTGATCTAATCCAGGTGATCCTGCTCAGGCAGTGGGGGTTGGACTAGATGATCTCTCAAGGTCCCTTCCAACTCCTGACTT
>VXBZ01002429.1:47060-58737 GCA_013399135.1 Heliornis fulica | reverse complement strand
GGGATAAGGACAATTTATTGGGACAGCACAGGGAGATGAAAATAACAACAGAACGTATAACAGAATGTTATGTAATGGGTGACACACAGTGCAATTAGTTCATCACCCCATAACCTGATGCCGAGCTGATCCCCTATCAGCAACCCCTCCTCCCAGGACAGCTTCCCCCTTATATACTGAACATGATGACATATGGCATCAAGTACCTCTTTGTCTCATTTGGGTCAGCTATTTCAGCTGTGCCTCTCCCAGTTTCTCATTTAAAATAACTTTATACCAGATGAAAAACAGGACATTATTATATTCAGGCTGTTTCTTTGCACTATCTACACGAAAACTTTGCATTGCCCTGTGCAGAATCTGGAGGCAAAGTGATTGTTTGTCTAAGAGTGCAAGATTTCTGCAGCACAGTGCCTATATGCTCCATCTAGATGAATCACTTGCCAACCCTATGACCAGTTTCAAACAAGTTCAATGCAAGAGCGGAGGCCTCACAAACACTAAGTCTCCAGGTTTCATGACACAAAGGAGATTTTTATTTCCACATGGTATAGCTGTCCCATGACTGCGGTTTACTTCCTCTCTCATTATTTTTATTCACTCACTTGCAACTGCTCTCTTGGGAAGGAGGTGGTGAAGAAAAGGGTAGAGAGAAGAACAAACTGAAGGCAGTGGTCTATAAAGCAAAGGGTGCAGCTAGCAATGAAGAATGTGCACACACACTGCCCAGTCCATGGCTTCCATCCATGTTACATCTATGACCTGCTCTGACAGACCTGACATCACGCACAGTGTGATCACTGGTGCAGTAGGTACACAAACAGATGCAGCAATGTGTCTGTNGGGTCTATATAGTATAAAGTTGGCTGGACACATGTAGCTCACTTTAACAGTTCAACCAAAGCTGGATTCAGACACTTTTGTTTTATGCCACCTAGAACCAGACATTTAATGCAACCTTCCAGCTGTACAACATACTATATTTTACTATCCTGAGTGATGATTTGGCTTCCCTGAATTGAGATGCTGCACAAATAACCACTATGTAAGCATAGATGTTTTTTTCATTGCTAAAATAAGACTGTTGTTTCTAGAAAAAGGCAAAATTAACACACACATTTTTAAAAACTGGAGCACATCACACTTGTTCCAGCCAAAACCATGGCCAGCCTCATAGCAAAACTGCTTGTCTGCAGAACCAAGGGTCCCTTTTCATTGTTTGCATCATTAAGTTTATTCTCTTTTAAATACACACACCATAGTTGCACTTGAAAAAAAGGTGATCTTAGGTGCTAGGGGTAAATTAGGTAAACAGTTTTTGTTATACTTGTATTCTCTTTTTCTCTGTATTTGAATCCTGTTTTTAAGGCTGGCAGAATACTCACAACCTTGTGTAAGTAGTCATGGCTTGGACATGAAAAATCATCATGCCATGGATTACTGACTCAAAGTGCAGAGGTACAAGGATCAAGAAATAGAATATCATCCCACAAGCAAAGCTCTGAATGCTTAGACTGCATGTAAATACACATAACCAGGTCTCTGGCATGCCTCTCCCCTCACTCCATATTCACAAAGGAGCTGTCCCTAAGAGAAATACAGGTACAAAAAACCAAACTGCAGTCCACATATCAGTCTCAGATCCAATAATTTCTACACTGTAGCCTTTTTATGAGAGTTTGTAACAGTGCTTGCCAGTACCTACTGAGATGCAACTGACAACACCTACATTTTATGTATTTCGTTCTTAGCAGTATTTGAGAAAAAGAGGTGTATTCAGGGATACTCTGCCATTTCCACTACAGCTCTCTAAGAGTCCTGCATCTGCTAAACTGCTAAATGTTTTGGAAAATGCCAAGTACTCTCGGTTCCCGTTTACCTCAACAACCCACGCAGCACCTGGCAGCATCCAGCCTCAAAGCTCATTTCTGGGCAGTCTTGGCAAGTTTGCATCTAAACTTTGCAACCAAGGCCAAGATGCATGTGAAATTATCATTCTTCTTTTGTTGGTATCAACTTCAAGTAAAATCTGAATTTAGAAAAGACCTTGCAGCAGAATAAATTTCTGATAATTTATGCTTAAAAGGATGGAGAAGTGCAATTTGTAATTGCCGCTTAAGTAACAAGAGCCTGAGAACTGCACTAATATTTAATTGAGGGAAAAGTAACTGAAGGAGAATTGCTTGGAGATCTTCCAGAGGGATTTTAACAGCTGGAAGTTGAAAAGTGATTAATTTTGACAGCAATAAATGCTGCATGTTCACAACGAATTATATTTAGCATTCTGAGCTTTTTTAATTCTTCTCTGTGTACCATTAAATTTTTATTATTCAGAAGGAATCTGGTTTGGGTTTATTTAAAAAAAATCAAAAGTGAAACCTCACTTTTTCCCTAGCAGGTACCCTCTTATTTGAGAGGGTGGGGGTGGGCCAGGCTGTATGTGGAATAAAATAATGAATGCAGTCTGGAATTAATCAGTTAGAAGAACTGGTCTCAGTGAAAAGTGACTGCACTTATTCCATCTTTTGAGGGAAAACAAGGGACGAGTGCCAGGGCAATCCCAAGGAAAGAGAGATATACAAGGGGTGAGAAGGCTTTAGCAGACTAGCTGCATGAGGCTATGCTCTGCTGGTTAGCTGGAGGTAGCCCTCCTGACATACAATAACTGCTATCAGAATAATAGTAATAGTTACAGAATGTAGTCTCCTTTGAGCAGATACAAGCATAGCTCTGATTACATCAAGAAAGGTCAGTAAGAAAAAGCTAAATCCATCTCGCGAGAGTACCACATAATGAAACACCAGTGTTGGATTGGACTGCATGGCTTTGTGCTATATCTTGAAGTTGCAAAGGGAGGTAGCAATGGTGAATGAAAGGTCTAAACAGGCTTGGGAGGTATCAGTGTACCCAGGTACCCTCAACCATGAAACAGTTCACAGACATTAGTGTCCAGAAGATGGTCCAGGTCACACAGAACACACAACCAGAAAGCAAAGCCTTGCTCGATGCTCTCTACCTTAAGCACAATCCAGTACAAACCTCCAGCCAGCCTGGAAGGGTGACCAATCCTATTATTTGCAGTTAGAGAAATGAAGGCATTGCACTCTCCATATTGTGGATTACTGTCCTGGTTTTTGGCTGGGAACAATTAATTTTCACAAGGAGCTGGGAAGAGGGGGGGGATACACCCAGGACAGCTGACCCAATTTGGCCAATGGGGTATTCCATACCATATGAGGTCATTCTCAATATATAAAGGAGGGGGATGGCCAGAGAAGAGGAGCTCACCCTTGAAAAAAGCTGAGGTAGCACTGATATGCACAAGTGGAAGACTTGTGCAAAGCCCATTCTTGCCCCCTAACCATGTCTGAAAGAAGTCATCTGGGTGGCTGAAGAGACCCCAGAGGAAACAGATAACAAAGCCTCTCTTAAGAAAGATCATGGCTGGGATTTTTTTTTCTTACAGATAGTATGGTTACAGCTACAGGAAAACTGTCCACAACTAACAGCGAGGGAAGACTGTTTGCTGTGTCAATCAGCTCTGAGGCCATGACAGTTGTGGTGCACAAACCTCTGAGGAGCTCATGATGAAATCCTACCTTCCAAACAAGGACATATTGCCTATGTGAGACAAAACCAGCAGGCTCAGTTTGCACTAGATTTCACGGGGCGCACCCTGTACTGACGATGCAAACACCAACCCTTATGTCTGCCATTGCTGGAGTGTCAACTTCCCTCGTGCGGGGCCAAACAGAGCAAGTGGTGGTGCAGGCCCCTATGCAGGTCCCGATGCAGGCGGGCTGCTCACAGAGCCAGAGGTGCGGAATGCCACACTGGTGTAGCAAATCCACTGATAGGCACATACCAGCCGTTAGATAAACATGTACATGATGTCAGTGTAGACGGCGAGAAGATTTCAACAAACATTTCAGTCTGCTGCAGATCACCCAGACCTTACGATAGACGCTGATTTGTTGCAGTGTATTTTGTCACAGCATGGGAGCTTCCCAGGTTCATACATAAATTTCTGGCTTTCTCCCTCATTATAAGAGGCATTTAAAATATTTGCTGACCCCTTGGCATAGCTGTTGAAACAAAGAACTGGTAAAACAAGGACAAAGACACAGTTGCGGGAATGCAGTTAAATTTAGGAGGTGGCATGTGGGAATTGTCCTGTGCGCCTTAGATCTAGAAGTTTGATTGGTATTTACACTGATCTCTTTTAAAGACAGTGATTAACTCAGATGAGATACACAGCTTTTAAATGGCTTTACTTCAGACTCAGAGGCTTTTTTGTAGATGAGCTTGTATCTGGGTGTGTTTGCTATGCCAGTGATCCAAGATGAGGATCACCCCATCTTTCCCTCCTACCTCATCCCAGGGTTAGAGATAACCACACCAAGAAAGGAGGGCAGGATGAAGTAGAGAAGGGCAGGTAAAGCATGTGATTTGTTGAGGCATACTTTATTTTTCAGGTGGGTCTTGCAGAGATCTAACACTATACCCATCAGGTTTTTCCTTCATAGGAAAAGTTACATGGCACCTGTCAGCAGTTGGAGACTTTTCACATCAGCTGGAAGTGAAAACAAGAGCATAAGGCCCAAATGTGGGAAGTTCAACTCTCCAGTGACCTCTGCACTGAACCAGAAGGCTTGTTGGGTGAACCTCCAGACTGCTCTGGTGTAAAAATGAAACTCTGCTCAAAAAATGCATCTGAGAAGCTGCCAAGAAGGAATGGACATTTCCTCCTCTCTAACCTCACAGGGTCTTATTTAAGGAAGGGCTGAGCAGGGTCTTGGCATTTATCCCCAGGAAGAATCACATTTATCCAGACCCTTCCTACTCACCACTTCTCTGATGTTAAGTAGCTTCAATTGCAAAATAAGGCAGTATGACTGCTATTACTTATGTCACTTCCACTCAGCCTTGTGTTTAGCTGCTTGCTTTGAATGCATGGAATATCTCATTTAATATTTCACAAAAGTTACTTCAGTCTTCAAAAAAGAGAGCTTCAGGAAGATAAATAAAATAAGCATTGTGTGTTATTAAGAGGGTTTGATGTTCAACGTCATGGCATGTATAACAGCGCTGTGTATATTGGATTAGACTCAGAAACGGTCTTCTTTAGACTAGACTAGTGCATGTTTATTAGGTCTTCGTCTAGTCAGTGTAAAACAGAAAATTCCTTTAAAAACAGTTTACCTACTTTCTCTCTCTCTCTCACACACACACATACATCCCCACACACCCCCTCTGCTCATTCTATCATCAGCCTTTACCACCAGATGAGAGAGCAGAGGAAGGACAGTTAAGGGAGGAGTGTTTAGTAAGAAGAATGAACAAGTCTTAAACTGGAAAACCCTATCAAACTCTCTGGTTGAAGACCCCCCTTTAAGGGCCTTACTTTCCCTGAATACTTGGGGGATCACAACCACAGAAAGAGTACAACTGTGAAAGAGAGAAGATTCTGGGTCTCCTACCTGAGCAAAATGGGTTGGGGAAATATTTAGGCATGCCCTTATTTGCCCAGATAAGTGCAAAAACTTACCATAAGGGTCCAGGACCAAACTTGAACACTCTTATACATGACAGAATGAGAAAACAGAATCACTGTCCTGACATTTTCAGTTTCCATTAATAAAATGTACAAAACATGAACCCCATCTCTCGCAACATTTCCTCCCATCCTCCTTATTACACCAAGTTTTGTTATTGCAGATCTCTAAAAATCAGCTGTCAGCAAACTACTTTGACAGCCACTGCAATATGTAGCTGCACATTTGCCCTGCACAGAGGGCAGGGTGTCAAGATTTGTTGTCACATTGCATGGAATTGCACTGCTTCTCTCACTGACTGTCAGTCACCGAGGATGCCGTCCTGCTGCTCGTTCACTGCATAGATAGCTCAAGTACTGGTTTTGGTAAGTGGGAATTTTGACATGGCCTTCAGTGGGGACAAAATCTCAGGTGAGCTGCAAACACAAATGCTGTGACATGTTAAATATTTGTTCTTCTCACTTGACAAATGAGGATGTTTTGCACCTGATAAGAGCAAAGCATCTTTGAAGTGTCAGACTTTTAACAAGACCCATTTAGATGAAATATCTGTGGTCAGTTTGGCAGTTCCTCTCACCATCTCTCTCTCTACAAAGGCAGCAACCACTCATATGAATTTAATGACTATGAGCATTTGCAGTGAACTCCAATAATATGTAAAACAGGCTATCACTAGTGAGTCCTCCACTGTCTTTCTATTGTCTGTCAGGATACAGCAGTGCTTTCAGTGCCTCTCATGCTCTGTAACTGTTCCATTACTGCAGAGATGTTTTGGTTTTCTCCAAGGAGGCAGTTAATAAAATTTATTGTTAGCTATGAAGTCTGCAAATCCAGTCTCTGGAAGATAAGCCAATGCAATATTCTGGGTTCAAAACTGGCAGGATCATACTGAGCAGGATCATTTGACAGGATTTCTGCCCATAAGGGAGCTGAATGCCAGGTCATGCAGGGTTACCAAAGGCAAGTTATTTGTTCTGTGTTGCAAAGCAAGAATGACTTTGACACAGATCCCTTTTAGACTTCGTATCCCCCAAGGTGAGGATGGGGTTAAAAGAAAGGATTTCCTAAATCCATCTCTGTTCCAGAAAGGTTAGGGATAAAACTAGCAGCAATTATGTGCTGTTATTAAAATAGCACCTAGAAGTGTATGCCAAAAACCTTGTTAAATATGCAAAGATGATTCCTGCACCAAAGAATTTTCAATATGAGCAGACAAGACAAAGGCAGTACTGTTATTCTCATTTTGCAAACACTGAACCAAGGCACACAGACTAAGTCACCACAGCACAGAGATTAGTTCACTTGCCAGGGTCATATGAGGGATCTGTGCTACAGCCAGGACCCCAGTCTACTTGTATGACTCAATCTTAGCCCTGTTCTTTGTAAGAGCAGTTCCCTTGCTCATCACAAGTTTCAAGAATTGTGTTGGCCCACAAATTGAAGACCCTCTTATTTGGTCAGACCTGTGTTGCCACCCTGCCCATTGCTATAAGTAAGCACAATCTCAGTGACAGGCCATCCATATAATTGCTTGCTTTCTGTGTGAAGAAAAGCCCGTTTTTTTCCTACTTGCAAAACAGTGGGCAGGAATCATTACTAACCACAGGCTTGAGCACTGTGCCTGGCTAAAAATTTTCAAAGTGATTTATTTCACCAATTATCTCAAGATTATTTCAATGAATGTCTTTAAACCAAACCCAAATCTTTATACTCAACATCTCTGTTTCAAGATCCAAAGTAATGAAGGGAAATTTCAAAGGCAGAAATGCCAGTATTTAATTCTTGCTTACTTTCAAGGACATTAGACATCTGATGACTCTTTATGACTATAAAACTTTATATTTTCTGGATTTACATTTTGAATGCTGTATTTGGAGGATCTCAAATTTCTGAGAAGTCCTTCACTTCCAAAACTCAAACTATGATACTTTATATGCATGCTACAAGCCACTTCTGTTCTTCTGAAATAGATTGCTTATCTCTTCTGGGTGATACTGTATTCTCCCCTAAGCGTTTTACAGGAAATGAACAGAGAAGAGATGTTACACTTACCCCACCTGCACTGCTTGCTCAAGAAGCAAAACAAGGCTTAGCTACTTTATCTGTAACATGCTTGACAATTCACAAGATAATTTCTGAAGAGACTCATATGTCTTGTAGACATGTAATTTATTACTACAAAGAGGGCAAACTAATTTATATTCCCAAATTTTGCAAACATTATTTCAGGTGACTTTTTAATCTCTACTGTTTCCTTCACTGCTATCTCTTTACTTAGAGGTCAAACTTACTGGCCAGGTCATATCCCATTAAAATTGATAGCTCTTTTCTTAATATTCAAGATAGTTGGAGTAACAAGATTCTTGCTTTTGTTCTTGCACTCACCCATTCCTATAGATAAAGCTACACTGCCCTTGTCAGGGATTGTGTAGTCTGCAGAAACATTCCCTGAAAAACATTTATTTCTGCCAGAGACTGTCCATGGAAAGTGAATGTGATATTCCAACAGATTCAGGTGATGTATGAACTGAATCACTTTTGTTCCTAGCTCTGAGCCCCAACATTAAATTCACCTTTCAACTTCTGTAGAAAGATGAAAATCGGAAGGATGAAATTATTTCTGAAGTGTCTTGTTGCTGTTAGAGATACAACGAGTCAGGTTCGTGTCCCAGTTGGAAAAAACCCCACAAATCTATAATTAGGTAGTCACATGTTTCTCTCTATTTATTTTGCAGATCAGCTCGTGGATCAGTCATTTCCAGTAAGACTGAGGAGAAGTCTGAAAGGAAGTCGAGCTTAGAAGCAGGAAGGCTTAAGTCCAGCTCACCAACTTAATTGTGGGTGTTTTGGCACCTTCAAAGGTATTTTACAAAAAAACCCAACCCAAAACCCTAAAAAACAAATGGCACTGGTTTTCTCACTCACTTTACAGATAGCACTAAACTACTACACAGCCAACCCTGCTTTTAATAATATAGCATTTCATTGATATTCATATAGAAGTTCAATAAAAGAGGAGGGTTGTGTTCACTTTGAGGAATGCTAACAGAATACTCAGCTGTGAATTAGAATATCAGATAAGCTAGTCCTTATTGACAAATTAATTATTTCTATCATTCATTGCTTTTTTTTTTAATCAAAACCTCATTAAGTCAGTGGGTGAGCTGTTCTAAGGAAGAATAATCAAAAGCTAATCACACCAGATTTGAATAATTTTATCACAGCTCATCCACTTTAGCCTTCTCTAGTGATCTAAAGGATGAGATTTGAACTTCATTATGAACTGATTATAAATACAATTCAGATGGATGGGAAAGTAATTTGAAGCATTTTTAGCCTGATAATGAGTTCCCTTTGAAGCTTATGAGCTGGTTCTTGGAAAAATTTGTAAACAATTATTGCTTGTCAACAAGGAACTAAGACATTGAAGTTCTTGTATTTTATTAATTAAATTACTTTCTAAGCAGAGAATGAAGAACACGGCCTTATAACTTTCTCTTTTGTCTCATTAAATATGCCTTCCACTGCTCTGATGGCTGGTGGTTTGAGACCATGTCCTTTTTTTTTATCAGCTTCAGCCTCTGGTCTAATAAAAATATGCTTTCTTGTTACATCCAGTACATGACTTAAATCTCAGCTACTCAAAGCACCTTAATCAGTATCCCTGTGAGAAGTTCCTTGGGCAGCATGTGCTCACACAACTCCTTCACAAGGGCCATATCATGGCAGGTCATAGAATCACAGAATGGTTTGGATTGGAAGGGACCTCAAAGTCCATCTAGTTCCACGCCCGTCCTGCCATAGGCCTGGACACCCCCCACTCTCCCACTATACCAGGTTGCCCAAAGCCCCATCTAACCTGGATGTGAGCTCTTCCATGGAGAGAACTTCCACAGCTTCAGTGTGAAAACTGATCCAGTGCCTCACCACCCACACAGGGAAGAATTTTGTCCTAATGTGTAGTCTAAATATACTCTCTTTATGTTTAAACCTATTACCCATTGTCTGATCACCACATGCCCTGGTAAAAAGCCCCTCTCTAACTTTCCTTTAGACCCTCTTTAGGAACTGGAAGGCTGCTATAAGGTCTCCCTGGAACCTTCTCTTCTCCAGACTGAATAAGCCCAAATCACTCAGCCTGTCTTAATAGTAGAGGTGGTCCAACACTCTGGTCCAACTCCTCTCGATTTGCTCCAACAGGTTCATGTCCTTTTCCATTGCTGAACACGGGACTGCAGGTGGGGTCTCAAGAGAACTAGGATGGAGAATCACCTCCTTTTACCTGCCAGTCACACTTCTTCTGATGCAGCCCAAGATATGGTTGTCTTTCTAGGCTTCAAGTGCCCATTGCTTGAAGTGTCCATGTGACAGAGCATGCAGAAACCTCAAGGCCTGAAAATAGCAGCCCTATGTTCAGACCACTGCAATGCAGATTGGGTTCAGCTTAGTTCTTGAGGACTACAAGAAATAGGTCTGAACCACATCCTCTAAGCACCTCCAGTCCTTGGTATGGCCTGAGTTTGGAAAATTGTGTATTTCAGATAGCTGTAGTTGTAGAAGTACCACTTCAGTATCTGATTTAAAAAGGTACATTTCAGTGTGTCATTCTAAGCCTCTAACAGCCTTCTGAAGGCTGTCTCAAAATTCAGTAATGCTACTACCATGGTCTTACACCTGGCAGAATAAGTGCTCTTTTCAATTAAAAATGTCTTTATCTCTAAAGTGCTAAGATAAGAAAGAAGTACACAGTGCTCATTTGTATGTTGGTATCTACAATATTTAACCTATGAGATTATTGGACAGACACAAAGACATAATCAAATACAGAAAGCACTTATTAATAATGAATGGATTTTTTTTCTATGTGCCTGGAAGCATTTTCTCATTGAAGACATACCTAACATAGCTACTTCACAGATGTAAAAGTCCAAAAGGACAGTGGAATTAAGCCTGCACAGATAACATGTTTGAGTACCACCATTTTTGTCCATGCTGAGAACAACATTGTGTTAATATGTGTCTTAGCAGTTCTTAACATAATACATTAGCTCATTACAGATAAGACCTGAGCATAAGTGGTTCAGGTAATTTAAGAGAAAGAATAGTGCCTTTCAAAAGGATGAACTGACTGAAGAAGAAGCAGAAATTTAACTTCAGCAAGCAGACCATCTCCGCAGCAGCTCCTGTAACCTAAGCCACAGAAACTTCAAATGTGTATAGTTTTTTTCCCCAATTTTCCTTCAGCTTGCTGTTCCTGAAGGTACTGGGGGCTCAAACAAATAGTTTAGGGTAGGAATTGGGAACATACAAAGGAACAATTTCAAATCTTATTCATGAACTTGAGTTTCACCTTAAAAACCTTTAATTGTAGGGGGGTTTTTTTGTTTGTTTTTTTCTTTGTTGTTATTTTTAACCTCTAGCAATTCACTTGAAAGCCTGTAAAGTCTGTCTCTTTTTTTTTTGCTAGCTAAAAACCTCTTCAAGCCTAAGCCCATTAAACCAGGACAATTAGGTTTCATCTAGCATGAAATTCTTCATCCACAGAAACTAATGACAAAATTCCCACAGATCTCAGGAGGACACATATTGCTTCTTCAGACTCGCAATAAATTAATATTAATTTGCCAGTTATTAAGCCAGAAAGAAACATTTTAAATAATACTGGGCAATACTGCACCCAAAATGCATTATAGAAATTTTAGGAGAATTTATATTATGTGGTTTCTGCAGAGATGTACATTGAAGTCACAGTACTGGGCAGTCTTTTTGCTCACTCATTCTGGGAAGTTATTCATTGCACCAAATTCCTCACTTTTAAAAGCACTGTATACATGGTGAATATGTAAAATAACCAGTGCTTTCTAAAAAAAAAAAAAACCCAAACACTACCTCCTGTTGCAAAAGAGAGCTATAAACAAAAAGAATGTTAGGCAAGTTTTCATAAACCTGATTAAAATTGGAAAATGCATTGCTTTTTTCTTGCAACTTTAGTTGTCAAGCAAGAGGGATAGATAAGCTTTTGAAAAGCCGACACACTTTTTTTGTTGTTGTGCTTAGATCTATTTTGTACAATTAACAAGCCAACCAGATGTGTAACAGAACTTGACCCTATGAGGTAACAA
>VXBZ01002429.1:19015-46565 GCA_013399135.1 Heliornis fulica | reverse complement strand
CAGCTGGACTGGGGAGAGAAGACATAAATGAAAGGTTCCTGGGTCAAGATAAGGACAGGGTCAGATCACTCACCAGTTACCACCATGGGCAAAACAGACTCATCTTTTAAAAAATAATCTAACTTATTACCAAGCTAAACAGATTATAATAAGGAGAAATAAAACCAAATCTTAAAACACCTCCCAGCACCCCTCCCTTCTACCTGGTCTCAATTTCACTGCCACAGCTTGAGGCCATTTCCTCTTGTCCTATGCCTAGTTACTTAGGAGAAGATACCCACAACCACCAGTTGTCTTTCTTGTACTAAGGGGCTCGAAACTGAACACAAGTCCACTCAATCTTTTCTGTACCAGGAATGAGGATGTTCGTTTGCTTGCCTGCTTGCCTGCATGTATGCAGATGTGTCTTTTATCTTGTGACAGACCTAACACTTGGAGAATGGTGCCAGTTCTCAGACACTTTAGGTCTTGATGAGACACCCTCTAATGTGTCTCATATCTCTAATGTCCCTCCTCCTCACATTTTCTCAGGAGTTGAACTCAGTAATCTTTAAGGGACAACTCAGTATATTCAATGGTTCTACGTTTGGTGAGAGGGAAGGAGAAGGGGTCTTGTTATCCTGAGACTGACATTTATTGCACTCTGCTGAGAGCAAAGGGAACTCAAGATGGCGAGCAGAGATGAAGACATCTACAGTGTATGCATCTAAAACTGGACAAACTTAAGACTCTTAGAAAAGGAAAATTTCACACCACTGGAGAGATCATATATTTCTCATTTAGAGTGTACACCTTTTCACAGAGGACAAAAATCTTTAACTGGGTACTGCATTCATTAATAGGAACAGTACTCTAACAACCATTAACCTATGCATTTCAAGCCTTAATTTTTATTGTGATTATTCACACTCCATAAGACTTCATTTTAATTCTCACTCCATATTTTATGTTTGTGATTAAATCTCTATATATGAATACCTTTTGTCTTTCTTTGCTTCCTCTGTCGAGCATTAAGAAATTTATAAATGCCTGTATTTGTCCAGTTTCAGATTCTCTACAAGCAGGTCATATAGGTCTATGCAGATGGGAAAAATTTTTTTCACTATCAAGTGTCTGCCATATAGAAATCTGAATTCCACATCCCATACCATTGCTTCTGTCAGTCAGTACCATGACTCTGCATATATTAACACAGCACCTCCTCCAGAAACTCAGCTCTCTCAAGAGTCCAGAGACTTACTGCTACCAGATTCATAGAAACATAGAATCACTTGGGTTGGAAGAGACCTTTAAGCTCATCAAGTTCAACCACAGCCTAACCCTGCCCGGTCCACCTCTAGATCATGTCCCTCAGCACATCATCTATTTGCCTTTTAAATATCCCCAGGAATGGTGACTCCACCACTTCTCTGGGCAGCCTGTTTCAATACTTGACAACCCTTTCAGTAAAGAAATTCTTCCTGATGTCTAACCTAGATCTCCCCTGGTGCAGTTTGTAACCATTTCTTGTCCTATCACTTGCTACCCAACAGAAGAGACCAACCCCTACCTTTCTACACCCTCCTTGCAGGTATATGCAGTGAGCAATAAGGTCTCCCCTCAGCCTCCTTTTCTCAAGACTAAAAAGCTCCAGCTGCCTCAGCCACTCCTCATAGGACTTGTGCTCCAAACCTTTCACCAGCTTCATCGCACTTCCCTGGACATGCTTCAGCACCTTAGTGTCCTTCTTGTAGTGAGGGGCCTAAAACTGAATGCAGTACTCCTCAAGGTGTGGCCTCACCAGAGCTGAGTACAATGGGAGAACCACTTCCCTGCTCCTGCTGGTCACACTGTTCCTGATACAGGCCAGGATGTCATTGGCCTTCTTGGCTACCTGGGCACACTGCTGGCTCATGTTCAGCCGGCTGTGAACTAATACCCCCAGGTCCTTCTCCAGGACCCTCTCCAGCCACTCTGCCCCAAGCCTGCAGCACTGCCTGTGATTATTCTGATCAAAGTGCAGCACCCTGTAGAGTCCCTCTAGTCCCTCTGGCAATGAGTAAGGATCAAGTCTTTAAACATACTTTGGAACCCATCAGAGCAGATGGCAAGATTTTTAAACTCTGCCATGAACATGTTCAGTTCATACTTCACCTGTTGCACTTAAACTTACCTTAGACTCCAGATTGCAGGCACTGCCATCCAAACAATAAGTTGGACAAGTGTAAGTGTTAGGTATTTTTGAAAAGCAGATTTGAAAACTGTGTCATGTCTGGTGTGTGTCTGAAGACTTCAAGTGAAAGTAGAAAATCCCTAATTAAGTGGGTGGAATAAAGCAAGCACTTCTCTGTCTTACTGGCTGCTATTGGTGACATGAGGAGATAGCAGCCAGTGAGACTCCATGCTGATGACAGCCACCACGGGATGTGGCTGGCTGGTCGAAGCTACCAGTGTGCTGATGCTTGTCGGGGAGGAAGCTGGTCTCTAATTAATGGGTCTTGGCATAGGTTCAGATGCTGTCATGCCTGTGACTTGATAGGTTTAGGGGAAATACATATCTGAAAGGAAGAACTGTCCAGAATGATTGAGTTATACTGCAGTTAAAAGCAGAACAGATGTATAAGCAGAAGTGATGGTGTCACTGAGAATCAGTTACATATCCCATGGGAAAACCTTCGTTTGTTGGATAAGGACAATATGCTGCACTGCACACATATCCTCCTGTAAATGTAATCCATTTTTCCTGCTCTGAAAGCATGTGTGACAGCTGTTCTGCCCAGAAGCAAAACGACATTTTATATCAAAAGCATTATTGATTTTTCTTCTTAACTGATTTTGGTAAAGCATTAAAAGGAAAGGTTGATATACAATACAAATTTACAGAAATTTTCAGTCAGCCTTGGAGGTAGGAACATTTTGGTATTCATATTTCATAACCTTCTCCATTTTCTGTTTCTGTCAGAAGAAAAGGCTTCACATCTGGCTCATCCAGAGAAAAGTTAGAAGAACTCTAAGAAAAGCCTGCTGGGACAAAATTCACAGAGAGAAGAGGTGTAGTTGCTTGATTTTAGACATGCATTGAGGCTAGTGATGGCTGGAACAGGATGCAAGTATCTGAGTTTGTGAGCCAGTGTCCTGGCTGCAGGACTGAAGAACTCCCAGCATCCACTGGGGTGTGGTACCCTTGCCAAAGGACCTGATTTCCACTCAGAGGAGGCAAGGATCAGTTCCACACAAAACCTATGACCTCTTCCCTGCAGGACAGTATCTCCTCCCATGCCCCATCTTCTGGGGGATGGCAGTCTCAGGGCATCTGCCTGTAAGTAAAGGGTCTTCACCCTAATCCCCTTCTCTTTGGAACCCAATCCCCAAACTCAGACTCTGTATCTCATCAGGGCTAACTTCATGTCTTTATGCTTACCACATGGTCTAGGACTTAGTCTGTCCAACTGGGAGGAAAAACCATACCACAAATAGGGCACAGGTGACTGAAAAGAGAGAAGAGATAGTACCTCATTAGATTCTGAGAGAAATCCTACATGTGTGCTGTGGGTTCCTGCTACAAACAGCAGAAAGGCATGCCATTGGGATATCTCAGCCATCAGCTTCATGTTCTCTGTCAAATTTTGTTTACTTGTGAAATGGTTCCCATGTTCTGTGTCAGGCAGAGAATCGGTGAATGAATACTGTGAAGAAGTCCAGTTTTCCTGCTTCCTTTGGAAAGAAGCCAACACCATTGAAAGCAGTTTGTTGTGTTGGTTTGGTTTTTAGTTTTGTTTGTTTGTTTGTTTGTTTGTTTTGTTTTGTTTTGTTTTTTTTTTTTTAAGGAGATGGTATTCACTGGCCTGGGGAAAATTACTTGACAGCATCTGTATGGGTTGACAGAGACCAAGTCTGTAGTCCAGAATTGTATTTATACAAAATGGAACACCTCTAGCAGGGGCTACAGCAGGAACTCCACCAAATATATTACAGCACTGTAACTGAGCCACTTCTATGGTATGGGAGTAGGGGGTTCATGTGTCGTGGACATGAGAAAAATTAATTTCTCTTACAGTAAACTTGCCTGTCAACAGAGGAATGTAACCTCACACAAAGTTTTGATCTCAACAAAACATTTTTTGATTAAAAAAAAAATAAACTTTTACAGAGAAATTCCCAAACAGCTCAATTTCTAATATTTGTCTCCTGGGAATTCACTTACCAGGTGCACACAAGAACTGGGAACATTTCCTTTTTGGCCAGCTCCTCTCACTTGTGCTGGCTGCAAGCCACACAGGTGAGCCTCAGTTGCTGTTATGTAAGCTATGAAACACTTCAGAAAAAGAGAGAATGATATAGAATGATATCCCTATCATCACTAAGCCAAAGCCAAAAGTTTCAGTTGTTGGTATCAGGAGGGAAAATGTAATGATGTTTTCCAGGAATTTACATTTATAGAGTTTATTTAGCTACAGTAGTCCTTGCTAAAGTGTAGCTTTGCAGTAGCTATTATGTTTATCATGATGACGCTTCCCTATTTGGTAAAAAATATTTTTTGTATGATAATACACATATTTTATATATTCATTTATTAAAAAAAAAAGAGAGATTCTTAATGCAAGTAAGGAACAAAGAAGACCATTGACTTTTAAAATCTGGTAGATAAGCTTAAACCCATAAGTGAATGAACGATACAGATGAAAAATGTATGCGAAGGAACTTCAATAATACTTTGAAGGCTATGGAAGATGTGGCTGATTCATATTTTTCACTGGTATGCTCTGTCTCAACTGTAAAATATTCTACTGAAATCTGCTGGGAGATCTGTTTCTGCCAAATTGGCAGCTTTCCATTCTATCTTTAGTAGCAGTAGACTTTCTGTCTTAACTTTTGTCATCAACAAATTGATTTTTACATGATAAACTTTCCTCTGTCATCATGAATGATGTGCAATGGTCTCCAAAAACTCAATTCTCGTTTTCTGCAGAGATATTGTTTGCTCAAAATGTATGGCTGACCTCTGTGCAATTTCATAGATGATATCAGTTTTGTTTTTAAATCAGTCATTGTCATTAACTCCAGACTAACAAAGATATTAAATCTATTGAACACAAACAATCCTCAGGAAACATTCATTATCAAATTTTCAGTGATCAATCCCTCAAGTTCTTGTACCAGTTTTCTTGCTTTGAGTTTAAGAGAATTCAATTAGAATTTCCATCAAGAGCTTTGGCAAGGTTAATTTCTTTGAAATGAAAGGAGGGGGATTCTGTTATTTGACATATTACTGAGGCATTTCACACTTGGTCTTCTGCACATAGCATTTTGCACCAGCCAGCCCTCGACACCATTTCTTTTCTGGTTTATTTTGGGTTGAAGTGGTATCCCATCTCATACAGATAATGCCCTTGCAGCAGCCTCTCCTAGTGATTTCTGGTACTTTCTCTCTTGTGAGAAATACTATTTCTTTGCAGTTTTGTCACAGCGGCCCTTCATATTGAACATCTCAAGGCCATTCTGCTGACACTGAAGTTTTCAGACTCACCCAGAAGGGGAAGATCTAGGTCTGTGGTACCCCTTGGTTCGTTGTCCTGAAGTTATGGTACTTGTGCAAATGTGAACATCTTCCCTATTAATTTTGGAGGGTGTTCTCCACCTCTTTATTTTTCTCTGTTTCTACCAGAAGACTGTGGTGGTTTGACCCTGGATGGAGGCCAGACTCCCACCAAAGCTGCTCTATCACTCCCCTCTTAGCTGGACAGGGGAGAAAAATACATGTTGAGAGGCTTTGGAGTTGAGATAAGGACAGGGAGAGATCATTCTGCAATTAGCGTCATGGGCAAAACAGACTCAACACAGAAGAAAAGCAAGAAAACTCTCTAATTTATTACACTACACTACACACAGACAAATCAGAGTCAGATAACGAGAAGTGCAAACAGCTTTTAACACANCCTTCTTAGGTGGGGGGACATTTCTCACACTCTTTCTCTTCTCCATTGTGGGGTCCCGCTCACAGGAGACAGTCCTCCACCACCTTCGCCATGTGAGTCCTCTCCCATGGGGCCTCAGCTCTTCACCAACTGCCCCAGCGTGGGTCACTGCTATAAATTCATGAAATGTCTCTCAGTCCCAGACTGCTGGGCCCAGCCTTGTCCCCCACAGTCATAAACACCCCCATCAAACCTGCTTCAGCATGGGCCTCCATGTCTCTCTCTGCCTCTTATATCTCTCCATGGGCAGCAGGTGCTGCCAGGGGCTTGCAGATTCTTCCATATTCCTCCACCTGCTCCATAGTGGGCTCCTGCCCAACCCAGGTTGCTCTCCATGGGCTACAAGTGGGGTCTCTTTGTCCTCCATGGGCTGAGGGGGAATACCCACTTCACCATGGTATTCTCCACAGGTAATCTTCTCTCAGTGCCTCCTCCTCCGCCCCCTTCACTGACCTCGGTGTCTGCAAAGTTTCTCACATCTTCTCACTCCCTTCTCTGGTGGAAAAATGTGGAAAAACAGTGATCAGCATGCACTGAGGAATGAAGTTCAGTTTGAAGCAGATATAAGGCAGCCTAATTCAGTTAAACACCAAATTAACACAGATTTTTAATTCCTTCCTTTGATTTCAGAGAAACTCCTTGCATGCCTTAAATCCTAAATTCAACCAGCATCTAAAATTTGACATAATAGCTCCCATCAAATATGATGAAGTGATGGGACAGCTGCTTTGGAAATAAAAGATACAAAAAGATTTCACATGAAGATTTAAAATTTTTTTAGCATGTTAAAATTTGACATTGTGAGCTTTGAATAGGGGTTTCAGACACAGGAATGTAAACACCTAAATAAGAACTGTGGTCTGATTTTCAAAGATGTTTTGTTCCAAGATCCCTTACTAAAACCTGAAATAGCTAATGCCCGCTTTTCCCATTAGAGTGGAGTGTGGGTTGCGCACACACCCTAATCAAGATATACATTCATACTTAATGGCCTCAAAGGCAAAGTCAGGATTGAACTTTGGAAACAGTGGTTAGGGTTCAGTTGCTTAAAAGCACCTGAAGCTGGTTTGAAATATGCAAGAAGAAGCAATTGTCCCCATGCACTTGGCACTGGTGAGGCTGCTGAACTGTGCTCAGTTTCAGGCCCCTCGCTACAAGAAGGACATTGAGGTACTGTAGTGTGTCCAAAGGGCAAAAAATCTAGTGAAGGGTCTAGAGTAAAAGTTTTACGAGAAGCAGCTGAGGGAACTGGGGTGGTTTAGCTTGGAGAAAAGGAGGCTGAGGAGAGACCATCTTGGTGTCACCATCCTTGAAGGTATCTAAAAGACGTGCAGATATAGCACTTAGGGGCATGGCTTAATGGTGGACTTGGCAGTCTTACATTTACAGCTGGACTCCATGAACTTCAAGGTCTTTTCCTGTGTAAGTAATACTATGATTCTACAGTCTTGGTGGAGATGATGCAAGAAACCTGAAGGAGGCCCATGGTCTTCTAAGTGGTACAAGCCAGCCAGGCTCATCTGTCTCAAAAGGTAACGGTTAAATAACATGTGGATGACTGAAGCTGATCATGTCAGTACTACTTCTGCTGCTGGATTTTAGCTGTTTCTATCAGCTTGATCCCTTGGAACCAAGAAAGGATGCATCTCTCCTATACACACTGCCACTCAGGAGAAAACAGAGGATTGTATAGAAATAATTCCCTGTCCAGAAGCATACCATTCCAGTACACTCAACACACTTGCCTGCATGTTCCTAGACATGTGAGCATTATTATACTATTAATCTCCATTATTTGTAGATGAAAAGGCAGAGGAAGGCAAATGCCAGCTTGAGAGATAAGTTAGAAGTGGACAAATACGTACAGTTAGTACAATTCCTCCTCTTTCCTATGCATACCTATAAACATTTTTCCGTTCAAAATAAAAATATACCAACCAATAAGAAATATGCCTTTTCAAGACAAATTCATCTAGAAACAAGGCTAAATGACCAAACTGTAACATACTCCTTGAAATAAGCTTCAAAATACTCTGACATGACCAGTGACCATAAGGGATGCAGATAGCACAGGAGTCCTGTAGTCAGCCAAAACCAGGTCTCTATTTGTAGAACCAGAGAGTAAACACTGGAGTTTTTGTTTCTGAGATAGTAGTTACCAACATATTGAGGACACTGTTTCAGAAATTAAACCCCATGAAGTCTCTGCTTCCCCATGGTATAAATGAGCTTTTGTTGTTGCCTTTTCCTAAACAAAATCTTTCGATAATCCCACCTGACCTTAAAGAACTCTTTCCCATCACTTTACTTTTTTGCTTTTTTTTTTAAAGAAGATGGAACTGAAGATTAGAGTCATGCAGCCAGTGACAGCCAGTGACTCTGCTGCTCTAATGCCTTTAGAAATTACAAACAAATGTGTTTCTGGTGCTAAAAAAAAGAAACCCTAAACAAGTAAAAATTTCTCAGCCAGAGCTGTTCTTGTCCGTGACTTACACCTCTTCCATGCAGTCAGTTTTTCTAAACGACCCAAGTGTCCTTATTTTACAGAAAAATTCCTTCCTCAGGAACTCCGTCCTGCAAGTCCAGACATGCAGAAGTTCAGCACAGGAAGTCAGCCTGTCATGGCTCCAGGCGTTGTTAATAATTTTTAAATGATCATTAAAAAGCAGCAGCAGAAAGAGGATGCAGCTCTGGTGAGGTCAGATAACAAAAATCCCTTTTGAGGGTGTGTGTGTGTAGGGGGGAGGGGTAAAATAAAACCACATTTTGCAGACCGAGTTTTAAAACATTCTATTCAACATCTTGGAGCCTAGAACAAGGAAAGAAAAATACAGTACTGAGCTGACAGTTTCTGAGTCAATTCTATCCTGCTTCCTGTGGCCTCCACATTTCCCAACAGACAGATCCACACTTTTATTCTGTGACATGCTGGACACACTGAGGCACACTGGAAGTCTAAGGTTGATGACCTCGGGGCTCCTGAGGCAGTGGGAACCACTGGAAAAAGACATCAAAGGAATTCCAGCTAGTAAGTTGGCCTCATCGGGGGCCCAGTTGAAATGTTCTATGCAAAGGCGTATAACATTGGGAACAAACAGGAAAAGCTGGAAGCATGCACATGTCTGCAAGGCTACAATCTTACTGGCATTATGGACACATTGTGGGATGACTCTACAACTGAAGCATCAGGATAGGAGGATACAGGCTTTTTAGGAAGTACAGAAGGGCAGGCGAGGAGGGGATGTTGCCCTCTATGTCAATGACCAGCCGCAGTGCATGACGTTTCACCGGGGCATGGTTGAGGAGCTGACACAGTCTATGGGTTAGGATCAGAAGGAGTGCAGGGGACTCCATAGTAGGGGTCTGCTACAGGTTGCTGGACCACTGGAGATGAGGCCCTCCAGAGGCAGATAGAAATATCCTCATGTTCATAAGCCTTGGCCCTTGTCGGAGACCTCAGTCACACAGATAACTGTTGGAGAGACGATGCAGCTAACCACAAGCAATCCAGGAGGTTCCTCGAATGTGTTAAGGATAACTTCCTCCTCAAGGTGAAGGAGGAGTCAACAAACAGAGGTGCCATGCTGGAACTTGCTCTCAACAAAAAGGAGAGGCTAGTAGGAGATGTGAAGATCAAGGTTATTCTTGGATTCAGTGACCATGAAATGGCGGAGTTCCATATCCTCAGGGTAGTGTGGAAGGCACACAGCAAATTTGTGACCCTGGACTTCAGGAGAACAGCCTTGGACTTCACCCAGACACAGCAGGAGAACTGACAACGCCCTGACGGAGTTCTTTTCTATCCTCAGAACTGCATCACAACCTGATTTCCTGCAGGAGGCAAAGGTCCACCTCATTGATGTCAACTGCTGCAACAGCAGCCGGTGGTATGCAGGGGCTATCCATGACCACAACCTCAGCACTGGGTACCCACAGGGCAGCATCGACACTTGCCAGGTAGAAGCATGCTCCCAGTCAACCCCCAGCGCCACACGCAGCCCTGCCACCACCACCCCAGTGCACCCTGGCACATGCTTTGCCTGGTAGGCCACCAATCCACCACACCACTGGGTCCATAACACTGTTGGGGCTCACCTCCCCTTCCCCGCCTGCAGCTCCTCAGCTCCCTTCCCACCTCAGAGACCTGGGGCTCTGCCCAAAAAGCCCATCCAGGGCTCTTGGCAGCCCTCAGGGCCAGATCCCAACCCAGGAACAGCTGTCTACCACTCATCCTGGATCACATTACAGAGATGAGAGGGAGAGACCTACCAGACAGGCCCACAACCCTCTCCCGCACAAGCTGCTGGAGGCTTCAGCACCTGAGCAGAGCCTTTTGGTGCAGCAAGGACAGCTCTGGCAGGTGTCCCAAGGGAAAAGGGGCCTGCCATAATACTAACACCGGACACCCAACACCATCTTAATCCTCTCTCCTGCACTGCAGCTTGACAGCGGTGGACCTCTTGTCTGCAAGGACAAAAATGCTGACTATTTCTGGCTTGTTGGTGTGACCAGCTGGGGAAGAGGCTGTGCAAGACGGAAACAGTCTGGAGTCTATACCTCAACCCAGCATTTCTATGACTGGATCCTGAGCCAGATGAGGCTGCACCCGGAAATGACTACACCAAGGCCAAAGCCGGTCTTCACGTCGACTCCTTTTACAAAACCAAGGCCAACACCAACACAGCTGGGTGGAATGGAGCCAAATCCAGCTGGAGACCAGTCACCAGTGGTGTTCCCCAGGGCTCTGTATTGGGACCAGTTCTGTTCAATATCTTCATAGATGACCTGGACGAGGCAATTGAATGCACCCTCAGTAAGTTTGCAGATGACACCAAATTGGGTGGAAGTGTCGATCTGCTAGAGGGTAGGAAGGCCCTGCAGAGGGATCTGGACAGGCTGGATTGTTGGGCTGGGGCCAACAATATGATGTTCAACAAGACCAAATGCCGGGTCCTGCACTTTGGTCGCAACAACCCCAGGCAACGTTACAGGCTTGGGCAGGAGTGGCTGGAGAGCAGCCTGGCGGAAAGGGACCTAGGGGTGTTGGTTGACAGCCACCTAAATATGAGCCAGCAGTGTGCCCAGGTGGCCAAGAGGGCNAAGAGGAGACTGAGGGGAGACCTTATTGCTCTCTACAACTACCTGAAAGGAGGTTGCATTGAGGTGGGTGTTGGTCTCTTCTCTCCAGTAACAGGTGACAGAACTAGAGTAAATGGCCTCAAGTTGCGCCAGGGAAAATTTAGGTTAGGTATTAGGAAGAACTTCTTTCCTGAAAGGGTCATCAAGCATTGGAACAGTCTACCCAGGGAGGTGGTTGAGTTCCCATCTCTTGAGGTGTTTAAAAGATGGGTAGATGTGGTGCTTGAGGACATGGTCTAAGGGTAGACTTGGTGGCAGTAGGTTAATGGTTGGACTGGATGATCTTAGGGGTCATTTCCAGCCTTAAAAATTCTATGATTCTATGATTTTCACCCTGCCCCTTTCCACAACAGAAGTTAGCAGCATTCTTCAACCTGCTGCAGGATCTTCTGAAGTTCCTGAGGGGCAAAAAAGACCTGAGCGGGAGGATGAGCGGGAGCAAGGGCAGACAGCAGGGAGTCGACATTATTTCTGCGATAATGCCTCCCAATGCAAAGGCAGTCTCAGTGTCAGAGGCCTGTCTTGTCCTGTCCTGCCCACGCTCCTTTAAGCACATTCAAATGTGAGGGTAGACTTTATTTAGAGAACTAAGTAGAGAATTAGGGAATAAAGATTCCAGTTTTCGCAATTAACCGGTCTTTGGTTCAGTCTCCTGCTCAAGACAAGTACTCACCAAGACCAGCTCCAGAGCAGGTACGTCCACACTGGGGAAGGAATCGTGCTGAAAAGAGTTGACAAAGAGCTCTTCTGGTGGCTTCTGGAAGCTCTTTTCCTTCACCAAAAGTGTTGTTGGGATGTGAAACAGGGAGGCGGCTGAGTCCCCATCCCTGGATATATTTAAAAGACAGGTAGACGAGATGCTCAGGGTTATGGTTAAGGAGAGGACAGGTGTGGTTGGACTTGGTGATCTTAAAGGTCTTTTCCAACCTAGGGATTCTGTGATTCCTCTGTCTGTGCAACCACAGAAGCTTGGCTGTACCCAGGTCTAATGCTTGGGGTCTCCAATGCCCAGCGGTGCTCAAAATGCTGTACATTGCAATAAAAAAAAAAGCCTGTATAAATCAGGATGTATACATACTCACATATTCTAGAAGCTTTAAAGTTTTTCTTATGTGATTTATGGGTAACTTGTATTGATTTACTTAAAATATTTTCTGGAGAAGTTAGGAACTTAAAACAAGTCTTTGAACTTAAACCTAATTTCCTGTTTATTCTCCTGTATTTTACTCCCAAGTCTAACATACATATTTGGCAAAATCTTGGCCAAATAACAATCAGGATCCTCATCATGTGCTTAAGTATGTCAATTCTGATGGGGCATACGTCACTTCCAGTTTATCGCTCTGGAGATCAATGCTAAAATTTTTTTGTAAAAGTCTGTGAAGTCAACATGACATTGGTAACAACCAAGATCAAGATAAGAAAGAAGAGCAGGTTTTAGTGCTCTTCTACAACAATACAAAAAGAAGAATGAGTCTTCATAGAGTATTTATGGATAATGGTCTGGAGAGGGATGCAAGATGGTATCACCAGTGGGGGCAGTGGCAGGGACAGGGGAAGAGTGAATCAAAGTATAAGGATTTTTATATGTCCTCATCAGGCAGGAAAGTAGCAGAAAGGAGGAATTACAATGCCTAAATCTTCTTTCCTTTTGCTGTGTCTCTGATGCTCTTATCATAGATTCATAGAGTGATACAGTCATAGAACGGTTTGGGTTGGAAGGGAAATTTAAGACAATCTAGTTCCAACCCCCCTGCTATGGGCAGGGACACCCTCTCCTTGACAAGGTTGCCCAAAGCTCCATCCAACCTGGCCTTGAACACTGCCAGGGAAGGGGCAGCTACAACTTCTCTGGGCAGCCTGTGCCAGGGCCTCACCAAAAGAATTTCTTACTAATATCTAATCTAAATCTACCCTCTTTTAGTTTAAAGTCATTTCCCCTTTGCCATCTCTCCTCTGTAAATAGTCACTCCACAGATTTCCTTTTTCTTTAGGTACTGAAAGGCTGCTATCAGGTCTCCTCTTTGTGTTCTCCAGGCTGAACAAACCCAGTTCTCTCAGCCTGTCTTCACAGGAGAGGTGCTCCAGCTGTCTGATAATCAGAGGCTTTGGCTTCTGTCTCCAGATGCCTGAATCAGTTGTGATTCAGAGGAGAAGTCAACAGCAAAACATTTGCATCGAAGTGCAGCTAATTCAGACACTGGACCCCAAATGTCTGTAAGTAGAGTTGCTAAGACTTCTTTACGCAAAATGATGAGTACAAGGATGAGTTCTACTGCTCAACAGAGAATTCCATCAAAGCAGTAGCCCTTAAACTGCACTTCAGGCAAGTTCCAGGTTTCTTCTGGGACCACGGTAAAGCAGTCTATTTAGCTGCACGTGGAAATAAATTAAAAACACAGTATGTCAATATGGGTGCTCATTTTGCATGAGGGTAATTCTGCTGAACTCTGTAGAGGGTCTTCACGGAGTGAGCTCTGATGTAAAGGGAATGCAGCTAAGCATGGGACTTTAGTATTAGTTTGGATAAAGAAATAAGTAATTGCTGCTGCTGACACCAATCAATCAGAAGCAGAGCCTAGCCATGAACAATTTACAAACAAATAAATGCTGGCAGAATATAAACTTGTTAATTTTGGCTGTTGCTATTGGCATAGTCTTACAATACACACATAAAGATGTGGCTCAAATCTTGCACACTGCATATCAAAATTAGAAACCAAAGAAAGGATACAATTTTCTTTGAAGTGCCTCAAGTGTATCTTACTTTGTCCTAGTGCATGAATAACTAAAATAATTGACTGTGAAGACAAAGCACCTCATTAGAGTGCCATATTTTAAGAACTACTGTAATCATTCAGCCTGACTTTGTGCAAAAACACGGACCATGGAATGTCATTAAACAGCTCTTTTGTCAAGTCAAGTGCCTCCTGGTTGGGTTAGAGTATTGTTCTGCAGAAAAATATCCAGCCTTGATTTGAAAACATCAAGTGATACAAAATCCACAGCATCCCTAATTGCATTGTTCACTGGATAATCATAGTCAGTTCTAATCTAGCCTCAGGCTCTGACTGAATCCTTTATCTTCTAGATTAAAAAGTCTTCTACAATCAGAAGCAGTCCTTACATGCTTTTAAGATCTCGTGGACTGTGTCTCCCTGCTGCAGAATGCTGCAGAGACAACTTCTGGCTGTGCTGTACCACCTGGCTGGATGCATGGGACACATAATCAGCACCCTAGAGCCACTCTTGACTCTATTTGTTTCTTTGAACACTCAAAATTTGCCAATGTGCCAGAGGTACCAACTTCTGCCCCCACCTAAGGCAAGAGAAATACAAGGAGGCTGTGGCTGCTAAGCAACTAGTGGTTTGCCTGCACCTGGACAGTAGTGGATAGAGACCCTGCCAATGGTCCATGGCCCAAATGAAGATTGCTCACAGGATGCAGGTGATGGTCTAAATCAGCAGTATCCAAACTAAGTCATCTCACCAGTTCAGTAATGATGTAGCCATCAGTGCACATAAAACCTTCACAAGGCAAAAGCTTTTCCAAAACACAATTATTCATGGAGCTCATTTCCAATTGCCTAGTTTTCATAAAGATTAGACAGAGCACTTTGCAAATGCCCTGACTAATGCCATACTCAAGGTCTGTTCAGCTTCCCTCTTCCTATTCTCTGTCATCCAGATCACACAAGGAACAAATTCCCTTCTATGCACTCTCACATTGTAAGTTCATGCTCTGTTGATTATCCAGCATAACCCTCAAGCCTGTCAGAACCAATACTCTGCAAAATGCAATCTCAGGACTGTATACTATGAGTAGGATGTACATTCCTTGTTCCTTGATGGATGATGGTGTATCTGGATGTTAGAAGGTTAACAAAAACAAGCAGCTAAACAAGTATTTGTCAGCATTAGGACATAGCCTTCAGTAAGGTTTCAGTACTTTATTTAATTTACTCAAGTATTGCCTCAAATTGCAGTTAAATGTCTGCTGCAAAGCCTCATAGCAAATATTATTAGACAGTCATGCCATATATGTTATGTGTCTTTATATGATTAGAGCTTACCAGGGTCACTAGAGCGAACAAAGCCATTCCAAGATATTCTAACATTGTCATCAAGAGGGCTCAGAACTCCACTCTAAGACAAATATTAGGACAGTTACAGAGTTCACCAGAGAAGAATTCTGACCTTCAGAAAGACTTCATCAGGTCATAAGCTTAGGAAAATAGAGATAAGAAAGTACGTAATGAAAAATCGTCTTCTCCTTTAACACAGGAGAAAAAGGGTTGCAAGAAAACATTTTAAGGACATTTTAAGGAGTTCTTACAGAGGGAGTGGGGATGGGGGTGGTGTGTGTGTGTGTGTGTGTGTGTGTGTGTGTGTGTGTGTGTGTGTGATGCCCTCCATCTGTCCTTTTTCTCTCTCTGCCCTACATGCATGTCTCTTGTACTTAATATACTGAATTCTATGCGCCAGTTCATAATTCAGTATCATAACATCACCCTGCAACTCTTCAGAGTCATTCAAAAAAGTTCCATCCTTTTAAAAAACCTAATAAAAATTGGTTATAAAAATATCAGTATAAAGAGGACTGAGCTGTATTTACTGCTAAGTCAGCCTTTTCTCAGATTTACTTGTCTTGCAGAGAAAAAAAAAATCAGGTAGATACTCTACCATGCCCCTTATTACCTCCAATTTGTAGAAATTTCTTGTAGAATTTGTAGAATTTTATTTAGCTCCTACACTTTTTAAGGGGCACTCTCATTCAAAGTAGTTGGTGTTCCAAGTCTTTTCTCCAGCAGCTCAACACGTTTTTCTCCAACCTTATAAAACCCAAGGGCAGTCATCTACAATGACTAAAAACAATCTTTCATCCGTTACCAGAAAAAACTTAGCACAAGACCAGAGACACACAGCAAGTGGGTGTCACTGGGATAGTAGGGACTGTGGAAACTATTTTCCAACCAATATGGTGTAGAATGTGGTTATGTCAAATTCTGTTGGAAGACCTAAGAGACTGTATCACCTCCTTGGCAATGAGAAAGGGAAAACACAATGCAATGAAGATAACTGACTGGCTTGAGAAGTGCAGCAAGTGAAATATACTTGCAAGACGATCCCTTTGGGACTCTGTGTTTTGTCTTTTGGAAGATTTGAAAGGCTGATTCAAGATACCAGAGGAGAACCTGGGCAAAGTTAGCAAGAACAAGAAGTGGCACCTGGAAGAAAATCCACATCTGCACTGTGCATATCACCAGCAGCACTCCTTTGAATACCATAGAAATTTACAGTGCTTTGAAATCCCAAATTAGCCAACAAATACTGAATTGCCAGCTAGCATCATAAAGACTACAGGATCTTCCCACTTGAGTCCCTGAGATCAGCTTTCCCCTGCCACAGCTAAAGAAGGTCTTGTAACCTTCACTTTCACACAGCTAACTCCCTGCTGCTGGTCTAAGAGAAACAATTATCTCTTGGATAGACAAATCACCCATGGGAACAGACTGATAAGTCACATCAGTATGTTCCAGTACACTGTACATATTCCATCAGCAGACCTGGGCTGGCGGTACACATGTCTTACAGCATCCTACTTCTATCATAAGGGTGTGTTATCAGCTGTATTTGAAAGCAGATATAAAACACGTAAATAAGTGGAAGGAGGGACTATAGTTTATTTTTATCTCATGTGGTTACAGTAAGTTTTTAAATAGCTTTGGTGGGCAGGTTTAACAAAAATTTACAGCACCTAGAAGCCAGTAGGGTTGTGTTGATTTATAAACCTTGAGGATCTGTCATCAATACTTTTTCAAGCACTGGAGTTCACCATTAATGTTGCATTTTTTCAGGTGCTTCTGACAACATACTGACGTTGACAAAGATGAAATGTAAACGTCCAATAAAAAGAAACAAAGGGAGAAATGGTAGCAAAGGATCTGTCTGTAGGTAGCCTAAGAACATTGTGCCAGAGGGAATTTCACATTTTTTTATACTAAATGAAGATAAATAGATGAAGATTTCGCCATCTTATAGCCCCATAACAGGAAAAACATGATCACTTGAAAAGAAGGTAAGGTGTAATGGGAAGATTATAAAACCACAGAGATGAAACAAGTACAGATATCTTTTAGAAGACAGCTTGGGAGTTTTTTGAACAGCACTGTGGATCCTACCTTGTTGTTTGAGGTGACCCCACTGAAATCAGTGAAGAAATCTTCCACTGATTTGAATACATACAAACCCTGACCAATTCCAAACTGAAAATCCTTGCACAAGATACACAGGAACTTGCATTAATATTGTTGCTTAGGGATATGGTTTAGGAGAGGACAGATACAGTTGGATTCAATGATCTTAAAGGCCTTTGCCAACCTAGTCATTCTGTGAATCTGTGATTACACACAGGACTTTATCATGAAAGGCATTTCTATCTCCCATAGTGCAAACACCTGCATATTGACTAAATAATAGTCTGCATATCCCAATGCAAGTGCACTGTCCACAGATACTGTGATTTCTTTCTGACCTACCTGCCCAGGCAGATTTTCTCCTGAGTCACGTAGAAAATCCATGGTACCAAACAGTGGGATAAAACTGTGTCTGGGCAGGAGGTGCTGTTGGCACAGCCCAGCATTCCAGGAAGCAGCATGAGAGAGGTTGTTGTGCCTCCAGGATTTTGCAAGGAGGCTGGAGGGTTTTCCAAGGAGGCAGTGTGGTGGTTTGACCCTGGCTGGAGGCCAGACTCCCACCAAAGTCACTCTATCACTCCCCTCTTAGCTGGACATGGGAGAAAATGCATGTTGAGAGGCTTTGGAGTTGAGATACGGACAGGGAGAGATCATTCTGCAATTAGTGTCATGGGCAAAACAGACTCAACACAGAAGAAAAGCAAGAAAACTCTCTAGTTTACGGCACTACACTACAGAAACACACAGAAACCAGAGTCAGATAATGAGAAGTACAAAACAGCTCTTAAAACACCCCACCGCTCCACCCCTCCCTTCTTTGCAGACTTCACTCTATTCATGATGTTTCTCTTCACCAGGATGGCATGGGGGAAAGTGGGGGGAAATAGGGAATGGAGGTTTCAGTCTTCTGTCAGTTCCTCTTGAGTTGTTCTCCTTCTTGGGAGGGGCAGCATTTCTCATGCTTTTTCCCTGTGCCAGCGTGGGGTCACACTCACAGGAGACAGTCCTCCATGAACCCCTCCATGTGAGTCCTCTCCCACAGGGCCTTGACTCTTCACCAGCTGCCCCAGTGTGTGTCAATTCTACAAACTCATAGAATGTCTCTCAGTCTCTCAGTCCCAGACTGCTGGCCCCAGCTTGGACCCCCACAGAGTCACAAGCCCCTCCCAGCAAACCTCCTCCGGCATGGGTCTGTATCTCTCTCTCTCTCTCTCTCTGCCTCTATCTCTCTCCACGGGCTGCAGGTGCTCTCAGGGGCTTGCTCCAATGTGGGTCACAGATTCTTTCCTATTCCTCTACCTGCTCCATGGTGAGCTCCTGCCTGGCCCAGGTACCTCTCCATGGGCTACAAATGGGGTCTCTCTATCCTCCATGGGCTGCAGGGGGACACTCACTTCACCATGGTATTCTCCACAGGCTGCAGGGAATCTTCTCTCAGCACCTCCTCCTCCCCCCCTTCACTGACCTTGATGTCTGCAAAGTTTCTTACATCTCACTCCATTTTCTGGTGGCAAAATGTGTCTGTTTGCATTCTCTGTCTCTAAAATGTGATTCACAGAGGTGCTGTGACCGGCGCTGATGGGCCCGGCCGACCTTGTCGGCAACAGGAGTTTTGAAGTTTGGCCTTGGAACCACAGCTGGTATTTGCTTTATTGGACCCTTAAACTTTCTAACTGCTTCTTAAAGAAGCCATGTTGCAAACCCACAACAGGCTGTAAGGCTCAAACATGGCTCATTGCTTTTTTTCTTTTTCCTCCTAGGATAAAACAGGTAGGATTTCCATTTTTTATAACCTAAAAACCCATTTTAAAGGCTCAGAGTAATTTGGCAAAAAGACTTGAAGGCCCAGAAACATGGAAATTATTTTCTGATACTAAATATACACATATTAGTAATTATAAGTCCACATTGTATAACTTATTAGAGTGTGAAATAATCTAGTTTTTCTGTGGAAACTCAAGAAATAGCTGCCATATCAAATATCCTTCTAAGTTGCTTTAGCTTTATGTAATAAAACAAAACTGTTGATGCACCATAATTTGCAGGAGGACTGAGGACACAGATGGCAGGAGAAAATGGAGCTGTCAGAAACTATGAGCATTCATATAGACTGTCATGCTATTTATCCTGATGGGTTTTTTCCTGAGTTCTGTGTTCCTGCTGTGTGTCATGCCTGACAACGATTGGCCTTCAAACCAGAACAATGTACCTGGGCTTCCACATAACATAAGTGATTTGGAAGCCACAGGAGAAACTGTAAAAAGCTATATTTAAAGTTTTGTCCAATATAAATGTGACAGATTTACAAAAATTGCTTCTTCTATTCAAGGACATAATAATGAGAAATACCATGACATCTGCTCAGTAACGCTTCAAGAAGTGAAAAGTCTTCAAATTTAGGAGTGCGGGTCCGTAGACAAGAGCTGTATTTGGCAATATATATGTATCTGTTCCTTTTCCCCTTTTTAAGTTCAGCACTGTATTTATAGGCATGAAGTTATTCTACAGCATGAGAAATTTAACTGACATATTATTTTCTTTTCTAAGATTAAAAGCCTAAGGAACTAAAAAAAGAGAAAGATGTCTTTAAACCGTTCCCTCAAAGCAGCACAGGAGATCTGCTACAGCATCACTGTCAGAAGCCAGACTTCTGTCACAGTCTTTTGGCTAAAGAGCATCTTTTAACTTGAGATATTTTTAAAACACCTTAAGGTGTAAGAAGAGACAGGAAAAAAAAAAACCCAAACCATACAACCCCATATATGCCTTCGGTGACTCTCTCCTCCAAGTGGAATCTGAATGCCAGTAACAACTCCATGTCAACCTGGTTCTTGCCACAGCAGAGGCGAGACAGATTTGGTGACTTTCACGGGAGTTGAAGACACATACAGACAAGATGCCCTTTCCATCCAGTGTAAATGGACAAGGAAGAGATCTCATGCAGAAGACATAACGAAGCAGCAAATCAACAGGAAAGAGAGAAGGATCCAAATACAAATAATCACAGGTGGTTAGATGAAGACTTTGTTATGGATGTAATGAATATTGTTTCCATATTTATTTTTCTTTAACTGAGAATTCTGAGGAGGGTCAGAAAATATGAATACGAATACGAATACGAATACGAATATTAATCTCAAATTGATCTGTGGTTTGATGGACATAATTAAGTCAGTAACTGCTTTCATAGCAATTCAGAAAGGAACAAATTTCTTTGAAGTTAACAAGACCTTTTGATTATTAATGATGAGTTTAAAACCAGAGAGAAATAATATTATAGGTGAGAATATTTCTTTTGTTCCAAAATTGAAACACTGCTTCTCTTTAAGGTCTTAACGTTAAAAACTAAAGACATTTTTGTTCAAAAATGACTATATTTTAAATTGCCAAAACAAAGCATGTGTGCTTTTCCTCCAGAATACATAACTTTTCTGTATATTTGAATAATATTTTGAAATTTGGGGAGATTTTTCGAAATATATATTTTGGTCACACCAAATCTGGAATTGCTGCTCTTGTTTAAATAATTCAGACAGTAGGGGTAAGGTGAAATATTAGGTCACTTCTGGCAATAAGGCCAAAATAAAGTGAAAGCTGATGAAGAATTTGGAGTTGCATGTCCAAGAACTTCAATTGCTATATTTTGATTGCCATATTTAGGAAGCCCTCCCCCCTTCCTAAACTCAGCATCTGCATTATAGAATCCCATTTGCCCTGCAAAGCAGATTATTCATTTATGGACACTGTAATTTTGTGGAAGCATCTGGTATTAGGAAGCTGTGTATGTCTTGTTTCAA
Organism: Heliornis fulica; assembly: GCA_013399135.1. Lineage (NCBI taxonomy): Eukaryota > Metazoa > Chordata > Aves > Gruiformes > Heliornithidae > Heliornis > Heliornis fulica. The sequence goes on along the minus strand of VXBZ01002429.1, from coordinate 25,478 downwards.
TCTTCACGTGTCTTTTCTGCAGTGTAAATGAGAAGGGGAAAAGAAAAAGTACATTTGAGCTTAATAAAATACCATTTAAAGACAGACAACAGAAACATTCGTAACATGGCTGCACTGGACAGCATCTCATTAACTGGATCCACACTTCTCCATAGAAACAGTAATGCCTATGGGCAATAAATCCTGTTATTTTTTTCTTCCCATTACACTTCTTTCTACTAGAGATATGTTTACTGAGGAAACCAGTTAGACAAATAAGTACATAGAAACCTGACCGAATTTTTAAAAACTTTTCCAAGTGTTGACAATTGGGGTATTTCAGACTTGCTCCCACCCATTTTAAAACCAGGGCCACTCAATTTTTTTCTTATGTCAGGTCATAAGGATGGCATACCAAAAGCAAATCAGCTTTCCTCTAGACATAACACTTGGTCTCCAATCTTTACAGCCTTGCTTTCCCATCTGCACCCATACCTACCTTCCTTGAAAGTCACTTGGGAACCTGGAAGTTGGCATGAATTTAGCAAGTGGCTGATAGACACTGGTGTAACTCTCCAGTGTGCCAGAGAAGTGTTTTGGAGACTTAAAGGCTGCATTTCCAGACAGAAAATACAGTGTGTATTTACCCATCTGATTCATACACTTAGATGAGAGAGACTGTGAGAATACCTCCGAAGGGCAAGGAATGAATGGCTGCTTTGTTTCACCGCCGCTCTCTCCCAGACACCTGCAGGACATCCGGACATCGCTGTCACAGGCACGAGATGTGAGCGCATGCCTGGTACCGTCAGCTGGGTTTGCAGCTGATGCTTCTCCTTCAGCATCAGTCGAGGTCTGTAAGCACAGATCTCTCCTCTTTCTCTAGAAAGGATTCTCAAGGCATACACAGCACATCCACCCCTCCCTTAAATCTTGTGCTCCATTTATCCCTCCGCTGTGCACAGTGTTTTCTTTCTTTTCCATCCCACTTGGTCACATACACTAAAGGACAGCAGTGATACTGATCACAAGATGCAAACACTGGGTCCAGGCCACCCTTGCCCATTTATGCTTTAAGCTGTTCCATGCATTTTGTATTTTTTTAATACATTTCCAGGTAAGTAAGTTGAAAAGAGGCTCCTCTTGGCTCTGGTTCTGTTCATCGACATATGCTTAGCAAGAGAATGATCTTTGGTTTCTATATTAGGTCATCTTTGATCTCAGTATACTGTCATTGAAAATAAATAGATCATCTAATAGATCATAAACATCTTTGGAAAATTAAAAAAGAGTAATATAAAGCCAGAGACAAAATTTCCCCAAAGGATGCCCCTAATATATTCATGCTCGTTGACTGAAACATCCTGACCGTTAAATCACAAACAAGAGGGGAAAACATTCAAACTTATTACAACACAGAATCCATGCCCTTTAGCACCTTCCTGTATGCTTTCTATAAAGTGATTGAAAAAAAGATGGGTTTGCAAATCTGTAACAACAGTGTTGCTCTTTGCAATATGAAACTGCGTAGGAAAAGACCGATCACACATTTTCTACAGGTGATGAGCTTGAATTGTATACTTTGCCTACATTTGCTTAACTTGTTCATGATCACAGTTTTGTTAGAATATATGCTTCTGCCTCAGGATAGCCGGGAGAAATCCATGAAACACCACCTACTTCCACACAGAAATTTCCATGCTGGGTGGGGAAGGTATTGCTGGAGTTCACAAGCTCCAGCCTCAGTGGACACAGCAATTTTAGATTAAGAGTTTTGAGCTCCAAGGTCTTCCAGAGGTCCTTATATATGAGGTTTTTGAGCTCCCTCAGGAAATCCATTCTGTGGATAATAGAAGTCTTCCTAGCTCCAGGACAGTAATTCCTTCTCAGATCTGCTAGTGGGAGGATGGTGAGATTCCCTGTCTGACCTGCACCATCACCTGCATTATGTCACTGGCAATACAAAACAATCACGGGAATAGCGCAGCAAATCCTTTGGGTTTTTCATCTGTGTAGTGATCCCTAGACTGTGCTCCACTCTCAGGGCTAACATTTATGTGTGTATGTGTGTACACATACACACACACACACATGCACACACACACACACAGACATATATAGCACATGGGCAAAGAAAGAAAACTGCTCAGGAACTACTGGAGATGGAGACATAAGGAGCACTGACAAGATCAGTCAAGGCACCGCAGCTAAGGACAGACAGAAACCTGCTCAGCATTTTGCCCCTGACAGCGCCCTGGAGAACTGGATGTATACTGGAACTGGAGGGCTCCACGTGAAGACCACCAGTGTGGGATTGCAGGCAAGGAAGTGAAACATTCCTGAGGGCACTTGTTGCCTGTGTGCACAGGTTATAGAACAAATGAACCTGGCCTTCTTAGCATCCTGGGCCCATTACACTACGTTCATCTGCAAAGCTCAGGAGGGTGAGCAGGTTGCAGCTGCAAGGAGTGGAAGGGGAAGCAGGTAAAACTCTAGCTGAAGTGGGGGGGAGTACAAGTTTTAGGATTACCTCAGCTAAAGGAAGGCTTGGTGAAAGGGAGGTAGAAGACATCACCATCCCCCTCCTCTCCCAGCCCCCCACTACTCTTCCCCATTCTTCCTCTGCAAGCCTTGGTCCCTTGTCCTTCATTCCAGCCCCGGCCCTCAGCCTGCTCCCTCCCACAGCAGACCCAGACATTAGCACCACAAAAGAATTTTGCTCCTCCAAAGACAGGGACAGAATAAGGCATGCTGGCTGCACAACTGGGAGCTCATGGCACTCTGAGCCTGGTGAACAGACTCAGAGAGCCAGCAGTCTCTGGTTGAAGCCATGAACAGCTGGGATAAATCCTGGAGCTGCCTTGGACTCGCTTTTATTTATTTCAAGGTCTAATCTGTCTCTGGCCAGCAGCAGAAAGAGCAAGCATGATTTACAACCACCTTTCCTAGCATAACCAAACATTACACTTTCTTCCAGTCTAGAGATATTTAGGCTGTCCTCCCCAAAAAAAAAAATCTATTTTTTTTTGCCCTTGCTCTTTGATGTCAATGCCAATACTCCCAGTTATTTCATCAAGAGTAGGATTTGTCAGCACAAGATATGGGGAAAAACAGTGGGTTCCTGGTTTAACATGTGCAGTCAGGACTATGTGACTAAACCAGTCTCCACCTTTTCTAAGTGAGCCTGGAAGTACAGTAGCAGCAGTGCATGAAATGACCCTGCAATTTAACAGGAACTGTAGCACCAGGATGGCAGCATGGCATGTCCTACCCCAGCAGCGAAGCCGAAGGTATGCCAGAATCTGTGGTAGGTACATTGTTATGTTGCATCACTTAACCATCCTCACTGGGCAAGAAGGGAGCTAGTTACACACCTGAATTTTTTGGTGGGCTTTGCCACATGTCATAAAGGGCTGCATTTTCCCTTCACTTTTTTTTTTTTTTGCAAGCAGCTTCCTTTGTGTTCTCTCTGGTAGCATTGAGAGACATTCATTCAGCATAAAAAGACTCCTAGACAGATGAGGAGCATCAGCTTTTGACACTAGCTGACCCGTGACTTCATCCTACCCTGCACCGGAATCCCCCCAGCAGGCTGAGCTTCCAGCAGGCACATCTCCCCGGCAATGACAACCCTATCTACCCAGTGATGGGTGCAGGGTGTTACTGCCATAGGCCCAGAGAAAACAAGAGAGAAATTCAGATACCAGCTTTTTCCACATAACGAACAGACCATGACAGGAGAGGCAAAAATGCTACTTCAAGCTACTTATCCAAGTGACTCCTGGCTTTCTGTACTGAACTGCTGAACAGCATTTTCTAAGTAACTGGTACATCTAACTGGGAAAAAGATGCAGGCTCTAGTTGTTCAGACAGGACAAAAACCAACCCGAACTGTTCCAATGCACTTCCTAAAAGCAAACTATAGTAGGCACTGAATAGTGAATTCCTTGAGCACATAAAGGAAAGATACATCATAACCTTTTCTCATAACTAATGTAATTCATTTTGTGTTACAAGAGGAACACTATTAGGACACAGAACACTGCCCTCTATCAAATCAGCTATTTTCTTGCCAACAAATTGGAAAACAAGATAAGGCAGAGTTTTGATTGCTTATAACTCTGAATTATTTTTCATTTAAGCATGCTTTGGAATGTGAAGCTGTAAGTAGAGTCAACAGGTTATACCATATCATATCATATCAGATAACACAGAAGAGCTGGCAGAAGGGATCTATCAGCAGCCCAGATAATTTCTAAAACAAAATAAGCTTTTGCATTAAAACCACCAAAAATCCCCATAACAACCCCACAACCTTTCCTCTTACATTGTCTATTTGACAGTGTGGCAATTTATGTGTTGTTATTACAGGTGTGTAGTCGCCACCATACGTACCTAAAATCAGCTACATACCGAGCCAGCTCCGTGGTTGCCGCAGTAAAAGGATGTGTGTGAAGCGGAGAAAAATACGAGTGGCTCAGGGGTCACAGCAAATGCACGCAGTGACAGGCTTGGAAAAATATAATCATCCAGCAAAATAACAGGCAAGGCAAGCTACATGTACATCAACATTACATACCAAAAATACACCTCCATGAATCCAGGAGGTAGAAGCAACTGAGGCCAAATTTTATGGAAGCTAATGTATCTTAGTGCTCATGACATCACATTTCTAGAGTGGATGTGACTGCAGCATGGTTATTTGTAGGTCAAAGGCATGTTGGAAGACTTCACAGCATGTCGCACCAGCAGAAAAAATAAAATAAATTAAAATGAGACTGTTACTAAAGAGAAGCTGCAGTTTCAACTGAGACTGTCATAAATTTATAACGAGTTGGTGTGCTGTCTAGCTCTGGTAGGCTTTTCAATTACATTCTGGTGCCCTTATGGAGCTTGACCACATTCCTCTACTTAACACACTAGAATAGATTCATATTGCTTGTGTCTGGCAATGACAAAAGTGAGTTAGAGGCAGGAACAGCAGGAAAAGGAACTCTTTGGACCCTAGTATAGCAGCTGTACTGTACAGCCTTTCAGAGGTCTGGTTTAAATCTGTAGTCTCTTGCAGGAGCTAGCATCAGTTGCAATGCTGAACACCAGGATGGCCTGGGCTCCAGGGGATTCTGTAGCAGGGCTCTTGTCTTTCTGATGGGCCTAGGAAAGGAAAAGCTCTCTCCATCCGCTCAGGGACTAGAATTCTATCATAGATAGAGATGGGATTTCCAGATTACTGGCTTAACTCAGACAGTTTTGAAACCAGTAAGCATAATTCCCAGTGGCAGCAGAGTTAGGGTAGTGAGATTCCAGTGAAACTGAAAATTAACAATGCCTGTAAGTGCAAGACAGTCCTCGGGATACACAACAGTCCCTACTTAGCTTTTGTCGCTGTTTTGCATTGACAGGTTTGCATGTTCTCTTTGAGCAAAAGTCAGATCCTCACTGTTCATGCAATAAGCCAGAGGCCAAATACTCATTGCTATTTATATAGTTTGTTGCCTCTGTAAAGGTTTATTGAAAAAGTGATCCTGCAGAAAGACCTTTGAAATATAAATGAGTATAAATGAAATATAAAGCCATTTTGTTCCCTCTTCACATCTCGTCTGGAAATTTCTTCTAGGTGGAAGCTTTGCTAGACAAAACTTAACCGCTGGAACATGATGCCTATCATAAGAACTGAGGTACACCATGAGAAGGAGAGCTGAGAATTGATTCATGCTTTTTCCTTTTCTTTGTCCCATGTTTTCATTTTCTTTTGCATGCCCACCAATGTTCTTTTTTTTTTTTTGTGATCAGACGGAATTTCTCTCAATGTGTGTGTGTATCTACCCTGCAAAAATTGTATTACTTTTTAATAAGCATCAGTGACACCATATTAAACATAGTTCCACCTAACTGCCAATTAAACACATCTTTAGATTCAGACTTAATATATTTGAAAGGGAAAAAAAGACTTTCCTTTTGTTGGATCGTCAGCAACAAAAGCTCCCAAACTCTGTAACATCACTAAGCCTTTGCCCCGTCTACATTAAACCAGTAGAACAATTTATTCTTTGGTAGCAACATACATCTAACGGATAACTTCCCAATCAGTGAACCTCTGACCTAACTGTAAAACTACCGTTTATAGGAGTAATCTGCTCCATCATTTGAAGCAGTTCTCCATGACACAGGGGCAGCCCCAAGCCTCAGGGCACTCTGCATGGGACCCCAAGCATCAGACTGGAAAAGGAGGGTGCCTGCAGAGAGTCTGGGAGAAGANGTTTTGGGGTTTTTTTTTTATATAATGATGAAAATATAAGTATCAATCTACATGCTATGGTTTGATCAAGGAAAAATGTCCTGCATATCAGCAGATGTAATATGGCTTCAGCAAAGATCCTCGCTGGTGGATATAGGCCCCATTATTCATACAAACACTGCTGCCACTGTTCATTATTCCTAATAGCTGTAATCCTCCCTGAATGGGTTTATTAAAGTGTCCTCA
>VXBZ01002429.1:0-18169 GCA_013399135.1 Heliornis fulica | reverse complement strand
TTAAAGTGTCCTCAGCATCACTGTGGGCTTTTAATGATGTGCTGGCAATAGCCTATTTTGCTGTGTCTACTGCTTCACCCACATTTATTTCTGCTGGGGTGGGTTTTTTCCCCTGCATTAATCACCCACTGAAAACATTTTTATTATTCTCACTTTCAGCACAGCTAAAGAAAGCCTTCTAATAATAATTCTTGGTCTGCTTATTCTATGTCTTCTGTATAAATATACTTGGAAAATCAGCAGCTTTTTGCACCTTTGCCCTCCCAGTCCTGCTCCAGAAACAAATGTGGTGATGGTCTCTCCCAGCCTTGTTGTGAGGGGACCTTCCATCTCAGAGACTCCGTCTGTACCTACACTCCTTGCCTAGTTACACCGCAACACACTGTAGTACCCTGCTTCCTCGGCCGTCCAGAGAGCAAATCCATATACTATAGAAGCTACGTTGCTGGAGGAAGGGGATAAGGATGTGTGCTGCGCCTGATGCATGCACCTTGATGTGTGCTGATGTCTCCTCATGCATGCTGAGTCTCACTCTAATATTGTGTTGGGATGAGAAGCCCAAACCTTAGCATGAAAATGGATCCAGGCATACAGAAGTAAGTCTGTCTTCTCAAGTTCTCATCTTCACAAGTCCGTGAAAACTCCAGAATCCCACCCACATTGGAAGTGCAAGTTCACTGTATGTTTTGCTCTAGTTTAGCTTCCTCTGAATTTTCTATTGTACAGAAAGTACCAACGCCCCAGCCAGTCAGCTTTCCAAAGAGCCTGGACCTTTTTTGATGGAAGAAAAAAAAAAAGTATTTTAAAAGTTCTCAGTTTTGTACTCTTCAGCTTCCAGTTTTATTCCTCTTCACAGCAATGAAAATAATTTTAATAGAAGATCTAAGTATGAACATTTCATTTAGGAATGTAATTAATCCTGCTGTTGGATTCCTGGCATTTTAGTTTCCATGATCAAGCGGTGCTCTGCAGATATACAGCAGGAAAATACTAGAATTGATTTTCTTAATAATTTTGCTCCCATTTAGTTTTGAATACTGTTAAGATCTGAGCACAAAAACGTAACTCAATTATGCAAAGAAAATGCACATGACAGTCCCCATAAATGTTTGGCTCATTTAGCTTTTGAATTTTTATACATAGAACAAACTGATTGAAAACAAAAGCTGGAGTGCTATTCTAAAAGACAGTAGGATTAAGGATATTCTTTATAAGGAGTGATGTTGTTTGACACCTCATAGGAAGTGCAGATTTAATTTAAAAAAAACCCCAAACAACAGATCAAACAAAACCCAAACTAATGAATATCCCCTTAGCACCAGACTTCTTTGCCTTGTTTATTACAGACTTCTATAGGGTTGCTCTCCTTATTGTTAAACATTCTGACACCTCTTTGCAATGTGCCTCTTTACCTCAATGCAAGATTACAAGAAAAGTAAATGTCAGTCTCCTAGATCCAGCACCACACAGTATTCTGAAAAGCCAAGATGCAAAGACTTGGAAGCTGCATCATCTGCATTAACCAGTAAAGAGAAAATTTCACCTAAATTCAACTCAGAATGGACCCGCTCTACAGCATTACAGCAGAGCTAGCCTTTAAGGGCTGGCTATCCATTTAGATAATTGAAATTTAAATGATATTTCAGTTCATGTATGCTTTGCGTCAGTTTGAGAGCCAACTTTAATTTAGTACCCTGAAACTGTTAACCATGTATCTCAATTTTGTCTTAAAATACAGTTCTTCTTCAAAAGCTTGGAAAAATGATCAAAGCCTAAGGAAGTCCTGGGAAATAAATTGACTATGAACTCCTTTAACAGAAATCCCCAGTTGCCTGAGTTGCTTCTGCCTTTGTCTAGCTGTCCCTGGTGTCCTTGGACTCATTTAATTCTGACCTTGTGCCATTGTCTTGGAAGATCCTTAAGGTCAAAAGAAACAGAAAAAAAAACCAGGATTTGATACTGTGCCTGGAAGACATCAAATTCTCTTCTCATTAATCAAATTACTGTATGGCTAGATACATCATCTTGTCCAGGTAACTGACTGTCCAAAAATAAAATTTTTCTTCCAAAAACAAAATATAAAAAAAAAATGGAAAGCCAAAAACTCCTGTAAGAGATTATAAAAGACTAAAAGGTCCACATTCCTACTTTATGCATATAAATGATAATACCTAAGTCTCTGAACATCCCCATGCAATCAAGAGTTGAATTTTAATTCAAATATGTCAGCATTCATGTCGTGGGTAAGGATAGATGCCTTTAATATGCTTATGTTAAGCAAAGAGGTAATTTGAAACATGGATGAGAATCATCAACCCCACATTAAACCAGGATTCTGTTAGCAGGGATATTCAGACTTTGACTTGGAGCTATTGAAAGAAAGAGCAAGTGATACTTTAGGCTACCATACATCCCCTTACAGTCACTGCAGAGCAAGAGCAGTGAAATTTCATAAAAGAAAGCCATGGTTTCATTTACAGGCTTCTCATTCAATACCCCCAACTCACTTCATTAAGACCAGATCTTGATGACACAGAAAAAGCCACTTGCCCAACAAAGTTAGAGACAGCATTCAGACTGATCAATAAATACTTCTGAATAATTGTGGTAAATCCCTCAATCGCAAGGAGTTTTGGCAGGCATTTTATCAAGAGGTGTTAATGTCCCCAGGCATTCGGAGTGCCAGGTTTTGTTTTCCTGAAGGAAATTAAGGGTACTGGAGTGGTGGCAAGGGTTTCCCAGGCTCTTAGGGAGGCATCACCCATTATGTTTCAGAAAGACTCATCTGTGGTTTCATGTGGTGCTCTGAAAGGCTCTATTGACATGCCCTTGCAGAGTGCAGTGATGTCAGACTAGCTATTTGTCCTTTTTAGCGGCCCTTNGGGAAGGGGAAGGGGAGCTCATTGTCCTGTGAGGAGCTGTTAGCAAAATGAGAATTTTAAAACAGAAAAAATGACTAGAGCTGTTTTAGACAGCTGCTATATGAGGTAGCAGGTGGTGAACCTACCCAGAGGCCTCAAGAAATATTAATATTTAAGCGGTCTTACATTTCACTAAGTGTGTGACTGTTGCCTTAAGGGTGTGGGAGCCATAGAAATAAGGATGAATGAATTAGAGAAGAGCTTTTGGCTTCTCTGAAATGTTTCTCTCATGGAACTTCCCCAGACCTGTTCTCCATCCTCACCAGCACATCAGCACACTGACGCTGTGTAGTTACTGCAACCACCAACCTTTGCCCAAAAGACATCGGCAGATGCACACCAGGGTAGGACAGGGATTCAATATGCTGCACAAAAACATCACCTTGGGGAAAGACTAAATGGAGAGGGATGATCCAGAAACTCCAGAGAAAAACAAGCAGCTGCAGGAGCCATAGGCCTTTCTGCTTAAGGTCTTTTCATGCCAAATTTTACCTTCTCAGACAAAGTCTTATTTTCAAGCACCTTCAGGGTTAGGCAGTGTTTTCTGCTGAGGTAAATGCTAGTTGCTCTATGGGGGTAATTCTGAATCTCCAGACTGAAGCAGAACTTCCCTGGTCCACAATGCACCATGGTGGATGCAGTCCAAACACTCAGGCTGGCTGCAATAGCCTGGGAGGCTGCAATAATTATCTAGTGTCATGGTGACACACCAGTACAGATTTTGGGGTGGGAATCAACATGACCTGCATGTGCTGCACAATAACAAGTGGAACTACCATGTACCTCTCTGTACAGCCATGCCTTAGGCTTTCATTATCTTTTCTGCAGTCTATCTGAAATCATATGTCTCAAATTTCATTCAGAAATAAAACCACAGTTTTATTTCTTTATTTCATCTTCTTCCCATTGCCCTGTTAAGGCCATGGGAGGAAGATGAAATGCTAAGAGAAGGTTAGTAGTGCTTAGGGTACTCACAACACAAATCCTCTGGGAAATCAAGCTTCATTAGCTTCAGAGACTACAGTATGACACATACTTACATAGATGGTGGGGAGGAACCCGAAGTACACACTTTGTGGTACACTGATGCAATAGAAATGCATTTTAACTCTGTGCCATATTAAAAAGCAGTGACACTATGAATACTGATCAAAGCGCAAAGCCATGTCATCCTATGGAAATAATCTTGGTCTAGACAGCCTGAGCAGACTTAGCTCATTAAAGAGGACACCACCTCAGCCAAGAAATTAATGAGGACTTTCACAACACCCAGGCAAACTTTGTAACTGGAAATGTCTGAGTCGATAGTGAGCAGTACTCCATTCTCTGCAACTGGAACTCCGTATTATCTTCAAAATCAACAAGATCTCTTTCAGGATCTCTGGAGCATGAGCTCTTAACAAATTTTCTCCCACACTGTGAGATCTCAGTTGCTGTAGTTTTGTTAATTAGAGAAAATTCACACTGAATGTCAAGGGAGTGGCATCACTGACCTCAATCAGAGTAGAAGCTGAACAGTAATCTAGAGCAGTTAATGTTTTTAATCAAAATCTGATCATCCAGAGGAAAATCATTAGAGCAGCCAAGCACCATGCACCATCATCAGCCTACTACTGAACCCGTACACACTGCTAAGAAATGGAGGATCTCCTCCAAGGATACTGTAGACAATGTAATGTCAATATCCTTACAAAGCTTATGCCTTGTCTGAATGTAGATTAGAGTCCATCATTCCAACAGGTTTATTCTAGACAGTTTTGCAAAGAAGACCCTTCATGCAGGAATTAAAAGACCAGTGCTTCACCCACACCATAAAACTCTTAGACATTCTCTAAGCTTTAAAATAATATTCCTCCCTGCTTTAAGTACTCTGTCAAAAAAAAAAAAAAGTTATGTTTTTCTCTTTCAAGATATTTTTTTTAGTTTGGGGAATATGTAACCACTGTCAATAATGTCAAGTAAACTATGGATAATAACCTAAAATATTATGAAACTCCAAATAATAGCATAGTTCTATTAAAACTAACTTCTGTGAAGCTTTCTGCTTCTACTTACCTAACTTGTCAAAATACTGTTGTCTCCTGAAATCTGGACAAACTCCTATCTGCACCATTTCTGCATTTTCTGCAGACAAAACCTGGCATCACTGGAAAAGCTCTTTCTTATTCCAAACTTTGCATCCAACTTCAGTTTTTAAAGGAAAGGCATCATCCCAATGAAGTTTTGCTGAGAATGACTTGGCCTAATAGTTTAAACAAAGCTGTATTTGTTTTCTGTTAGGTAATACCCATGCCTGCCAGCATTTAGCTGAAGACACAATTACACTCAAGAACACTATAGAACTGTACTCTAGTATTCTGGAAACACCGCTAAAAATCCAAATGCTCTCTCAGAAACACAGAATGGTTTAGTCTGGATGGGACCACAAAGACCATGTACTTCCAAACCCCTTGCCATGGACAGGGACACCCTCCACTAGACCAGGCTGCCCAAAACCCCATCCAACCTGGCCTTGAACATTGCTGCTTCCTGGGCAGCCTGTGCCACGTGCCTCACCACTCTCACAGGGAAGAATGCCTTCCAAATGTCTAGTCTAAGTCTACCTTCTTTTAGTTTACACCCATTACCCCTTGTCCCATCACTACACCTCCTGATAAAGCCCTCTCTAGCTTTTCTGCAGGCCCTCTTCAAGTACTGGAAGGTTGCTAGAAGGTCTAGCAATCCCAGAGACTTCTCTTCTCCAGGCTAGACAATCTCAACTCTCTCAGTCTGTCTTCATAGGAGAGGTCCTCCAGCCTTACCATCATTTTTATGGCCCTTCCCTGAACTAGCTCCAACAGCTCCATGTCCTTCTTATGCTGGGATCCCCAGATCAGGATGCTGTACTCCAGACAAGGTCGTTCTAGAGCAGAGCAGTGGGGAGAATCACTTCCCTTGATCAGTTCACAGTTCTTTTGAAGAAGACCAGGACCTTGTTGAAGAAAATGTTCTTTACACCTGCGTATTCTGACCTAGCTCTTCATTTGCCATTGGTGGCATGGACTTCCCAGAGTATTTTTGACTCAGGTGATCAGGTGTTTGAAAAGATCAAGTAGTATTCTGCCTATTTTCTACAAAATACAACATAATACAAGTAGTAGAATGAATCATACTGCAGTCAAGAGCCTATGAAGCCAAGATATAACCCAATACAGACAGAAAGGCCAAATGGCAGCACTGAGTACCTGGTTTCTACTCTTAGAAGCATCGTGGAAGGTGATAAGAGAGAAAAGGAACATCTTACTCTGGTTCAAAGTGACAGTTTCCAATTTCACTGTTGCACAAATAGATCCCCCTCTTCCCATAGGCAGATTTCTGACTCCCAGAGATTTTCTTAGCACTTTGCCCATTGATCCCAATTTGATTACATTTAAAAGATTAAAAGGCTGAGATGATTAAAAGGAGTAGTTATTCTCTTGCTTATAATACAACCCCAACATAGCCAATTCTACCCAAGCTGAGTTGCTGCTAAAAACAAAAAGCAGCTGTAAAGATAAAGGCTGACAAGTGACTAGGGGATTGGCACAGGACTTGAAAGATGCAGCTTCACCACTTAAAACTACCATGGACAACCTTGGACAAGTCACTTACTCCTTGTCTCTTGGCTACAAGGGGGAAATCAGCATCATGCCACCCTACAGATATATAGAGATAGACTGAGAAAGGCAATGGGAGTTGTATGTATACTTAAGACATTTTTCTTGATGAAATGTTTGCTAGTTAAGGACCCAACAGACTATTCAAAAAAAGCAAGACAAAATTTAGCCTTTTCTAGTACAAAAGTAGATGCTAAAACTACAGTCTATGTAAGACAGCAGCTTGTTGAAACTGAGGCAACCTGAGCCATGTACAAAGGCCATTTAGGCTACAATAAGTTGTTTTGTTCTTACAGAGATACTTGCAAAGCTCAGTATTAACTGATAGCCTAAGGATCGTGGGCCACAAGATTTGATAACAGCATTACTCAGAGAAGGCTGCTATCTTCCCAGTTTGTAAAGCCACAGATGAAGTTAAATCCTTCCCAAGATGAGGTTGTCTGGGAGGTGTCACTCACACTGCCTTTGGCTGGCACCAAGTAGAGTTAGGCCCTAGAAGAGTACATAAACAGATTAGGGAAATTAGGCTGCCTTGTAATTTACATGCATGCTGTTCCATAACCATGATTACAGTACACCCATCCCTTCTTTCAAATGCTGTATTTCCTTATCCTGATCAGCAATTTCACACACTCCACATTTTTGGCATCTTCCTTCCTGAGACAGACTGACCCTCTGCTGCCTGTGCCTCATCTGTACATCACATGGAGACATACCAACAACTCGCTTCCGTTGGTGCCAGACTCTTCTTCCTGCACTAAAGAGTTGTTTTCTCAGACAGAAATACCCGTGTCGATAAATTGCAGATATAGAAACAAATACATGCAGGAACCAAAACAATTCACAGTGTATTCCTGTTGTTTACTGACTTGCAAGGTGAGAAGAATTCTAGTGGTTCAAAATAAACACATGCATCTAGACTGCAGTTCAACTAAGCTCCTGAATTAAGAAGTAGTCCAACCCATCTGTTCATGCCTTTCTCACACATGGAAGAAAATAAAGCACAGCATAGCAATGCTGAGAAAAGCACCTTTCCCTAGGGCAATTAAATGGGTCTTAGTGTTCTAAGTTTTGGGATGGTGCCCTGTTCACTGAAAACTAACAGCTTCTTTGATAGGCAAATATGTTCCCTCTAGTTAAAATCTAATATTGAAAATATTAATCATAAGCATATTGCTCAAAAAATTGTACTTAAAAATAAATGTTATTTAATTTTGTGATAATCTTATATTCCTAAACAAAATCATTTACAGAGCACAGTCCACCAAGGTTTATAAGAAGCACCTATAATTTTAGCCTAACTGCTGTTATTGGGGGAAGAAAATGAACAAATGTTAAGACAAAAATAATGTTTCGGCTCTGAAACAGAAGCAGTCAAATGTCAAGACAAATATTGGCAAAGAACCATTGTCCAGCTTAATGTTAGTCAAACCAAGACTTGTCAGGTTTTATTAATTTAAAAGAAGAGCATAATCCCCAGATGTAGCACCAAACGTTTGCAGAGGCAGTAGGCTTGCAGAAGATGGATGGATTGTTTTCATTAGGGGAACATGTACTTCCATTCCTTTAAAGAAACCAATAAAAAGGACTAGCACTAGATGCAAATCCCATGCTTTTCAGGGTTGGGTTTTTTTTGGCTATTTGGCCTCAGTAAATAACTTCCTAAATTATGCTATATTTGAGTTTATACTAAAACAAAGTTACAGTCTACTTCACTCAAGAGACTTTTCCCAGACTGCTGAGTGCTTTCTTTGACATTTCTTTTTAAAAACGAGTTTAAAACCAAATAATAAAGCTGGGCTCATAGAAAGTCTATCTCTTATTAAAACATTTGAGATTACTACACTAACTTTCTTCAGACCTGGCTTTTCTCTATTAAAGCTCAATGAAATACTGTCAGACAGCCACCTGCTTCGGAAGATCATGAACCAATTGAACAGAGATTGCTTTACGAAGTGAGGAAAGATTTTATTAAAAATGCAATATACAGCTCTTTCAGCATCAGCAGGCAAGTAATCCCTCAACTGTCCCAGCTGAGAGCAACGTTTGTGAGCTGCATGCCATCAGTATTATTTGTGCTGCAGTAACACTAAAAAGTACCAGCAAGGGCATGCAGCCTGTTTGTCTAATGCTGCACTTTCTCATGGATGGGAAAGACAGGTCTTTTAAGAACAAACTGCATTCTACAGCCACAAGTCTTACTGCAGGAGAAACTACAAGTGAAGATCAATAAATATTAAGATCCTTACACTTTTTTCTACATTGCCTATATAGTTCCCCCATGTCAATAACAACTGCAGAGCTAAAACTGAAACAGAATGACTATACTGCTAACTACAAAATTCCTTTTCCCAAATAAGGTATTTTACTTGGAAAGACCTTGGTCCCACTTTTTTTTGCTATCATCAGAGGACTGAACTGTAGCTTGCAATCATCTGTTGCAAACAACACTAAAGCCTACAACAGAAAACCTAAATAACAACAAGATGGTCATGCTTGGTCAGGCTGTTTGGTCAGGCTCCCTCTTGTTTCCAAATTTATACATTAGCACGGTCCAAACAGGAAGCCAATACTAATTGAACAACAACTACCAGTGAATTTGCAAGCCAAGGTTAGGACATCACAGGGAGTCTCCAGAGCTGACTAAGTTAAATTTGATAACATTGTACAAGAGATGTTAAACACCCTGAAGACACTTATTAGCAGACTGTGGTTTATGTTTGCCTTAAGTAGATGGCTTGGTTGTCTAAATGCCTTTCAGAACAAATTTACAGTAAACAAATCCAGAATAATGTTGTTTGTAAAATAACTTCTGTAGAATATCTTCTGTTAAGGAAGAAGTGCGATGTCCAACGAACTCATCCCTTCTGCAGACCTCAAGTTGAGGTTTTGTTTTGAAAGTACACCATATAGCTGTCATTTTCTGCCTTATATTTGTATTTTCATTATTCCCACCTACACTGCTGCCAGTTCCACAATGGGCATGTTTCCTACTATTCCTGCTGATATACAAATATAATGCTTAAGGCTTCAGTCAGAAAATAAAGGTCAGGACAAGCCAGTCCATTTGCTGATAAACAGGGACATACAGGGAGCTAGCTGCACAGTCCTATGTTAAAATTTCTCAAATGCAAATTGGTCTGTAGCCCAGAGAAAAGTTCATGAGCATCCTAAACTATTGCCCACTGATGCTTTTCCCATAACTTATGCTATTATTTCTCACATTCAGCAAGCTTTAGATGTTAGACCCATGTAATTAATCCCATTTAAAGACTAGTCTAGTTAATTAATGAAACCAGGCTTCATGGGAACACCTCTGACTAAGACAGGATTATAACTCTGCTCCCCACTCCTATAGATTGAGTCACACAACAGCCCTTCCATGGCCAATATGGGTTCTGTTGAGCAAGGACAGGGATCCAGAAGTGAGTCAGGTATCTGCCAATGAGTACATTTAATGTAAAGGTGAATTAAAAACTAAACAGGGGTTGGTTACTTAAATTAAAAGAATGAGAGAGTCAGGTGACTGACTTGAAATCCCTTAAACAAGTAGCCACTACCTCAAGTCTGAGACTTTTAGATAGCTTCAAGGTTTGGGAGAACAAATCATCAAACTCCATAAATTTTCACACGCCTGGCTGGCAAAGGCTGCATATGTGATTTCTAACTCTTCCCTAATCTGTTTTCCATTTAATTTTTCCTTGGGCCTCATTAGTTTTATTTGTATTGAAGCCATGCTTGAATTCAAGTCATGATGCTTTATCTTTTTGCTTTTTTTTTTTATGAAAAAAAGACGAATAAAACCCCCATCTTTATGCTGCTTTGATATCATAACTAACAGTTGAGTTTTGTTCTAGTATTATGCTGGCACACAGAACTTCAAACTACCAAAGTCATATACTAATGCATTGTTTGGGCAATTTGATATATGAACTGGATGGTGTGAGTCAAGCATTAGAACCTAACATATAAGATTTCCTTTGCACTTTCCAGGGGGAAAAAAAAAAAAAGTTAAAAGAGTTCAGCAGTGCAGCTCATCCAACTTCACCTTTTCTTTTTCCAGGTCTGGATGCTTGTTGTCTGGTATCTAAACTTCTATAGAGACGATGTATTAAAAAGGAAAGGAAATCTTGACAGTTTGTTACCTAATATTCAAAATAAATTAAATCTCTTTTCACAAAGTACTTTCAGCACTGAGCTTATCAGATCACTACTGGCTGAACGCTTGCAAGACTAAGGGCCTCTGGCTACAAATTAAAGTGTTTCCTGAAGTGATTAATGTCATCCACAGAGAAGAGAAAACAGGGCAGCACCTAGAATTAGAATGCAAAATAACAAAATTACGCTTACTTAGTTGCACTAATGCCAATGATGGTGAATTTATGGGATACCCTGAAGACAACAACAGTATGTAATACTTCAGAAAAACTAGACCCTGGAAAGCTACCTGTTTATGCTAAAATGATAAGCAGATTATATCATTGTATTCTTATGCTATTATTGTTCTTTAAAAAAATAAAACAAAAAAAAAGAGGCTTATATAAAAGTTGCAGATCCAAATGTATCTTCTGTACAAGCAGTGAAGTCCAGAGAGCTATAACCAAGAATGAGTCCCCTATAACCTGATTGTAACAGCCTCAAATTCTTCCTTGTTTTCCTCTTTGAGGACGTTAAAAGGAAAAGGAGGATTTGCTTGTAACAAACTATATATAAGACTCTTCTACTGAAACTCAACAGAATGTCCCTTTTGACTCCTGGCTCATCCAGCATGTACTGTGATTCGGGTCATGGCCAAGCATCCCACTGTGCTCTGTCAGGTATCCTGCAGTTTGACCAGTACGTGGTACTGCACAGTAACAGCACAACTGGTCTAGATTCTGAAGAGAACTCACCAGCTTTGCTGCAGGCTTCCTGACTCACTTAAGAGAAGCTCTTCCTCTATTTCAGTTCCTTATTTAAAGTGATGATTAAACTAAATTTTGCCTCTGCTCAGTCTGGCTTACCTGTGGTATCCAAGCCTGGAGACATTCTTACATGTGGTTACTTACCATACAACAAATCCCGAATGTTTGTTGGAGCAAGTACTAATCTTCCACTGCCATGATCTACACACTTTGCAAAACAGAGCCAAGGCTCCTGGCCATCTCCAAAACATGTCATTGTAAGTCATCAGGAAAAGAAAGCAGTTTTATTTTGAACATATATTCTGTTGCTCACTTTGAAATTTACATCAAGAAAAGAGAGAGCACCCACATTAGCATTTTACGTTTGATAAGAGACACACATCTGAAACCAATTTCATGACAGTCTTTGCTACCAGCATTTTGGTTTTCAGGTGGTCTCAGGGCATAAAACCTGATACCTTTTGGATGACACTAAACCAGAGGATACACTTTGAGAGCACACTTAGTACTCCTCAAGACTTTCAGCTCACAGGACCAGACTCGAGCTTCTTGAAGTTGTAAAATACATGTATACATACATACACTTACACACATATTGATATACACAGATCAGTCACAAAACATACACAGTGTGGATGCTGGGTCTTCCAACACCAAATATTTCAGTACATCTAGACATTAGGAGTGTCTAAAATTACATTTTAAAATATTTTAAAGTTACTCAGCCATACTCGTTATTTAAATAAATAAAGCAGCATGGTTTTTAGCAAACTTAAAACTCCATAGAGACAAAGGTATTAGACATGTGCAAGGGCCTCAGCAGAACCTATCAGTCTGTCTCCTAGAGAGTCATGACCTCCATGGAGCAACTAATAAGAGAGTTCAGGTACCTATGACCAACAAGCTCAGTCTCTA
Organism: Heliornis fulica; assembly: GCA_013399135.1. Lineage (NCBI taxonomy): Eukaryota > Metazoa > Chordata > Aves > Gruiformes > Heliornithidae > Heliornis > Heliornis fulica. The sequence continues at coordinate 5,794 of VXBZ01002429.1, read as the reverse complement.
CTGTAGAGTCCCATTGTTTCCATGGCTTTAGTCACCTTACTTCAGTGTTCCTCCTACACAGCCACCACCAACCATGTCTTCAGATGCAGGTCTCTGCCTGAGAAATAAAACTTATGAAACAAAATGTAATTTAAATTTTCCAGAGGAAAACTGTCTTCTTTTCTTCTGGGGTATGTGGGGGATGACTAAGCTAATGTTCTGCAGGATGAGTGAATTAAACCAACTCACAGGGAAGGTAACAAACAAAACCAAGTGAGGAGAGAAGTACACAGTCATGACAGACATAAAGATGAAGAAGTCCTCTTTCAGAGACACTCAGGTTACCTGTAACTATCAGTTTCAGCCCAGCTGCCCCCCACGCCTATAATTCTCAAAGCTTTTAATAACTGGAAACTATCTCACAGCACCAACAACCAAGGTATTGCAAAAAAAATCCAGTGCTCCAAGACTATGTTGTCACAGAGAGGTCCTAACAAACCACAGGCTGCCTCAATAGCAGTTTCTCCCACCAGCAGCAAAAGGGCAGCCGATCCCCCATCTCACTCTGCCCTCAGCTGAGCGACATTCACACCTCATTTAGTGGGTTTTGGTGACTCTTCCTTGGCAGCACAGGTTTTCTACATGCCACACCTTTAGATGCTATAATCCCTCTATCATCTACACTTTGTGTTCATTCCCTTTGGGACACAATGGCAATGAAAACCTTCCCAGTTCAAGTAATCGATCAACTGACATAACAAAGTACAGGAGCCCAAGCACTTCACTATCAGTTTGTACATTTCAGGTACTACAAAAACCTTACATGCGGTATGCTTAGATGATTGATGTCACAACCAGATTGATAGCATTACCTCTGTGTTACTTGAGAGACACTTTTGCATTTCCTCCAATTCCAAAATGAATATTTTGTTATGTTTGGAGAAATATTAACAACAAAAAAAAAAAAAAATTGAAGTGCTGATGATCAGCTCTGGTGATTGTTTTGCAGCAGCTTTCCAGCTGGAAACTTGTCTAAGATGGATTTTAACACAGGCTGATGCAGTCTCCTGCTGGACAACCCTATTCTACAAACTTTTTTTTTTTTCTCATTGTAGTTTACATTACTTTAGAACTACGATATCCCTTCAGTAATGTCAATAATTGTTGGGTCAGATGGAGCTACTCCTTAAATCAGTACAATTACAACAAAGCAAGCATCCCAGTGTGGGATCAGTAGCACTTCCCAGTGTGTACAAAGCTTCCATGGTCCTAACTGGTTTCTTTTCTGGTACCAAGTAGAAACACCTAGGTGAACATGCCTTAACCCTAAGGAAAATAAGACACATAAGAATGACAAGATTTTTGCCTTCTTAAAACTAACAGCACTTTGCTTTACAAAACCACACAAGCCTTTTGTGCAGAGGTATCTGTCTGTTGTTTCAATACTATTGAAACTTCTGAATGCTGAAACCCAGTTTATTTCTCTGTGAAATTGGAGAAAATAAGTCTTGTTTTTATCTTCTTGTTTAACTCTCCATCCTCTGACCTCTGTCAGTCCCCGGTTCAGCAGGCAGCAGTTGGGATAGGAAGAAGGGTGTTTGATCCCCCAGCTTTCAGCACAGAGGTAATCTCGAGTGCCAGATGTATAAACTTTCAAAAATAAATAGGTTTTTGCTCAGCTTAAGAGTTAACAAGAGCAATCCTATTAACAGGAGCTAGTAAAAAAATAATTTTTTTAAGAAGCTATTTTCTTTGAATATGAAGTGCTGCTGGGAGTAATATCTGTGTTCTGCTCTGTTTAAAAGGGATGTTGGAAAACTGGAGGAGAAGAAGCAAAGAATCACAAAAGTAGTAAGAAACAGAACCCCACACAATTGTAAATGACCTTAATGGAGTGAGTAGTGCTGGATGCTAAACCACTTTTTTTTCTCATTGGGCAAACCACAGAAAGAAGCAGTAAGTAAATTATGAAGTCAAACATACTCAAAATAATCTCACTACATGGTTTGCTAACCTCTGGAATAAGCTACCAAAGGAAGGGCACGTTCTCCTCTCCCCATGGTTTTGAATCAAGCCTGAATGCCTTTCTGAAATGAACTCTGAAAGATATTCACCCCAGCCAAGCACCAGTATGCAACTAAAATTCAGTGGCCTGAGTGGGATTAGCTCAGAAATCCAGTGATCTGTCCCAAACTCCACAGAACTGTGACTGACACCAAATAAATTAGAAGCAGGATCAGGCTGCATAAGTTCATTAACTTAATGAAAAGGGATCTAATGAATAAGTAACTCCACAAACACCCAGCACAATGATTTCTATTTGCACCCTCAAAGGGTCCTCACTCCAGCTGCTTGTCAGGCAGACGAAGTCTGTCATTCACCCCTTTGTAACTCTACCCATTGTCCAAACCCCCTTTTCTTCTACGGAGAAACCCCTTATTTTGTTCTTAGGGAGAACTCTAGGAGCTGAGAGAGGGAAAGGGAGCCTTTAGCTCAAAACAAAGGGAAATAGAGCCAGACAGCAGGAGGCTAACAAGCAAATGACAATTTATATCTCTAGGGTCTGAGCACAATCTCTGTAGGCAGTGTCAAGAGCTGTGCCTGCTCGCTGCCCTGCCAGCCATCCACGACGTGTCAGGATGTCTGCTCGGGAGAACAAAACCTTCCTCCTCCAGGAAACCACCTGGGCCAGCTCCCAGGCACAATATTCCCTGGAAGGGGCTGTTCAGCATGGCACCCCTCTGCATCCCCGAGGCTGGCTGATGGCCTAAATAACAGGGAATTATAGCTGTATTGAAACAATGAGTACCGATAACGGCAGAAGCAGAGCACGAGGACATGCCATGTGGACTCTCTTTATCATTTAAGGTTCTGAATTAGTAGTCATTACACTGTAAAATAATTTAGACCTGTCTGTGTCAGAAACCATGAAGAGAGAAATCACTCCTTTGCAAAGAGGCTCTATTAAATCCATCTCAGCAAGGGCCAGAAGAAATGTTCTTTCACTGAAAACTTAGAAAAAGAGAAATAAAAAATGTTTTAAAAGAGATAATTCAATCACAAGATGGAAGAATTGCACAGAAAGCAATTCTAACACGTGGACCTTCCTCTACTCTATGAATAAATAAGTGAAAGCATAATAATTGATGCAACACACCAAGACCTGGTTTGGAAGTACTCAGGAAGTTCTCAGCAGCTGTGGCATTCAAGACTCTTTCTGAGAAACCATAATTTAGTGACATTCTGGGTTGTGTTCTTCCAGCATTTTTCTTACTATTTTTTTTTTTTTTGGTGCCTGTTCCCTTTAATCTTTTTAATTCCTTGACAGTCACATTTGTAACAGAAGAGAATGGTTGCAGAGTAAGAGATGATGAAAGTTTGTCTCACCTACTGCATATAAAATAGGGCTTGAGTTCTGTGATAACACACTGCTGGGAAGCTATCTCCAGTGATTAATGTTACTGGTTTCAAGAAAAGCATGAATTTTTCCCAAATTTTATAAGAAGGAACTTCCCATTAACTTCTAAGGGGACTGCAGGCTTTTATACCCAAATCTTATGAGAAAAAAAAAGAAAATAAATAAAGGATGGAAAAAAGAGCCATCAAGAAATGCTAGTCAGATTTATCAAAGTGAACCAAGCCACAGTTCCTCCTTTACGTGTCCCAACAAACATACTCTTTATTTTTAAATGGTCTTTGGCATGCTTCTTTGACAGAAATAATTTCCTTTCTGCCTCCTCAAGGCATAAAATAAAAGAATAGCCCTCTTTTTGTGATAAAAGCATCTGAAAGAATAAGAAGTGTTCTTTTTTTTGTGGAACTGACCTCTTAATGAGTAAAACTAAAAAGATCATTTATTTTAAGTGATCCTCTGCCAACAGCCCCCATGCCTGTTACCAATTTCACTTTAAGTTCCCCCCCTTCAGAAAGGCTTTTTGCACTCTTCAGAAAGGCTTTTTGCACTCTTTTCTACTCATTAGAATACAGCTATTGTAAATAGTACTTCCAGCATTAATATTAAATATGGAAAGAAATATGTTCAAAACTGGTTATGGCTGTAAGGCAAACTGACAAAAGCCAGGAAATTCATAAGCTAAATACAGGCTTTTGCTTGCACTGCTGTGAAAACAAATGTGGAAGCTAACAAGGTGCCCAGGGTCAGTGCAAGGTTTGTCAGGTTAAAAAACAGCCTTGCATGCAAGGAAGAGGGAAGGGTGCACCCACCTCCCCCTTGGAGCTCCCCCAGCTTCAGGAAGGGATGACGCAAGGCCACGTTGATGTGTCAGCTCCAAAGGATGGAGAGCATGTCCAATTGGTGGCCTTCCAAGGTGGACACTGAAAAGTGTCCTTTGGGTAGCACATCAAATAGTCTCGTTTGTTCAGCTTGTCCTTACTTTTAAAAAGTCAAGAGATTTATTACAAGCATGCCAAAATTCCACTAGTCTTCACCTCATAAACATCAGGAGCTCAGGAGGTGGGTGTACTGGCTGGGTTTGAAGGACCGTGCTGCTGGGATGCCTGAGGAAGAAAGGGCTTGAAAGGCTGGAGGGGCTGTTGAGGCTGGCCTGCAGCACTCACACACCCCATTAAGATACCCTGAGGCCACACAAGGAGCAAAGCCCCATTCTCCCATAGCACACCCTCATGCAGGAGCACAGCTCTTCCGCTCAGCAGTGGTAGCAGCAGCAAGGATGCACAGGGTTCAGGAAGCCTGACCATGGATGGCTGGGGGCACCCACCCAGCCCCACAACAGCCTCAACAGTGTGCCAGTACCTCTAGGGAGGCAAACGAATCGTGAATGGCCTGAAAAAACGTTCGCTTTATTCCGAAAGTTAAATTACTTTGATGAACACAGACTTGACAGTCAATATTCTAGTGTATTTTGCCAGTAGGCAGAAGTGGGAGGGGAATGAGGAGGGAGGGGAACTTATCCAGAAATATTCTTGCTTCTGTAGGTAGAGTTTTTCTTGTTCCCATATGGATGCTATATGTGTAGAATCAGTGGGCTCTGGTACTTGCTTCTAGATCAAAAAGGTGGCAGCTAATCCCTAGAGAGGAGATGAAAAATACCTTGGCCTAAATCCTTTTTTTTTTTTTTCAACCAACGTTTTGGGAAAAAAAAAAAGAAAAGTTGCAGTGGCATAATTAGTGTGCATGTTATTTAAACTAGATTAATTAAGTGGCTTCAAACTTCTTATCACTAAAAACACACTGTACATCACTGTATTTCTACTAATTCCTGTCAGTTAAACTGGAAAGTTAACCTGAAAAGAAGCTCAGTCAAGCTGTGGTCTGGCTATTGGTGCACCTTTCTGGACAGGCTTAGCTAACTCTCATCTTCTACCAACCCAGTACAGATGTCACCCAGAATATCCTCGGGATGCAACAAATATTTAATTGTATGACAAATATTTTATCTGCCTCAGGAGGCTGACAGGAATAGAGGTGGTCAGCCTAGTGCAAGCTGAGAGAAAACAGGTGAGTCAACCCCACACTGAAGTGTGAGTTTATTATTCCATGACGCCCAGTCTTTGAAGAAATACATCTTTTATAACCTAAGAGAATAAGGAGGAGGCTGCTTATGGAATTAAATGTTCTCAGCTTCTAATTAAAACGAGAGTAATTGCAGTGTCATTTATAGAGATCTCAATAATTTATTTCATTTTCAGGACAGATACATTTGTGCTGCATAATTTTCATTCATATGCCAAACAAAACAGGACACATTTTTTTTAATGTTTGCATGATGCATTTTCCTTCTTTTTAACCTTTGATTCAAAGGTGCATTTTGGCCAAAAAAAAACCAAAACCAAA